>CAJNOJ010000033.1:0-607176 GCA_905250025.1 Adineta ricciae
AAGCGGAACCAGACAAGAACCGACCTTATACCATCATCAGTTTCTCCTCCTTTGTTGTGAACTGAATGGCGTAGACTACGACGAAATGTAAATCTTCGACGTAGTCGTGGTGCGGGCTCCAGTGATGGATTAGATGCATCCGTTATTTGCTGTTGCTGTTGTTGTTGTTGTGCTTGTTGTTGATGGGGTGGAGATTGAGGATTTGATATGAGCGCGGAGGATGATGTTTCACTGAATCTCTCAAAAAATGTTTTATTACGTTTCGAAGACTTTCGATTGAGCGGCGGCGAACGATTCATTAAGTTCGTTTTTGGCGAAGTTATATGTTGTGATGGTATTCTCGGTAGTGATTGTGTTAGTTTTGGAATTGGCCGAATACTTGGAATCGCTGTGGTGAGTGTTGATGTTGTTGGTGTAGCTACTGCTGTTGACAATCCGGGTAACGAAGCAAAATAGACGGTGAGCGTCGTCATTAAGGAGGGATAATGACAATGATAATTCTGATCCTGCAGTGACGAGAATAAGCCCGGAAATCAGTATAGATTCCTACTGACGAACGCACGAGAGCAAGAATAACAATAAATCGAGATTCTCTAGTTTTTCTTCTCTTCAGTCACCCGAACGAATGACTGACAAAGGGTGAGAAAGAAAAAGCCTGAGATAGTTAGAATACTAGACGGAGAGAGGGAAGAAGAGAGAGAGGCAGAGAGAGAGAGAGAGAGGGAGGGAGAGAGCGAGAAACAAACACACACATTCTCAGGCAGAAAGACAGAGACATAATACATACAACGGTCCTGGTATTCTAATAGTAAATGGAGGCGATAACGGTCTTTCCGTTCGATTCGCCTGCACGCAAACAGCCAACAAACTAGAACTTCGAACACTTCTAAATAGGTTGAAAGAAAAAGAGAAAGGAGAGAAGCAAAACTTCACATTAACGAAAGCAATCTTTTTAATGGATTTTCTCGTTTCGCGTCACCACACTCGTGTAGTTACATACAAACACACACATAATTTCCAATTAATGAATTCTTTATACGATCGAGCAAAAGGCAATTACTCGAACTCAAGCCCAACGAGATCTCTTCTCCTATTGATGATCAAGTTCGACAAATTTAGTCACAGTTCGAGTTGGAGTCAAACAAAAGACAGATTTTTCTTCATTGTCAATCTCATGTCTAAACATCTCTAATTGAAGATTTACATGTTCTTTTCCTCATTGCTTCTCTTGAGACATATACTTAGATACATGTATCCTTGCTTAGGAAATGTGAATATGCGAGAAAAAAAAACTCGACTAATGATAAGTTTTTCTTATTATTTTCTCACAACCAAACTTCCTCACTATGCTTCACTTATTTCAAACCAATGTATAGATGCATCTCACACGACTAGTATTAAATAACAATCATTTTACCTTGCCAATAAAATTATTACTTAGAGCTAAGATAAGATTAGCAAAATCTTATCTATCCTTGTTTTCTTCATTTATCGAAATCTAATCTTGCTTCGAGAGAAAAGAAATGACTCAGAAACAAGATTAGTTTTAAAGTTATACAAGTTGAGACGATCTTTTATCAACACGAAAAGACGCGAGAGAAGAGAATAGATTTCTGAATTTGAGAACCTTTCTCCTTGTTCTTCTGTTTCTTTCGGCTATAATCATATTTCGAACTAACTTTTTTTTTACTCTTTGCAACCATTAGTTGTCGATTAACAATAGAGAACAATTGTTTCCGAGAACTCTTTACATGATTTGTTTTGAAAAGAAGCACTTCGAGTAATAGGGAAAAAGAAAAACGAAATTAGTGATAAATATCTCTTTGTTTTGTCATTCTAGAATTTCAATTAACATCCAATGTCAAAAAAAAACATCAAATATGAGAAGCATGTACATATAAAGAAAAACATTAACACTAGTAAATGTATTTGTATATATTATGTTGTCTGTTCTATCTCGGAACGAAAAAAGAATTAGTAGTTGTCTGACGATCCCAACTAATTGTGATATATTCTTCGGTATTTCTTTTTCTTTTCGAGGTGCGTAGATATCCTCGTTGCAATAATATATAGACAGGTTTGTACAGATCTGTCTGTATCATCTGATCTAGAATAACTGAACTTGTTCGTATTCAACGTGGATAGACAGAGAAAATTAGCTTTTCTTGCCTTGTTTTTTTTTCATTGACAAAAAAGAAAGAAATCTTAATATATATAATAAGAATGACATTTTTTTTGTGTTGCTTGAGAATTTTATTTCTTCCAGCGCAATAAACGTTTTCAGTAAGTATACACGCGAGCTGTCATTTTTTTTCTGATGTTATTGTTACTTATGAAAAGTCGATAGATGAAAAGAATAAAGAGAAAAAGAACTGTTGTATTTGCGTTTTTTTTTTGTAATGAAAAAATAGAAAACGAAGAAATACTCGTTCGTTAGCCTACCTCGCTTCAATTTTTCTCAGTGTCAATAGAAATACTGAGTCTATGAATAATAAGAGAGCATATTCATCGAAGCGTATGATATGACTTTTCAAGTATTTGGGTTAGAAAAAGAAATCTCGGATACACAGTGCTTCGTATTAGCGGGAGATTGGTTTAGTGAGATTTACCTGATTTTGTTATTCGTGGTTTTTGTCGTCTCCCTGTTATGATTAGTGTTCGAATTTATTCGTCGTCTTAGTATAATCTGTCCGAGACGGAGTAATAGAGGTGGAGTACGAGATGAAGAATTTGGAGAAGAATGAGCAGGGATTGCAATCGAATCGTCTCTGGTTAAACTCGATCGTCGATTATGATTTGAGGAAACGCATGAGACACAAACCGAGGCCATTCCACGTCGTCGATGATGCTTCTTCGTCGAAGCTCGCGGCTTTGCTGAAGATGATGTTGATGTCGGCTTTGGATTTGTCGTTTGATGATTTTGAATCAATGATGATGGAAGAGGACGTGAAGGAATACTCGGTGTCGAACTTTTTCGACGTTGATGACCAGTCGTAGATATTGACTCGACTAGCGGAATCTGTGATGGATGTTTTCTTCCGCCGCAACATCGAAATGGGAAAGAACGCGGTGTTGTTGACGAAACCGATGCGCGAGCTGCTGGAATTTGTGTTAATGCTAGTTGCTTCTCTCGCTCAACAAGGAATGGTCGAATTGTTGCAGCTAAAAGTTCCGACGATGATGACGACCGGGTGATCGAAATGACCGGCGGTGGAGGACTATTGGTGACACTCGTGATTGACTTCTATGTGAATGATGACGAGGACAACGACAACGATGAAGAACCGAGAATCGGCATACACGCGAGCAACGACGAGAACAACGTTGCTTGTTGTTGTCGAGCCACACACACGCGGGCGAGCGCCTTTCTCTCTCTCTTACTCTCAGTCGCTATTGAAGCTACTGCATGCTGATGATGATGCGATGAAGGGAGAGCAACGACGATGTTCCTGGTGGCCGTGGCACCCAACGCAACGCCACTATACAATATGGAATAAGAAACAGAACGGGCGAACACGACAACACGAACGAAAGAACGACCACTTTCTTCTTCTTTATTTTTTTCTCTATTTTTTTTTTTCTTCTCCTCTTTTTTTCTACAGCTTTCGCTTTGTAGCATATGAATGAAGTGTCGGTGTTGGTAGCAAAGAAAGATATGTGCATGCATGTGTATATAGCGGTGAGGACAAACGAACGAACATTGACGACATTCTTTGCGTTCTCGCTTTTGCATCTTACTATTGCAACAGTTCTCATCAGTGCTGTTTCAACAGCAATAACTATCAAACCAACAACGCCGAAGCAAAGACAGCAATATATCAGTGACGTCGTCATCTTTTTGGCTGGAACAAATCAGAAAAGCATACGAACGAGCGAACTAGACAAGAAGAATCTTCTTGCGTCGCTTTCCTCAAGGCCATCGTTCTTTTCATAATACAACATACAAACACACACACAGACGAGAGTGTCAATCAATGTGTTGTATTTGTCTATAGCGAAAACAAGTCGCGTTCCTCTGCTCTCCATCCATCAACACCGTGAGCAGTAGGAAACAATGAAGTAGACGAGAATATCCAGGATAAGAAAATAAAAAACTCGAAAGAAGTCAAAATTGACATCGTAACCTGGTATTCTCGAAACAGATAGTTTTTCTTTCTCTGTAACTTAAAATGACAATTATTTGATTAACGTGTCGTATGCGATTAGTTTGTTTTTCCAAACAAATAAGTTTGAATGATGACTTCTCGGTTTCTGTTTGTACATCGTTACCTATCATGATATAATACTTAATCTAATGCGAGAAATGATTTTTCATGTAACTAAGTACGTCTGGTGCTTGTGACCGAATTGACTAAAAGGCAAACGTTCTTTTGTAAACAAAACTTTACTTCAAGCATTTTCAAGTAGGAGAAAAAGAATGACATTCGAGTGAGAGAGGCATAAGGAAAAAGGATTTGTTCGTTGTTCAACACTGTTAAGTCAATAGTTGAGAAGCGACATAACAGTTACTATGAATTTTTCCCACACAAGCTCTCTCTCTCTCGATTTCTAATGAAATATACTTATGCATGTATTTTAACTTGATCAAATTAAACAGAAAAGAAACTGAGAAAAAAAACAAACCTGGATCGTCACATTTATGTAATAAAGAAAATTGACACCTGTTTTACAGTCAAACAACGTTTATATAGGGGAAGTTTTTTTGTTTAACAGTACGTAAAGGAAAACTAATGAGTAGAGGATGTTTGCAAACATCTGTTGGAAACTATTTCATTGAAATTTCTCCATAATGGAGCAAAACAACATAAAAAAAACGAATCAAATTTAAATACATACATATTAATTAAACATTCTGTTTCGTTTTTTTCCAATTCAAATTCGAAAAAACAAATCATTGTCTTTACTCATCGTTGCGCTGATGATTTTCGCTTATTACCAGTGCACATTTTTACGTTTTACAATGACACGTCAAATTTCAAAGGAAAGCGCGAAAAACATGATGACTAAAGAAATTACTAACGAAATTTTAGGTAAATATAAAATGAAAACTTCTGGAACATATCGTATTTTCCTAGTATCAAGAAGCTAAAAACCCTCGTACTTCATTTCATTCTCTATATTTAATAGAGTTCACTTAATCATTAATAAATAAAGAAGGTATTTAATTACACATTTACTTCATTATCTTTACAGAATAGTGATGAATCGTTGTGTTAACAAAGGAGCAAAAGGTACTGCTCGAATGAATCATCGACAGTCATGTGAAATATTCCTTTCTAAGAGTCAATACGATCGCTTAGCAAGGAAGGTGAGAAAAACAACGTCTGTCCCTAAGATTGGTCCTTTTCAATCAAATGATAAAGATTTTGCTCACTTCACACGTTTGCCATTTAAAGCGGGTCCAATGGAATGGCGCCGTTCAGATAGAGGTAACGCGAGAAATCGTCGATAGAAATCCATGGTCAACACATTCAATTGAAAGAGAGAAAAAGACGAGAAATTGAACGTTTTGCTTTGTCTCTTGAATACCGTTACAAATTTTAGTATTTATATGTCGTCTATGAATGTCGAGAGTCAGTGATGGAATGAAAATTGCAATGAGACACGAATGAGAGCACACATGCAGAAGGTAGTCAGTCTATTTTCTCTTCGACGCTAATATTTATCATTTTTGTCTTACTCTTTTCTCTCTCATAGGCATTTTCTGTTTTCTTTCTTTCTCTATTTTTTGCCGTATTTTCTTTTACCCTTAGTTTTCTTGCTAAACGTCAAGCACATGACGACACACCTGCTGCTGCACATCATTAATGAAAAAACTTCTCACCTTCGAAGATAATTTGACTTGTTAGTAATAGTTAAAGACGATGTCGCAACGTTACTTCTGTGACATGGATGTAAGATAACATTTCCCCATGAATGACGGCGTTCGGGATTAAACGATGGTACAATAAGAAAGTTACGTCTAGTTGGTGGTGTCGATGAAAGGATTTCTTGATCGATCTTAGCGTCTAATGACATGATGATTGCTTCTACGTTTTATTTCTTTTGTCTAGAGACGAATTGAAGCACGAAAAACGTTGAAAGAAAGAAAGTATATATATATATAATCAAACACGTACAGCTTCAAACATATATACATCACACACATACTGTTGCCTTTTTCAAGACCAGCTGCATTTTTTGTGTCTTGTGAATATAAAATAGAATCGTCGTCTAGATTGCTTGTAAAGACTAGGATGCGAGAGTAAAAGAGAGAACAAAAGCAGAGTCCGTTTCGTTAGCAAAGCGCGAAAACAGACATTCAGCGAGAAAAATGAGAAAGAACAACTTGCTGGCGGCGTTCGCCGAGCAAACGGATGTTATTAATTTATATGGGCGAGGGACGGTCCTATTACTGGTGTTCTTTGTTTCCTATGATACTGTGGCATATATGTATATTGTTGACAATGACATGCCATGAGAAGAAAGCAAACAAGTGAAAGATGAGTTATTGAAAATTTCATCACACCTGTCGACGAATATCATTCTAAGAGTCAATTATCTCAGTACGAGAGCTCGTTGTTCAGTAATACGTATCCATGTCAGACGAATAAGGTGTGCATAGATTCGTAAAGTAGAAAAAAAAATAGAACGAATAGAGATTCGAAGGATATCGAGTGAATGTAAGTGTCATAATACGATTATAATCGAACATAAATCGTTTGCATCGGTTGTTTTCGGACGGATATTGGTTAATCAGATTTGTCTGCTAATATCTCGCTCGCTCGTACATCAATATATCCTAGTTCTGTCAGTGAGTATCTGTTTCTTTTTCTCAATTTGCTTTCGTCATTGACCTACTCTTGATTCTCATTCTTCTCCCATATGCGTAGTTGCACAAATGTGATCATTATCTTCTATACGTGTGCCTGTTGTCAATATTCTAATAAATCTCATAGACAATTGTTCTTGCAAAGGAAAAAAAAGCCAAGAAGATTCAACAAATTAGTTCATGTTATTTTCTTACATATTTATTCAACGTTTTCTATTTCTACAACAATACAAAGGAAAATAATGAATAAATCCTTTTTAATATCGTGCTCTTTATTTTATCTACAACAAACTGAAGGCAGTATTAATGTTTGCCTTGCGCCTTTTTTTTTCTCTATTAACTAATTCCCTTTTTATACTCACACGTTATTAGTAGATGTGTAGAAAGGAAAACAAAGAGAGAGAGGGGGGGGGGGGAGAGAGAAAACAGAGATGTAGACAGAAGTATAAATACGTGCCAGTATAGAACACGAGAAAGGAAACAAAATAGATTTTCTGGCTATCACTTCAATCGTAGTTTCCGAGCTTTTAGGTAAAGCAAAGTATAATTTTGGCTACAAAATCTTCTTCAACATATTTCTGGCAGTTTGTTCTCCTTAAGCACATTCAATAAACATAATTTCATAATAAGATTTTCAAAAGAACATTAATAGTTAGCAAAGAAGAGATTTGTCTTTATCTCGATGATAAAAATAGCTACTGAAATGCTTATGGACAAGAAAAATGAGTATTACAGTTTGTTGAAGAAGAATTCCATAGTTATGTGAAATACGAAGTTTATACTTCAGTGAAATCTAATTTAATAATATGAAACTATGCCTTTCTTTCTCGTGATTACACCTATTAGATATATTAGATTTTCTGTGCATCCGTCTATCTTTATTTTTACATGACAGATAAATTGTATTATGTTCACTTCGAATCATAAGGCAAACACTAAAAGAAAGATGTGTGTTTCTTTCTTCTTTTTCTTCTAATACGTTGATAAAAGCACGATGATTGGAATGCGGAGAAAAATCTATGCTAATTATGTGACCTAAAATGAAAATCATCTACCTTCGGGTTCGGAATCCTGCCTGTGCAAGACGTCGTCGACTAGCTGCAGCAGCCATTCAGATGTCTTTCATTTGCTTGGAATAGGTTAAATGTTCATCATGTAGACATACATATGAGATTCCCGTTGTTGTTCGTCCGTTGAAAGATCACACTAGTCGAAGGTAGCAATGATAATGTAGCTCTTCGTCTTCTTCTCTTCTTTTTCAGTAGTTGTCTCGTTTTCTTTCTTTTTCTCTTATCTGTACTTCGATAGGAGAGCACAAGTCTCACACGATATAATGAAGAACATCTCTACTTGAGATCGTTGGCTCGTTCATATACAACTCTAGAACTCTACTTATAGTTGTGTTGTTGACATAACTACTCTTTCTCTCAGTTCCAGCATCGCCAATCTTTCTCGTCTTTATTCTATCTTTCTTCTGCTTCTTCTTCTTCTTCTTTTTCTCTTTCTCTCTCTCTCTTTGTGTGTCTATTCTTGACTAAGCACCTATTCTTTTCTTAAGGATTATGCAGTAGAGCCTCATCGAATGTCATGCGTTCAGTCACACAAAAAAATATTCATAGGTCTGAATTAACAAAGGAAAAGAAAAACAGTCTAAACGAGCAAATAATGAGATAAAAAATTAGCAAATACCGAACAGTTTGCCCTTCATAGATTTCCTACATACGGTTCGAACACACAATGACCGCATCATCACATTGAATCTTCTCATGATAATAGAAGATATTCAGCAGACAAAATTGAATAAATTTGTAGCGCTCAATTTCCTTCTCGGGTGGAGATTTCCCATTGAGTTTATCATCTGTTCAGACAGTAAACAATAGACAAGATGTATTCTATTCATGTCTGATAGCATGCGTACAAAATACGATCGATTGAGCAATGTTCTTGTTTAACAAATCGATGATGAATACGAAGGAAGAAAAATTCTTTTCTCCTATTATTGATATCATTTCAATTAAAAGACGTCCTTAGCATGCTAAGCTTATTCTATCAGAAAATTGCCTGTTTACTCAGGAGAGATGGTGTGTTAACTTCAAAAGCATTTATCTTTTGTTTTTTTAACATTATATCAATTCCAAAACAGCATATTCAGTCAATTAGATAAAATTGACGTCGGAATAGCATTATATTCATAAAGGATTTCTTTCGAATTCACATCGTCAGTAAAGTACAGAGAGAGAAGGAGAATATTTCCATCATGCTGACATATTCATCATCAGAACATCGTTCACTTTCTTCCTCTACTTTCATTAAACAACACATATTGCTGGTAGAACATGGCAAATATGAAAAAGACGAAGTGTAATTATTAAAGAAACAAAGAGAGCATCGCACTTAGATACGACCAGAGGAAGCGAATGTTAGCAAGGAACAAAATAATTACAAAACATTAAAGAACAAGCGACTACTCGAGCATTTAGTTAAGAATCAAATGATAGATCTTGTTGAAAATTTAATTAATAACAAAAACATCTCTTGACAATATGAAGAAGAAAAACAAAATCTCCATCGCTGACCGACTCGTTCTGAAAAATTCATTAAAATACTGTACCGCTTCTCTCATGTATTCGATCGAGTAAGTCGAAGTAGGTCCATGTCAAATGCTTGCTTTGCTGCCAGTCAATTGATTCCTGACGCAGGCTATCATTAGTTCAACAAAAAAAATGCACTTTTGGATACCAGATATCTTTCAGCAGGCGAAAAGCTTCCTATGGAATTAGATTGATGTGGAATTAGTAAATACTATACGTGCTAGCAAAAATGTCACACTAAGTGTGCTTGGAATATCGAGGTTGTCTTCTAATTGATATATTCGAGGTGATAACAATGATTGATATGCTCAGATTAATTCGAACGTACATTAAGATTCAATTGAAAAAAAAACAAATGTGCAAGAAAACATTTTCTTCGTTGAAATCTGAGAGGAGAAAAGATGCAATGATTATCTGTCCTATCGCTGTTCTGTCTGCTGTTAACTTCCGAAAAAATTTCCGTGAGATTATGAATTTGTCCGAGATGCATTTCCATGCTTAATTTAGACTTGCGAATAGAAGCCAGGAATAAGATCAAACGGATGGTAATTATCATCTTCATAATTATCATTAATTCAAAATAATAAACTATTCATTCGCGACAAATTCTACAAAGACTTGAAATGAAAACACCGAAAAAAGAAGGATGACTTGACTAGGCAAAGAATCAGACGTGACTGTTATCAACTTTGCTTCATCTAAATATTAGCTGCTGTGTACAAGACTTACTAGCGTAGAAAATTTTAGGATATTTATATACATAGAAACGAAAAAAAGAAAGAAATTCTTTTTTTTTACCGTGTATGCCGACAATTATGGTGATGATGATTTGTTCGAAGGCCATTTACTGTGAGATAAGTCATTGTTGGATGAAGGAAAGTACCTGGTTGAATGGTTGATGAGGGTAATGTCGTTGTACTTGTTGATGTGGAAACATGTTGACTTGTGATCGTTCGACTAAATTTGGCGAGAGATGGTGAACAGGAGCCAAGATGTGATCGATTAAGTATATCCGATGGAGGACGAGGCTCTTGACGTGGCAAACAAAGATCGCGAACAGCAGCACGCGGTGAAGTGGGAGAATCAGGCAAGCAGGACGCAGGTACAATAGGAAATATGAAACGTCGATTAGATTTCTGCACAGACCGGTGCGGTGATAGTAAAGCCGGATTGTGAGATATTGTCGCTGATACATCACTCCAACGTGCATTACTACTAGCTGTTGTACATGTTGAAGAAAAACTGGAACTAGCTGGATCGTGCCGACGACGAGCGCCAATCATAATCAGATTCGTATTTAATTGAAAGAGAGTATTTCACCTAGCAGACCAGACGTGTTTTTCAACTGATTCAGTACATCAAAGACACATCTGCACAATATCATTCTATCGAGCTGTCTCAAAGGTAGAAACTGACGTTCGGTTTTCACGAAGAATCCAATTTGGTGTTGTGACTCAGCTGATGTTTTCGCATCATTGTCAAACTAGTGAAAAACAAATACATATGTGTGTGCGTGTTTTGAAGAATTGAATCGGCTAAGACATCATCATCCTCATCATCATCAAAAACTTACTTTTCTCTAGTTTTCCTCTTTCTTCTTCTTCTTCTTGCTTCTTCCTTTTTCTCTTGATCTTGATTTTACGCGGATAATTCTGTTTCGTTGAGTTGTTGCTTGTCACTATTCACACAGATACGCGTTTAGCGTTAATAAAGAAACAGATAGCGTCAAGGAAGAAAGATACGGTGACTACTAATAATGAAAAAGAAGCAAGAAGCAGAATCGTAACTTGTGTTCTTCTTCAATTTACTTGCTGTTCTATTACAATCGTAACAATTACGGATTTCCGTTATATTTTACTATACTTGTATCAAACTGACAAATTGCATACATATATATACTTGAGATCTTTGCCTTCTTTTTTTTCTCTTTCTTCTCTTTCTTCGTTTGCGATTTTAAAACGAACTAAGTCATAACATGCATCGGACTCTACCTAGATCGCTTGTCTCGAGGGAATTGCACCTTGATTCATTATTATTCGAAAATCTAGATAGAAATATCTCTCTGCCTCTCTTTATATATATACATTGCATCTATTATGAGAAAAAAAGAGAGAAAAAAACAAGATCATCGACTGCTGCACATGGATTTATTTATGAACATAATAATAACTATGCGACAATTGATATATGTGACGCGTATTCACACAAAGAAGCTTTAGAAAAAAGTCTAACGAAAGGGACTGAGAAATAGAAAAAGCAAAAATTCTATTATGATGCTTTCTATAGATAGTGTGCATCCCATTAACTATTCGATAGATTAGAATGAAGACAGTAACGACTAAGATCACCCGAGCTAATACAAAATATATTTACCAGGAGCATTCCTCCAGCAAAAATATTAACTTAGTCAGACAAGAAAAACTACTAAAGTATTTTGTTTTTAATCTGCTAACATTAACTAAAAGGGTCGTTTGCTAATATATCAATGAATTTGTTCGGCGTCGATTTCTATTTAAAGTAACGGTGTTGTTTGACATGTAGGAAATGCATATGATTAATATTATGAAGTTTATGTCATACTAAAAATACTCTTCAAAGTTCGAAATATTTTCTTTCTCTGATTTAATATCTGGTTAAAGAAAGAAAAAACTTCAATGAGAAGAGAAGTCAGAACAAATGTAAAAAAGCACATTCATCATATAGAATCTCAGATCATTAGTTGACTGTATTATAATCGATCAACATTGCCAACTAGTCAAGAGAGAACATGACCTTATATAATGTCTATCCTTTTGTAATAATGAAAATCTTCTACAAGATCCACTCTTATACAAAAAAGCTCGGACAAATATGTCTTCCGAGTATTTAGTTCTCTTGAGGTATTCATTCGAGATAAGACTCTCGATACAACATGGCATTATTTTCCTGTGTTTTCACGCTATTTGGAAATCGAGACTTATTCGATTTAGTGAGCAGAGTATGTGTTTCTTAAACAGAGCTTGCAATAGTATCCTAGGGCAGATTTCGGGCTGTGAATAGTTTCATTATTATTCGAACCTTGATTCGCGATTAAATTAGTGAATTTTGAGAAGAATAATGACATTGTGGCATGAATGTGATTGGATTATTGATCGTATTTGAAAGTAGGATCATGAACCAAAAAAAGTATGTTAAGGATTAATTAACAACACTTTCTTCGACTCGATTGTGGATCTTTTGGCCATGTTAGAATATAATTTGATGCAATTCGAGCTTGTATTCAAAATACTTCTATCCAGAAAGATTTCATTTCATGGCATAAATTCTGAGTTCAAGACAATTCTTAAGATAGATTTGATTTTATAGTTCATGTTATGATCTGTTTTTGACAAAATGACAAAAAACATGAGCGTGAAGAAATGCAATAATATCATTATACTTTATTCCATGTTTCTGTCAAAATTAAGCCAGAAATAAAGAAGAGATCGATTGCATTTTATGACAATTTTCCTGACAATACAATGTTCAACGAGCGTATAGATCACATCGCTTTTTGTGCATATGTAATGATCAACCAAATTTTCTGTTGCATTTCCTGTTATAGACTTTTCTTCCTTAGTTACTCACAAATATTTCAACTGCGATCAAATGACTGCTTACTAATAATACAAAGTGCTCTACAACACTTTTCATTGAGTTTTGTATCCTGTCAACTGAGAAAAGTGTATATCTACGCTCTGTTGCACATCTTTGATTACAAATACAAGTTGACGTTCAGTTTGTTAATATTCAAATCTATCTGACTTCTTCCTTCGTGACTATTTGCTCGTTCATCATTTACATATATTGATCAGCAATTTACATCTTTGATAAATTTCTCTTGATAAAGTTCAATACAAGATGTTTCTGTCATGGTAAAGTGACCTGTTCTTCGTTCGTTCGTACCGTGAGTAAGAGAAATGAAAATAACGGTTGTTCGACTATGTGGTTAATAATATGGTGTCTAATAAAATACTTCGGAGTAATTAACGACAAAAACCAAATCTCACTAGAGACAGGAAACGACACGTTCTACAATCTACAAATTCATTTCTCCTCTTGAAACAACTTATTCATCGAATAGGAAAAAAGTAAGACCTTTGACACTGTTTCATCTACCGAATCAGCTATTAACGATGAGCACGGCTGCCAAGCTTCCTGGTTTCTCAGTTGTATTCTAATTTCTGGCTTTTGAAGGCATCTCGAATTAATAAAATGAAGAATGGAAGTGTCACGCTTTGTTGATGAATGCAATAACTAACAAGGAAACATACTCAATCTTGTTATACTTATATGTTAGGAGTACCTAAGTGAAAAGCAAAGTAAATACTTGGAACATTGCTTAGAATTTTATAATTACCTTTTTTCTACAAACTCAATGAATGAGAAAATATACACATAATTCCAAAATATCACAATCAGTAGAAACATAGGATATTATTTCTCGTATCAGCTACTAAATTTCTATGTAATTGACTTCGTAATTTCTTTTTGTTCTATTCAAACTACGATTAATATCGAAATGAACAGTAACTAAATAGAGCTTAAAGCTGCTATTATTTTTGTCAAGTATAATACTGAACATTGGAATAAATGTCATAATTGGTTTATCAAGAGAAAACTCGTATCTTCTTCAAACAGAACTTTTCAATTTTCATAGCGGACAATTTGTAATAATAACCCAAGTCTACATCATTCTTGCCTTCTTTAACTGACTATTCCTTGTCGACACCTTTCAACGATCTGGTTTAGATATAAAACAAATCGCATGGATGTCTGCTTGATAGTACAATATCAAACTCACCGTTGTCTGGCAGTCGGCAAATGAATTTTACTCAGAAGGTTTCTTCCGTACGAGAAGACCTTTGAATATGTGCACAAATGTCTTTATATGAAAAACGAACCATATTTTCGAAGGAAAAACTGAACCAAGAGCCTGTGTATAGATATGAACCATTTGCTCCAAAAGTATCATATTTTATCGCTTAGAAATAAATCTGCCATAAAAATTATAATCATCTCTATTCGTTAATGAACTTTGTGGGACGCACAGATCTGTACCGAGCGAGAACTGATTAGTCCAATGAAGATCAACCTAAATAATTCTCTTTATCAACATAGAATACGAGACATTCATCTCTACATAAAAGGAAAAATTCTGCTATGACATACTCTTAGAACGTAAGAATGTATTTCTTCTGTGCGTCTCCTAGTCAATACAATTCCTTACCATCCTCATCTATATAGAAGCACTTAAAAAAAAAAGTTACAGAAATTGCAAATAAACGGATTACAACAAACATGAACGACATGAAAATACTTACTAAATAAACAAGTAATAATACGTAAGACCGAACAGAAAAGTTGCTATTTTCCATGAAACAGAACATTTGCTTTGTCGACAGATGGAAATTGTGAATGTGTGGGGGCACACCCACACCCTCATTAAACTACATGAGCTGGGGAAATTCAATAATTGATGACGGTCCTTGTTGTTCATCTTTTCGGTACAATATTTTCCTTTTTCGAACAGCTCTACTAGATATTGTCAATTTTTTCTCAACAATGGCGATGCTTTTGACACTCGAGCAAAGAATTTATGTTCGAAATGGCTGTAAAATTGAACGTGCGACTAATCGCCGAATATTCTCAAATAAACCATTAGAAAATTTACCAGTAAATAAATACATACATTTAAAACTAAATGGGAGGGAGTAAATATGAAACTGACTCTTGCTCAGTACACAATAATCAAATACAATATGAGCTTTTCTATTGTGACATATGGCGAAACAATGGAACGACTTTGCTATCATATTCGCTCGTATCACCAGATGAAATCAATGAGAAGCATTTTAACTGGGACACAATTTTCTAAAGAATACAATAATCACATCAACATACATTCTAAGGATTAATTCAGTCTCAGTCATACCGTATTGATAACGGTCATCAATGTTTTGAGAATTGAATTAATTTCAACAATCAATGTACGAAAATAGTAAAGATTTCAGTTTAATTAAACAAACACAATCATTCAAATGATTAAGTCTAATGTTTAAACAACTAACATTCGTTGAATGGTATGTTTCAGATGTTAAAAATACTTTTGTTGCATATGAAAAATGACCATACCAGGTATATTCTAAATATCTTAAATTACTGAACAATGGAAGAATGATTTTAAAAGCATTTTGAAACATTTCTAATACGTCTTGAGATGTATCGTTCAAGTTAATCGTAACAACAAGGTGGAAGATTTGATGGCAGAAGTGATATATCAATGAAGATTCATCTGAAATAAAGGAGTTTTTTTCACAGATACTGATAAGGCAACTGACGGTATACCATTCAACATACGACTTGCCGTTCCAATAGGAAGATTAACAGGATTCAGTTGATGAAGTTCAGGGTAGTTTACAACATTAAGAACAGGATCAATTGACGATAAATCAAGAATAAAATATTGAATATTGTGGGCAATCCTAGGTAAAATTAAATGAGAGAATCTGTAAAGCATTGCTTTATCTGAACGATTTAATAATTTTGTTGATAAATCGATCGACTGTGTAAAAGTAATATCTCGAGTTAATCTGTCAAGTTTTGTATTGACTTCTATCAACGAATACAATGCCTACACATCTGGAAGATATTTGAAGATCTTAAGCAATATTTCACTGCAGAGATCGAGAATGGAAACAGTTGAACTGTGCATATTCAATTCTCAATGATGGAATTACTGCATACAATCGTTTATCTGCATATGTGTATGCGCATTCTGTTTTCATACCTGCCTTCGACGACGCAAAATGATGTAAAACACTTTCTATTTCAATATGTTTTCTTTGTGTTGCTACATACACAGACATTCATAATAACATAACAATCAGGTGAGAGTATTGTGATCCATGTTATATAATCGAGCTAATTCATAGATGAGTCAAAAGGCACTTTCGAAATTGAAATCATCAATAATACATGAGTTTATTTGGGATAGAGTTACAAAGGTTTCACATATATTATTGTACTTTCTATTTTCTTTCTTCAAAAAGCGTCCTAATGCAACTGATATCTGTGTGTAAAAGTTCCACGAAATAAGTGGTGAAAGTGTGGATCGATAAATTAGAAATGTTTGGTAGTATTACACGTCTATTCGCATAGAGTCGCTTGTCACAACTTCAGTTAATACTAGTGGATAAGGACTTCAATAGGAAAAAACGCTGAGAGTAAATAAATTACAATCGTGAAATTCCATTGAAGACTGATGTAAAGAAAAATATATCTTGAGATAAAAAAATGTTGTGCGAATAACTGTGAAGTATTGATCAAGATTGTCTTGAAATTAAAACTGAACATCAGGTCAAGAATCATGAATGTCGTAAAGTAAATTATGATAAGATATGCTGATTGATAGACTTCGGGGAAAAGGAGTTGATCAATATTTGAATTTGATATTGTTGTTCCACTAGAGATCAACTCCTATTACTCATTGATGAGTTTTCGATTGGCCATCACGTAATCCAGGGATTTCTTAAAAAACAAATTTCATTAAAAGTATTTACTCGAGAAACGTCAATTTTAGTTTGAATATTTCTTCATACTGAATAGACAACTGAAACTGAATGTGTAACCTAAGTTCAACGAATCGGCATCCCTTCACGAAATTCTCTTGATGATTTTAAAACAAATCCATTTGTTTGACTCAATGCTCCAAGTTTAAGATGGTCAACAGTATGCATAGAAAAACGTATGTAGAGATAATCGATTCTTCTGAGATCGTTTGATTTGTGAAGAAAATCTTCTCATTAAACACTGATGAGATAAATTATGATAAAGACAAATTTATCATACATTGAAGTTCGACTGTTTGTGCTTCGTCAGCTAAAACAACAGATCGATTGTTCATTTTGCTTTCCAACTTGATTCTTTGCTTGTCAATTGATTCGACTTACTATTACAGATCCGCAAACTCTATTTTAACCTTCCTATCATTTGATATTTTTTTCAACTAATCATACTTCTTTATCTCTTCAGTACTCAATGATTGTAATTAAACTTATATGCCGAGACATTTGTATACTTCTTCCTAACGAAAATGTTTTTTACTATTTCATGTAATGATTTATCAAATAACTTCTGAAAACTCAACTAAACCACAAAAGCTGATAAAGAAGTAAGAGGATGTGAGCAGCCACTCCCTGCACATGATATAGACGAATGAATCTTTGTTTCCTGGTTTCTTTAGGCTTCTTTTCCAATAAGCACAAGACAGAATAAACAAGATGATACAATCAATTAAAAGAGTAGCAAGAGGTAAAGAAACGAAGGAAGCAATAGAGATAATATGAATTGAAGAAGTTGAAGAAGTGAATAGAATCAAAGAATCAAACCAAAATATAGTAGTTGAATGATGTAAAAGCGTACCGGAAGAACTTCAGCTTCTTGTGGACTCCTTCGACTTTCAGCGACGAGGACAACACACGCCACTATCATCATTCGACGTCATAGAACAGTAGTATGTTGGTGGACATGTACTATTTTTAGTAGTTGCACTACAAACATAGCCACTGAGTGGTGCTTGTCCGTCACTGCAAGAGTTTGTTCCGATTTCTGGCTCTTTTTTGCACTTGCATAATCTACAACCGGCTGCATCCGTTTCATACCCGAACTGACAATATATCATGCACGTAGGTCCACATCCGGATAATGAAGCACCACGTCCAATGGATACCAATACACAGAAGAGAGCGATTAAATATAGCAAACGACACATCTTTTTTATTTAGTATTTCGTTTCGTTTTCTTATAGGCAAATATTTGACTCTATATATACAGTCTCTTTGATAAGGCACTTTTCAAAGTCGTTTTCTTTTTCAATCTCCTCTCTTTCCGATAGATAGAAGCATAATTAGAATTATTTAGTATACATTTGTGTGTATATACGATCGACGTAAAAGAATAAATTAACATAAACACACCACTTCACCTTGACGAAAATCTTATTTTCAAGATCAAGTGGTATGAGAAATAAAGGCATATGCTAATGCCTATCATATCCGATTCTTCTACTACGGATAAGAAGTTCTATATACAGATTAATCAGTAGTCTAGATTTGCGTCTCAACTAATCCTTATGGAACCTATAAGTATTCAGTAGAGGCACGTTATTTTTTCTATTGAAAACAATCAAGTTCCTATATGATCGAGATCGACGATATCAAACCTGTGAACAATAAATCAAAGTGAATATTTCTCTCTAGTCTCTAGTATGATGGCATTAGATTCTCATCATCATCACTCAGTGGACTTGTTTATGATTGATAATTCACTTTCTTGTTATTGAAAAGGTTTCAGTTATTCCCGGTGTTTTTTTTTGTCTACCACGCAACAACTGTCATTGAAGTTCGCATTAGAGAATAATGGTATGCACTCGAAAAGTGTCTCCATCAGATAGAAGACATATACGTGCCATTGAACATCAATCGAAAAGATCAACGTTCTCAAAACGATACGTATATTCAAGTTTTTATGTGAAACGGAAATGATCAATGTTTATGCTATTTATTTGCGCTTTCAGCAATCGAAGTAATGCGAATCAAATGTTAATCAGGTTCCGTTTTGCTTCAATGTTACAATCATGAGATGTCAACAAACAATAGAACATGAAAGTTCTCTTGATAGACACCTTCATACATCAATCAAAAAAGTATCTTTTCGACACATAGACATGCATTCCAATGACATTATTTGAATCTCAAACTTCATCTCTAAATCGAGATTGTCTTTGTCTTATACCAAGTTTCATACGAGGATATTTGCCATACAGATAACATTATTATAACAGGTTGTTTCTACACAGTCATCATTTAATCCTTAAGTAAATATTACACCTTCAAACGAATCAATAATAAAGTTGTATGAAATCTGATAGGACGTAGTAAACCGATCAACAAAAAATGTATCTTACCGTCGAGGTCATACGCATCTCGCCGCTCTGTTCTCACATAGACTCGTAAAGACAACAGCAATGATACTTTTCTCTTATCAAACCGATCGTGAAATAGATAGCTTGCGTATTTGTCTGATATCTGTCAATATCCTTAGAAGAAAAAAAACATGCATATATACGTACCAGAGATTTCTTGAAGGATTTCTGTACTGAAAATGAAAACATTGGGCCTTTTTTTTCTATTATTTTATTGCTCAAACAACTCAATCCATAGTTCTACTTTTCCATTACCATGAATAATGATACGAACGAAAAAAAAATAGTGTCATGAATGAAGACGCAAGAAAGAAGAAAAGAGTAAAAGTAAAAGAAGAAGAAGAAGAAGAAAGAACAACAACATCTAATATAAACTCTGTACATTTAGGAAAAATACTGCTCAATAAAATGAGACAAAAAAGAGCGGACAATGACAAACGACACAGAGAGAGAGAAAAAGAAAAACAACCGGTGGTTAGTAATAGAATTACAAAAATCTTTCGTTTTTTTTTAGTTCCGTTGGCGAATTACATTCGTTTTGACAGCTACAGACCAATTCCGTTCAGAAGAACAGAATACACAACAATGATAACGATGACAAGAATAAAACAAGAACCAAAAATACGCAGACAACATTTATTTTTTTAATATTTATTGTTTTTTTTATTATGTTAATTATTAAAATTAACTTCTGGATATTTGTTTCGCTATTTTCTCGTTCAAACTTTCTTGGGTCCATATTCAATAGCTGCATCGTCCCATTCTAATTGATGTTCGATTTTTCTTGGATCTTTTGCACGAGTTTGATAATCATTTTCTTCTTCCGATGAATATTCATTTCGACGGGCATTATTTTCGTAATCATCGTCATCGTCATCCGAACTTGAACCTGAATAATTATCTCTTGTTTGTTCAACATTGTGAATATTTACTGGTTGAGTAGATTTCTAAATGAAGACAACAAGGCTTACAAGCAATCAGATTAGATCGCAAATCAACCAACTTTTGTTTCATCTAATGGATTAACAGTGATATTAAGTCCAATATCATCTTCCCACTCCATTTGTGAATGCATATCATCAGCGTTGTTTGTTGATGAATGATATTGTCGATTGTTTGAACGCATGCGAACAACCAGATAAAGAACAAGTACACCAACGAGACCAACTGATACACAAACAACAACAGCAATCGGCCAGTCTAAAAGTTGAATGAAATTCATTAATTAATCATGTTATTTATCTTATCATGAACTTTTCCTATTAATTCAAGCTCATCTGTCTTCTCATGATAACTTTCTCTTTTGATTGCTTGTGTAATCGTTTGGCATACTTTTTTTCTTATCACTTGTTGTTCTTACTATTCAGTTAGCGTAACTTCTGTTGCTGTTTATTATAAAGATTATATGTAAATTGAGCAATCATATAGTAAATAATGAGAATAATACGATGGAGTAGAAGAAGAAGATTAGATCGTAAACTCGCTAGGAAGTAAAAGTTCATCACCTGGTGATGTTCTTCGTAGTTTCTTGCTGACGACAGTAACGACAAGAATGCTAATTGATTGTATATGTACAACTGGAAAATAGTTCGACGATATTCGTCTTGATATGTATCACAGCAAATATACAACAAATTGACCGTCAAGGATAGTTTACTGGGATGTATGAAACATCTGTCCTTTTTACTTTTACTCAAGGTCAACGATGCTATTGACCGATTGATTTCTTGAGGAGTGAGAAAAAAAGAGCTCATATGAACTTACTTAGTGTTGGTGGGAGAAACATTGTAATAAAACTTTGATATCAATAAACGAAGATAAAAAAAAAGAAAGAAAGGAGTCGTTTGGACGAAAGTTGTTGTACTAGCTATCAGCTTATAAGTCGTTGTCGTTCGATAATGATAATGACAGCGGTTGAAAGCCTGTTTGACGTTGTAGGACACAGAAGAAGTGGAGAGAGAGAGAGAGTCTTGACGACAGCGAGAAGAAAAAGAAAAGGAAAAAATGCCGGGCAGCGATGAGATGTGCGAGAGCGCGAACACGCATATACGCCCAGTCAGACAGCAGATAATTTTACAATAGAGTTACACTCATTTTTCTCCTTTTTTCCTTCTTCGACGCATTAACTCGATCGATGATTAGAAGCAGAAACGAACAGGAAAAAAAACACAGCAGGGAAAAAACTTTTTTCCTTCTGTTGCTAGTTTTTTCTTCTTCTTCTGTACGATAATGAAAAGAAGAACAATCTCGATGATTCATCTAATAATCTCCCTCTTGATTCAATGTCTAGCCTAGATTTGCCCGTTTCGATTATTGCTAGTATACTGTGAGCAGTCAGATCTGTTTGCATTCAATCATTCTTGCATCTCTTTGTAAATAGAAAATCATCGATTTGAATTGAACAGTGACAGCGATGTATGACGACAACAACAACAATAACGAAAAAAATTCTATTAACATTATTATCCAGCAAACAACAGAGGATTTCTATCGCTTTTTCTCCTTTTGCTTGAAGTTAGGCGTCCTTCGACATCAACCGTACATGCCGAAATCTAAATATAAACACAGTAGAAATCATCGCTAAGCCTCTAATAACTAGAAATTGATGGAATACCACGAGCTATGCACTAGACGATACAATCATCACTCTTTCTCTCCCATTTTGTCAGCCTTTTCAGCTTCCAGCTAATAACAACATCATCAAGCAATGATGAAGACAGATATCTACTGATGTAAAAGAGTTTTTTTATCAATGATCTGTGTGTGTGTATGTGTTGTTTTTTCGCCTACTTAGTTAACTATATTATGAGAGTGAGACATGTAAAAGATATAACCTATCTTTCGATTGTAGCTTTTCATCAATCAAATTTCTCTCTCGTTCTATATCTACTGTATCATTTTACCTGATACACTTCGTTTAGTTGGATAGATATCGTCATCGACATCTATGAAATTTTCATCGATATCATCATTATTGACCACAAATTTATTTGAACGGGCAGCAGCCACTGGAGCTGGTGGAGCCATTTGTTTTTCAATATGAATCTATTTGAATAGAAAATAGTTATGCAATTTCAACAGAGAAAAAGATAGGGAGAAGATTCGTACTCGAACACGAATTTCATTTGTTATGACACGATCATAAACACCATTGCATACGAGGGTAAATGAGCGATCAACGTATGTAACTGGCATTTTTGAAATGTAAGCAATTTGTCGAAGTAAATATTGATAAGCATCAATAGATCCGACACCTAATTGAAAAGAAATTCAATGAAATCATTCTACCACTATATCAGATACATACCGGTAATAACGGCACCTTCTTTTGTAATTGTATGGTCAAGATTTTCATCATTTGGTATAATTAATTGTTCGCTGTTTGATAAAGTTGGTGTAGCTCGTAGACTGCAATCGCTAATGTCGCCTACGGTGCACAAAAAAATAGATATGCAAAAAGCTTTCTTCATTTATTCGTCGTACCTTGATTTCGTTTAATTGCATTGGTATAAATTGACAAATTTCGATAAAGATAAATGCCTCGATCTATCACTTCTTCTGGTACGTTATAACTCGTATCAGATCGGATTTCGATTTTAGTCGGTATTTTCGGTTCGATAATTGAGACTTGTCGAGTAAATGTTGGAAGATCATATGTATGAACTTCACCTGCACATTTTACTCGTGTGTTCACTGTGACTGTTCGTTTTCCATGAGGACCAAGTGGTTGAAATGTGTTACGATAGACAAGATGTTTCAATAATTTTTCATACGATGCCGTATTGTCTGTACGCAATATCCACATTGAACGATTAACATTGCTCATGAATTCCTAA
Organism: Adineta ricciae; assembly: GCA_905250025.1. Lineage (NCBI taxonomy): Eukaryota > Metazoa > Rotifera > Eurotatoria > Adinetida > Adinetidae > Adineta > Adineta ricciae. Next base: position 23,242 of record CAJNOJ010000033.1, read on the forward strand.
GGAATTAAGTAAGTTATGTATGTATGTATATAGATGTACAATCAATGAGTTTGACTTACAACACCATCTTCTTTTTGAACATCAGGAATGTTGAGATATTGATGGCAATCTCGAACACAGTTTGAAGAACGTTGTAATTCTTCTTTTTGTACAATTGTCAATCCCGATAGTTGGCCATGGAAATGTTGAACCAATCGGGATGCTCGTGCTAGAAAAGAAAAAGAAATCAAACATTAGGCTTGTAGTCCACAGGTAAGGATTTATATCCGCATAATTAAATAAACATTTTTATTGCTATAATCGACTCTCACCTAGATGATTTTTTAATATATATTCACGAACATTTACATATATTCTCAATAATACTTAAAATCATTTCGATAAGGCGACTTCTATTTTGGCACAGTATGCGCCTAACCTATGAAAAAGGGCAAGGTTTTGTTCTATTTGTCTGAATCTTAATGATACATGCAAATCTGCAAATAACAATTGAACTTGACCTTATAATATTTCATTAGCACAAGCTACTCAAAACATCGTGGCGAGAGCGATCAACTCAGACTTCAATCGAAATCTTCACTTTTATTCTTACCATGCCAACAGGCGCCCAATGCAAAGATTGTGTCTTGTGTGCCAGGTATCTCACTTAATGGAATATCCTCCACAATGCGAAATGAATCTTTCGTGGGGACAACTAGACGATCGTCAATGTATAGATCGACCTTGAATTAGAAAAATACCAAATAAAATTCCTTCTGATAAGAAAAGAAACGGATTTGATTACCTTCTCTGGATAATGCACAAATAATTTATACGAATGCCATTGATTATCGTTGATTTCGGGGACTTTCCATATCCATTCCGATGGATACTTGGTGGATGTTTTTCCTGATAATGGCTCTTTACGAATCAATAATTTCAAATAGTTATTTTGAATAAATAATGCTGCATGATGACGATTTTTTACTAAAATAACGCATAAATTCAATTCCAATTATCATTGGATTGCCATAAGTCAATTCAACTCACATTTTTCATCACTTTTACAGAAAATATGCTCCTTTTCATTGTTGCTGTTGTTGTTGTTATTATTATTACCATCATGATTATGTTTCATCCACATCTGAATTGTAAATTCGTTATTTAAATGGCCTGAAAATTGTGAATGATTAACAATTAATGCTTGATTATAACCATTAAAGGTCATTATTTTTGACGGAGGGATTCCAGTCGCCTGACTATCTTTTTCTAATAAGATATATTCACGATCGATCGATGCTAAAAAAGAATATTTCATGCTTGTCACAACTTCAATTCTTTTGAAAATACATACAGCATTGTTGAAGGTTGCAACCGCTATCTAATCCATTACTGTACAATTCAACGGTACCAACAATATCTTCGACATTGCATGAGTCGGGACATGTGTTTACGTTGACACTGTCGAAGAGATGAATATGATCAGATTGAACAATCAGTTCCGATGGTGCATTGTCTAGAAAGAGAGAAATGCAAAGATGTTCGTTTTTTTCCTACTCGATTTTGCTTCGTACCATTGATATTCGGTTGGCATGTTTTGATGATTTTGAAAGTCACTCGAGCTGGTTGACTGACTTTTCTGGTATTATCACTCGCAGGAAAACAATCAATAGCAATGACATCGAATTCGTATTGATTGTTATCTAAATGTTTTGTAATTGATATTGAACCATTCGAATCGATGGCGAATGGAACATTCGGTGTAACGATTTCATAACCGCAAACTCGATGATCAGGATTGGCGCAATCGTCATCAACGGCTTCGACCTAGAGCATCACAAAAAAACAAATTCTTCACATTGAATGTGGAGTTATAAATAAAAAAGAACCTTGTCTGATACGCTTAGCTTTTCTCTTCAAAACATGCCTTATTCACATCCACTTTAATCTTCTTCCTGCAAGGTGGAGCTCCAATGAAAAAGGCCTCTCACTAATTTTCGAATCTATATTTAGCAAACTTCTCCTCGGCGATTATAAGATCTTGCTTTCTTTTGAAACTTACACGACACGACGATTCATCACACGTTTCATCTTGATGCAACTTGAATAAATAATTGCTATGCGTAAATACCGGTGCATATTCATTCACATCATCGACAGTTATTATTACTGCTGATCTAAAGGTTAGCAGAAAAAAGAAAAGAAGATAGATTAGGAAGTTCTTTGTTTTGTGCGTTTATTTTCGTCTCAATATTCTTTTGTTCTTGTTCGATCAAACGATCCAACAATTTCCCCGGAGGTGAGAGTACTTCATTGAAAAGTCAAAGTATTTTTGACTATCTACCTTTCTGAATAACGACGTTTATCTGATGGTGCGCAATCGTAAGCACGGACAAACAAACGATGCGTCCGTTTTATTTCACAATCGAGTGGATCAGCAGTGGATTTCAGTTTTATAACAGGCTGATTATCGATCAGTTCAACAGTGAATGGAATGCTGGGCGTTGCTTCGGCGAGAATATCATCATGTTTGTGTAATGATAATTCATAACCGCAGATTTTACCTAGAGCAAATAGCAAACGCAGGTTAAAGTAAATAAACACTTGACAAAAATCGAAAAAGAAGAAGAAGAAAAAATTGGTCAACACACCATTCACAGTTTTACTTGAGTCAGCGTCAGATGCCGCGAGACGAGGCTGAAGCTGAACGATCCGTTCGTTTTCTTTCAAATGACCAGTGTAACCATCAGCGGAGAGAACAGGATCGAATAGATTAGGTTTTGCCCTTGGAGATTTCGTTTGTGTTGACACTAGTTGTGTATTTGTCAAGGCTAAATAGTCGACAACGAAACGATAACGAATGAAGAAAATATGAATATAACCTTGAAAAAACATAGTGAAATTAATCTTACCGCTAAAAGCCGCAAGTATGATCGACCAAATCATGGGGATTGATCGTTTGTCTTTCAATATCTGCAAAATGAGTAAATGAATCGCTTAGAAAAGCAACACCAATATTACCAATACGTCTCGTTTCTCTTCTTTCTTTTTAGGAAAAAAAGAAATAGAAGAAAGTAACACAACGATGACAACCTATGAGAATAGTTGGTAAACTACCAATTTTTTCACTCTTCGAATATAAAAAGAGAAAGCGTAAAAGAGAGAGCGCAACAGGGAAGAAATAAGAAAGAAAAAAAACAGAGAACAAGCTTGATTTTTTTTTGCATGTCTCTTTCTATGCATTTGTCGCCTTTCTCGTCATTTTTTCCTTCCTTTCGCTTCGATTTTTTGAATTCTGTATGAGCTGCCTTGCATACCATTGTAAGCTTTGTGCCTAGCATTTTTCCTATCGATCCTCTTTTTTATTCTTTACATACTTGCATCTATATATATACATACATACATATTTTTTTTATATTCTTCGTGTCAACAAGAATAGCGAAAGTGAAGAAAAAGAAAAAGATCCATATATTATCATTACAATCAATGTTCTTGCCTTCGGGCCCTAGTCATGTAGGGAGAAGGAGAGAGAGAGAGGAAAATAATTCAATCTGTTTCCTTGTTGTGTTTCTTTTTTCTTTTCTATTTATATTTCGTATCGAATAAAATAACAATTCGAGAAAGAACAAAAACAAGTGAAAGTTAAAGACAATTAATTAAAAGATCCAGTGACACATGTGACAACGTTTCCGTGAGATGCATACGATGTTTTGCTCGATTGAAATAGTGAAGGCTCTTTGGGTGTTTCCAAATCTTCGCCATCATCGGATACTTGCGAATAATCTGTTGATGGTAAAATGCTTTTATCTGAGATTCGTTCGAAAAGTTCTTTTGGTAATAAAATCATTTGTCCATCGTTCAACGTTCGAATTAGATACGTCGTGTTTAATTGTAAACTATATCGATAAGTTGATTCTAATGAAACTCGACATCGCTTAGCGTTGACAATTGTTTGATATTGTTCGGTTGAATAAAAAAGTTTCCGACGACGTCGTTTAACTGCTTTCAACTCATTTACGTTTCCATGGTCATTTTCACCATGAAATGTAGATGACGTTGATGATGATTGACGGTGACGACGTCGACAGCGTTGTCGATGAGAAGGACTTGAAGATGAGAAAGTTTTTTTTAATGATTCGAAACGTTGAGCGAGAATTGTTGATGATGGATGGGAATCTAAGACTGTTTTACATTGATTTTGAAGCTAAATATTCAAATCGAAACAATCAAAGAAACGATTACAACATTGAAATAACAAAACTGGCCTTGTTCACAGTTTTTTTGTCCTCAGACGGCAACAACTTCTGTCAGAAATTTAGCAAAAGTGCGAACACAAACAAAAGATTTGAACGTTTTCACTCCACACTCACTTCATCGACAGTTGTTAATGAAATTCAATCGTTTTTTATTTCTCTCTGATAAGTAATATTCACGCTGATCTTGATGTTAATATTCTAAACTCAAGAACTTGTCAACAATGATGATATGCTTTCTAGCTGATGTTGGTTTCGATGTGTATAGAGCTTGATTCGAATAACTTTCGTAACAAGGGATTTGCGGAACAAGTCAATTACAAAATCTTATTTTCCTATTTTGCCTTTCGTATTGAATCTATTCTCAATGAAAAAAAAAACCCGTTTAGTTAATTTGATTGATGATTATTATTAAAAAAGAAAATCAAGCGTAACAGTCTTGTTTATTCACCTGTTTTATTCTACTGAATAATATGTACTTACGTCACGTATAGTCTGTCTCGTTTTGAGACATGTATTGATTTGGGCGATCAATAGTTCGGCATTTTCACGCTGTTCAAGAACGAAGTCAATCCGTTTGATTAGCGGCATTGTTCGATGGAATTGTCGCTTATTAATCCAATATTCATAGATTCTTTTCGAAAGATTTTCATCGTAATCCTGAGGAGATTCTTCGTGCAGATAAGACGAAGAGATGAATGTCGAAAATTTCTTGTAACATTCGTTGATCCATTGTTCAGTTCGTAGTTGGTCACGTTGATAGACAGTTAGAGGAGTTAGCGAGGGTGGTGATGATGACGACGAGGATGATGAGCAGGAGGAATCATCTTCGATACTTTTTTGAGAGGAATATGTCAATGGGTCTTGCTCGGAGCGTTTTCGCGCTTCGTCTGAATGTTTGAAACAGTAAGCATTGAATTGTGAACGCATTGATGTTGATTCTTTTGAAGTTGTTTGTTGAATATCGAGAAAATAACCAGCGGCAAGGCCACAAGTTACCTTAAAATAGAAACAATAATATCATAAAGCTGAATATCAACTTTAATTCTGTTTCATATATAAGAAAAAAAAAGTTTCATGTCTATTGTAGCATTTCTTTTCGCATTTATCAGGCTTCGTTAGACTCAGGAGATTGGGGTTATTCTTTTTCATGAAAAGTTCATCAAGAAACTATAAAAGTGTCTTCTACAAATGATTATGTCTTCGATTGATTATATTCCACAAGGGAAAATACATACATGAAAAGGTGTTCGACAATTTTTATGTGCACATTGCACACATGCACCGTCTAATGTCGAACAAACGACACAACGAAGTGACCAACGTGCATGAGATATCTTATCTAGATGTAAAACTGGTTCCTAGTTAACGAAACAAAGCATTATTGATCGTTCTTCGATGAATATCATTTGTTCATCTTACCATGGTTACATAATCGACAAATTTCAGCTCAGGTAACCAAAGTGCACATGTCAAATGACACCAGATTGTTCCACTAGCGGTACATTTCATTGGTCCGCCAAGTCTTCAAACAAAAGAAAAGTAAGATGAAACTGAATTCTGGTATGATTTACTTGGAACAAAGTATACAAGACGGCCGCCGTAGAATCGAACATGGCCGGCAGAGCCATGTGCCACTCGGCACATGTGGAATCCCATAACAATTCTGGTGAACACAACAATTACAACGTTCACAGAATACCATTTCATTTCCATCGTCAGCATCGGGCGATAGACATATATCACAGACAATATCGTCGTTTTCACACGATTTTTGCTTTAAATACGAACGAATCTTTTCAGCAGTAGAGAATTCTAAGATGATTATTGCATTTTCAAATTCTTCTTCGGTTATTTGCCGTTTTTCTAGAAAGACAAATCGATGAAATTAAGTCGAGAAAAAAAGATGAATCTTCCTACGTTGACTATTGAGTTCATGAAGAAATTTCAAATCATTATCATCAATATCATAATCTAGTTCATGCATGACTGCCTTCATAATCAATTGCGTTGTATCTCTGCAAAAAGAATCTCGCAAATCATCAACAAGATCAGATAAAACATACATTGGTTGACCAATTTGATCATTCTGATTCGATCTGGATGTATTCCGCTCTGATGTTGTCGATATTTTCCTGTATGATGCCATCTGTTTGATGGTATCCGATATCGATAGATTCGCAGGCATTGCAAGTTTATACCATTCAGGCTCTCGGTCAGTCACTGTCCAGTATGACGATTTGGTATTTGCTTTTGATGTCGTCGTGAAAACGAGATTGTTCGGAGAATATTTTTCAATTTGTTGGTCATTGTTGCTATCAAATGTAGGGTTGTTTACATGGCTGTTGGTATGAAGAATCGTAGTTGTTAACGAGCTCGTTCGCATAGGTGGTTGAGGGTTCTAGGAGAAACGATAAATCGAAAAGATTCAATATAAATTTCTTTTGATCTTACCATCCGACGTCGTTGAGATCGTCGTTTTGCTAATGAAGTGGCCGATAGTTTGATTCGAATTTTGATTCCACCATTCGATGATGATGTTGATGAGGATACGGATAACGGTGAAGGTACATTATGATTACTTGCATCATTTATTTGTGGTAGCATATTGGAAGAAATGACCTGTCAAGTGTGCGCGTGAGTCGCGTTGTTTCAAACACAAACTTGTACGGGGATCACAGATTGCCAAATATATGTAAGTACAAATAAATTGCAAAGCAGTAAAAAGTAAAATACGATTGACGAGATAATATCATGGATAAAAATATTATACGGAGTTTAAAAAAGACTAAAAATCTGAAATAAATCGCATTCTTTGCATAGAAAATCTTATCAATTAAATCATATCTTACTTGCAAGAAGACTAAATCTTTAAGCCATCGATATAGCACTTGATTTTTTCCCGTTAAATGAAGCGATTAAAACATCTAGAATCACAATTCATTTTATTCAACAATTCTCTTTTGTTTCAATAGAATCTTTTTTTCAAAACTAGGTCGAAAATGTATCTGACCAAGGTATTAAAATAGAGACTATTACTTTTCATCAACATACATACATACATAGCAAAAAGAGGATATATCAAGAGAAGAAAAGATCAGTCATCTGACTAGACTGGTTTTTGTCACCATACAAGCTATTTGAATGATAAATTCCAATCTATCATCATTGCAGCTACTATCATATTGTTTAATTGTCGCGAGAAGCCATTGATGATGTTCATCTGTAAGATAATGTTCGGATGAAGTTACGATTGTTTGTACAAGTGAGAGAGCAAATTGAAATAATGATAAGGACTGAGATTGCATCAGTAGTAAGGATTGTTTGGAGGGTGGAGTCCATTGAAGAGAATGTATCGTTGTAGGTGATAGAGTATTTGAGTGTAAACACGATGAGCGAAGGCGTTTCGATGCACGCGGCTCGTCATTTTCATCACTCGGTCGTTTATCAGTTGCTAGTTGAACAATTGCATTCGTATTTGTAGTTTCAGCATCATCCGCAACTTGCATTTGTTCAGTGGACGTTAATTCGTTGGTTTCAATCATTTCATCCGCTATCGATGCTAGATAAACGAGAAAAAATTCGACAAAATCGATAAAATGAAATGAACTATTTACCATCATTATTTTTGATTTTGAGAATTTGGGTTGAATTGACATGTTCTTTCATCCGATTAATTTCATTCAGTAAATCATTCAATTGTTGAACATATTCGTCCGATTTCATGTGCCATTCGTGAATTTTCTTCTTATTCATTTCGAGTCTCTTCGTCATCAATTGTTCTTTTCGATTGATAACCAATTGAATGTTTGCCTGTTGGAATGCTTGTAAACATTTCTCCTGGAATGTTTTATTTTCATCGTCATCATCACGCTTTTCATTGATTAATACAGGCCAGATCTGTTCGAAAATATCTTTGATATTCTTAACTGTACAATTTGAACCTTTTAATACATGTGTACGTTGTTCATCTAATAATTTCTTTTTCCACAGTTCACTGATTAAATTAGTCGAACGATTGTTACGTACACGACGTTCAAACAGATAACGAAATGGTAATGTACGTGTAAATGGATATCCGAATGGAAAGGTATGATTCTGTTCGAGAAGTGCCAAGGTTTTTGATGAAAGTATGGGTAACCGTGAACAAAATATGAGAACTTTCGTTGAATTCGGTGATTGACTAAGGAAACACTTTTCAATCCAAATTTGAAAGATTTGAGGTGTTAAATGACCTAATTCGTTGTAAGCATTTCGTTCATCAGTGATAGTTTCGTCACGAAGTGAATTTGGAAAGATGAAGAATGGATCAGTTGATTGTCCATCATTAGAAAAGGCATAAATAACCGACACTTTAGGTGTTAGATTCATTGGACGTAATTCATTCCACTCCGGTAATTGTAAAATAGTCGATTTTTTGGTTAGAGAAAATTCGAATGTATCAATTGTCCACAATTGGGCCTGAAACAGTGAAAGTTCGATTTAGTTCGAATAAAAAAAAAACACTTTACTTTTTCGCAATTGATATTTTTATTGAATAAGTATTGTTCGAAATCTTCATGCCATTGTTTATCATCAACAACTGATTCGTTGTCCAATTGAATTCGATGGATATCTTCGAAAGCTCGCCAGAAAATTCCCGGCGATTGCTGATCACAACTTCGGATCGAACCCATGTTGTTGGTTCCACAGATATTCATCGAACGCTTACGTGTAAATATACCAGTTAGTTGGTAAATCTCTCGAAGGAACAGTTGTTTAGTGCACGGCCAAAAATATAACGATTTCAAATGACGTAGCCAATCGATAGTCGATTTCGATTGCATAAACGTATTCAGTTGCACGAGATGAGCACCAGTTATGCACGAGGAATCCATTTTGTATGACAAACAATATTTGAAGTAATCTAATTTCATTCCACCAAGATGTTTGCTTGCACGTGATATGGAGATACGTCGATTGATGATGTAGGAGAGGATTTCTTCTGGTTTACAATCCACAGGTGGATCAGACATCATGTTGTTTGCTGTTGATGTTGTTACTGGCGATAATTTTGCTTTACTACCTAGATAGAAGAGACATGAAGTGAACGAAAATGTTCATGTGACATCGGTCTTGCCTGTTTTTGTAAAGATCTTCTTCTTTTTCTTTTTAGGCAAAGAGTTTTGCACCGATGGTTGTAGTGATTGTACATATTTTTGATCATTTGTTTTCCATAAAATGGTTTGACTGAATAATTTACATAACTGATCGTCCTGTTTGAGTGTTCGAAGTGTGAACCACAAGAGATAGACGATACATTGCAAATTTGCAGCTGATCTCAAGAACATTTTATTGATTCGATTCGCTCTCGACCATTGTTTATCGAATATTGTAAAAACTGGTACTAAGACATATGTATTGTATACATCGACATCAGTTGTTATCAATTGCACACTGGCATTTTCACATGCTCGTTGAAAGTCTAATGTGATAAGAGTTGTACGTGGATCGATGACCAATGCACTTGGAAACAAACAAACAAAAAATCTTTGAGAATTTTCAATAATTAAACTAAGTTTTACCTATTCTTGGTTAGTTGTGATGAAGAAAGAAATTCGTCCAACCATTGTTGAATATGTTCACATGTTAAATCTCCATTATTTGATTCAATAATTCGTGTACATGGTGATGATGCTGTATTGACTTTCATGTGCCGTCCTGGCTTATAAATAATCATTTGATTCGAGTACTTTCCACTGGGTGTCATAGCGAAAATGCAGTGCAAACGAGATGCTGACGTTCTCTTGGTATTGAAAGACATACGTGTGACATCGTTGTCCAATGTTGAAACGTCTGGGATTAATGTTGAGCCACTCATCGGCACGAGCATGGAAATTGAAATAAGAAACCAGACTTGTTCGATATTGTCTAGTGACTGGTTAAATTCCAATGGTTTCGTTGTAGGTGACAATTTACATAGCTGAGTCGCTGATTGATATGTCGAATATTGTAAGGAATTGACTGGAAAATCTCGTTTATTCTCATCATTTAAGACTAACCATCGTGTAAAGTAATGTAAGCTTATAGTTGGTGAATAGTAACGTTTGAATGATGTGTATAAGATTGATATTGGATCGATACAACCCTGTTTACGAAGATTTAATGCCAATGAACGACATTGTGACCAGAGTGCCTCATCAATACCTAAAGATTGAATAGGAGGAGGGCATGCTTGATGTGTGTATTTCTCGAATAAATTTGTTGCCAGTGGGAAAGGCATTTTCGACCAGTCGATTCTAGATGAGAGATGAAAAGATTTTGCTTTCGATTTCAACGAAGGTTTTTCAATATACTCTGACGAATTCGTAGTCATTATTTCGTTTGAAAATTCCAATGAATCTTCGTCTTTGTTTGTCAACAAGAGAAAAATCAAAATGATAATAATCTTTCCTTTTATTTCAAATAAATGAATGAATGAATGAATGAAACCAAAGCGAACAAATGATTTGTTCGAAAGAGAACAAATAAAGTCTTGAATAGATGTCGTCTACTCCAGACTCGTATTCTTACTTGCGATTGTGTTTGATTCGAAAGGAAGTTGTCATAGAAATCGTCGTGTAGAAAACATGGTTATTTCTAAGATTATTTCATATTCAAGTTAGACAATGGCTACAGACGCTGCTGATGGAGAAACTCAACAAAAAGAAGAAACAAAACGACACACCTATCCACTCATTCGTGTATGATAGACTGAACATATTTTTGCGTAGTATAAGTATCTGTTTAGACGAGTGATATGAACGAAGAAGTGAAAACCGAATGTATGGAATTGTGTGTGACAGCATGTGAAAAGTTTTCACAAAACAACGAAGTTTGTTTGATGAAATACGAATATGTTTACATTGATGATCATTGTGATTTATTTTTAGAACGCTGCACGCATGATCAAAGAGACAATGGTTAGTTTGAAAGGAAAGGAAATGTTTGAGATTTAACTGGGAGAGATTTCGTTTCTAGGATAAGAAATTTGGGCCCACTTGGCAGTGCATTGTCGGCGAAGGATATGGGTGAGTTGTGAAAACGATAGATTCATGAAGCATTCGCGAAATAATTCTTGTTTATTTAGATTTTTCATTGAACATCAAGTCAAATCACTTTTATATATGTTCTTTGGTGGTACAACGGCCATCATAGTATGGAAATGTGCTTAACAGACTTGTATTTCTTTTTCTTTTACAAGAATTTTCTCTTGTAACAGATGAAATGAACATTCCTGAGAGTTTCGAATAAACTATTCAATCGATTTCTAGCTGAATGCAACACGCGCTTATTTTTACTAATTTATTTCTTAATTTATTCATGTCAGTATCTCCATCGAAATTTGATCCATGCAATCTTCGGTCAAATAAATTCGCTCGAATTCTATCCAAACCGCTAGGAGATCAGATCTTACATAAAATACCAGGTATAGGTATGCATACTTCTGAAAAACTTCAAAAAACGAAACGAATGACAAAAGCCGAAGATCTATTAAGAGAATTCACTCATACATTTCGATCTGATGATGAACAGTTTCGTTTATGGCTGATGAAAGACTATGCATTGCCTGAATATCGCGCGACAGAATGCACAATTGCATTAATCGATTATATTGCTCAGGCGAAGAAGAACTACTGGCCATTACCATAGATTTTTCTTGCGAAAAATCATTGATTGTAACAAAATATAAACACATAACAGCACGTTCTTTGCCATGTCTCTGAAAAAGTATCAGTTGTAAACATATGTTCGTCAAAAGAATAGAAATCGATGAAAAGATAAACCAGTTTAGTATATCGACGAATTCAAATAATGTGGATCGTAGCAATAATTCTCATTAATTGTATCACAACGATTGAAATGAATAATCGGTTGTATTCAACTAAACCAAAACTATTCGAAAATAATACAATCGTGTGTGCACCTGTGAATGTTAGTCTACTGAAAGCTATTGTGATATATCCAACATCTGGTTCGAATACACTCAAATTGAAATCTTTTAATGAAAAGGCAATTATTCGTTTGGATGTACATGGTTATCTTTATATTCAATCGCCAGTATTATCGCGATTGTTTAACGATGAGAGATGTTTTCAAATCGAACTGGAATCATGAATTCAATTTGTTGACACATTGAATAACGAAAATACGAATGCAGTAGCTCGGCAAAGTCGGTACAATTATTTAAAACAAAACGAATATGTTCTTTTTAAAAAAATTTTGTATTATCTTCATCAATTGATCCTTGTCAAACACGTCGAGTAAGATGCAGAAATGGCGGCCAATGTCAAGTGTTAGCTACATAACAGACAAAATGTATTTGTCCAGATAATGTTATCGGCACTAGTTGTGAACATGGTAAACCTGATTGTTTTTACCCGTTGAATATGATCATTTTTTAATCCTAGTCGGTATTCGATGTTCAAACCAGATCTGTATCAATCAAGCTATTTGTTCTATCAATAACCAGTCATGTCTATGCCGATTGGGCGCACAGGGTCGAGATTGTTCAGTCAAATGTAGCGAATCGTATATTCAACCAAATATCTCTACAGATCGTATAGTAAATGGTGAAATAGCCGTGAAAAATTCTTGGCCTTATATTGTTTACATACAAATTGGCGCGCAAGATTGGTGTGGTGGAAGTTTAATCTATGCATGGAGTGTTCTAACAGCTGCGCATTGTACATACGGAAGAGACACTCGAGAATTTACTTTGTGGCTCGGTATACATAAGTTAGATGAGCGTGAAAATGAAATGAATCAAGGTATTGTTGAAAAACGTTCTGTTCGACATATATTCAATCATCTGGACTATCGAATTCGTTCATTCAAAACTTATCAACATGGTTTAACAATCCTACGTCTTTCGCGTTCAGTGCAGGAAACAGCTTTTATTCGATACCTATGTATTGTGTCAGATGTTCAATTGAATGATCAAATAGATGATATGAGACTTTTCCAATCGAAATTTATGATTTGTGCCAGATCAAACGATTTCAAAACAGATTCATGCCAATGAGATTCCGATGATCCTTTGTTAATCCAACGGAAACATCGATGGCAAGTATCAGACCGTGTTTTTACGAAAGATAAATATAAACTTTATTGAGATGCAATAATATGTGCATTCATTGTGATTTACGGTGTAAATAGCAAAGATAAGGAATGATATTTTTCACATAGAACGAATATTAATCAAGTATTCAAAGGTCGTGTAAAGGTTTTTCGCTGATATGTCAAATTGACAAAGGATTTAGCTTGGTCAGATATGCTTATCTGTTTTGTAGAACAAGAATTAAAAACATTATACTTATTTTCAAGTATGTTGCAGGTTTAGTTTCGTTCAGCTCCTCTGAATGTGCTAAACAAGACTCAGCTGGTGTTTACACTCGCTTTTCTACACATTCCAAATAGATATTTGAGCATATTTTGCCGTGATTATCGGTCATATATGGACGTGGAAATCTGTATACGAATGTAGAAGCACTCTCACACAAATATATGTATTTTTCAGAGAAAAAAAAGAGAGTACAAACGAGTTTCAATAAAGACGATGCACAACAAAAGACTATCGAGGAAAAAAAAACCACAGAAGTGAACCAATTAGAACTAGGAGGGAATAAACCGGCAAGAAAAGAAAACCAAACAAATCAACGAAAAAAAAACAAATGAGGACGAAATTTTCCATCGAGTTTCCATATGCTTGAGTCAAACACCCAGGAAAGATATCACAGAAAGAGAGACAAACGTAACAAGAAGAAAACGAACAGCAATGACAATACAATATGTATATTTATGTATATAACTTTATATAGTTACGAAAAAAAGAAATCAATAAAATAAAAAGAAAGTCAGTTGTCCATCTTTCTTCATCTATTGAAATCTTTTATGACTAATGACTTTTTCACAACTGATGAGAAGACTTCGAAAGAGAGCAAATTTTATGTACACTGTCTGCAAAATAGCGTTTCCATCTGCTTTAAAGTTGGCGATTGCGGATCATGTGGATGATTTCGGAATCGGCTGATCGAGCTGCGCCAGCGAAAAATAAATTTTCAATACCTTTAATACACCAACCACGTATCGGTGGCATTCGTAGAAGTAATTTAGCAAAACGTGCCACATCATCACTATGAACCTTCTTACAGTATGTTGCTAGAGACATACACACTTTTTCGCGTAGTTCTGATACACGACTCGTGTCGACGACATCTTTGGCGTCTAAAAAGTACGAACATTTATTTATAGTTTATATTAACTTTCTCTCTCAGAGCAAACCTGGATCAAAAAGAAATATAGCCTTAATGCACGTTATTTCGACTTTGTCGACGTTCAGTTCACGCATAATCGTGACAACATCATGATAAAGGCGTGTGATGAAAAATTGAAGAGATTGGTCGACAGCTGTATGCGGTCGAACGTAAGAACCATCCTACATAAATAATGCATAGTTGGAGAATGATTGCATATGAAACAACAAACCGAAAGGATCAAGCCACAATCTGGCGCCATGATAGATCGGTACGCAAGCGAACAGCAGAGGATATCTCTCCATGAAGCTCTGACTAATGCCACTTGGTCATCAAGTGATAAGGTAGAAAAATGAGGCACACGTTTGGCCCAATCAGTTAATTGTGCCAGTTGAGAATTGGTTGTGGACAAAAGTCGATCGTATGAACAATCTTCTTCATGAAATGATTCTATTTTCGATTCGACAGATAATTCTGCGGCAATCAATTTTTCAATTAACATTTCGTCATCAGAATGAGAGCCCGAAGAGCCAATACCCGTATTTGTATTTGTGCTGCTACTAAGACTTGCATTTGGTGATGACGGTGAATCACCATCGCCACTCATACCCGATTTTTGTCGTTCTTCTTGAACAGCTGAATAAGAAATGAATAGAAAATAGTTCTAATTTCCTAACGTTATCTTACCTTCTTTTTTCATGCCAACATTGACGCATTTTTGATAGCGACAATATTGACATCGATTACGTTGTCTTTTATCAATGATACACTCGCGGTTATCTCGACATGTATATGTTAAATCCTTTCGGACAGTACGTTTAAAAAATCCTTTGCAGCCTTCACAGCTAAGTATAAAATAATGAATTATTTGCGGTTGAATGATTTTTTTTACACAAAATTAACGTACCTATGCACACCGTAATGCTTGCCTGATGCCTTATCACCGCAAATAGCGCAAGCATATTTGGATGCAGGGTTTATATTCATTCCAGCACTTGGTGTAGCCGCTGGTGTCGAGCTTGTTGATGAATTTGAATTACCACCAATGCCTCCAAATTGTCCGCCGGATGACATCGGCACTACGACGAAGATAAATAAGAATAGAATCTTTTGCTTCACAAAGCATGATTCTCTACCTGGACTCAATGATGAAGGCGAATCCCCACCCGAACCGCTCGAGTAATTCGAGTTGCCACTTGTAAGCTGTATATTTCCATTTTGAAGTTGGCTCCCGACATCCATGGGTGGGGAGAACGCTCCGTTATCACCATAACTAAAACCTATCGAAAAGACGAAACAGATCAATAAATTAATGTGTCTTCTATGTTAAAAACTTTTTATTACTTGATTCCGACATTAGTTCAATTCATCCGATGAACAGAAAAATCAATAAAGACTATCTAAAAAAGCAAATCACAATTAGAAAAAGCTTTGTTCCCAAATCATTGCGAGAAAAAAAAATCAATGCAATATTCGTTCTGTATCTAATAATTCGATGTTGTAGGAATGTCCTTCATTAAAGCAACGCCAGATGATGTTCCAAGGCGTGTGGCACCGGCTTGAATCAGCTCCTTCGCAAAATTACTGTCTCGTATACCACCAGATGCTTTGACTTGCACATGCTTCGGTGAATATTGCCGTAATAATTTAATGTCATCCAACGTTGCACCGCCGGTTGAAAATCCCGTTGAAGTTTTTATAAAATCCGCACCGGCATCACCAACTATTTGACATAGCTTCTGTTTTTCAACTTCATTCAACAAGCATGTTTCGATAATAACTTTTAAAAGTTTGTTTTCACCGGATGAATGAACCAATTTAGCTAATTGTTCGATTTCATTCTGTACGTATTCGAAATTGCCGTCTTTGACTTTGCCAATATTAATAACCATGTCGATCTCTTGGGCACCATCGCTTAAAGCTTGTTGGCATTCAAATACTTTTGTTTGCGTACTTGTTACTCCCAGAGGAAATCCAATGACAGTACAAACACGTACCGAATACTTGTCGGCCGCATACTTCACATGACAAGGTTGTATACAAACTGTTGCAAATTTATGTTCAGTTGCTTCAGCACATAGTTGATCAATTTGTTTTAACGTCGCTTCGGGTTTTAATAAAGTATGATCAATGTAAGCACTTGTCAACATAATTACTTACTTTAATTCTTTTCTTTACCTTTTTTTTCCTTTGGAATTCTTTGACTGACTTTCTTTTGAAGGTCAACAAGGACAACATTTCTCATTGGTAGATCTATTCCTACCAATAAATATATATTTAGAGATTTTTGTGCAACGGTAGAGGACGCTTAACAAAGATAAAATTTTCATGATATGCTTCTAGCAATATTCAATAAGAAATAGGCGACATAAGAAGATTTTTTTCTTGCCTAGAAATCAATACTATATGTTGACACAGGTAGCACTAGCAGAAACGCCAATCAAATACTTCCATAAGGTTCATATTCACTCTTCGTTTAACGGTAGACACAAATAAGTTGTCATTATTGTTTAAAAATAAATCGACCAGTACTTACCTTGAAAATCGACTTCTACTCTTTAGTCAGTATTCTATAGAGTTTAAGTATCAGAAGGGTAGAAGAGAAATATGAATAACTAATTGTAATACGAAATACTGCGACTATTTCATTTCCAAAACATTAATCATTACTAGAGCAACTGAACACGGAGTTTCATATATCGAGAATGTAATCAATTATGTCTTTAATAAGAAAATCTCCAAGCATCCATTATATATTCACCTGTGAGTAGCACTGAAGAAAAAGCGCTTTTTCTCTGATATAACATCATGGAAGAAAAGAAGCTTTTCTTATATGTAAATTCATCATAATAGTTGATCAGATAAACACTGTAAGCACAACATACAACGATAATTGTATTGTGAAGAAAGAAAGAAAGAAAAATGTCATATTTCCTATTTAGCTTCCTTATATCATACGCTTATTAACGTTTCTTTGTTTAAATTTATTAAGAAACAATAAACTAACCAATGAAATGACTTCTTTTCCTATCCGAAGAGTACACGACCGCTGACGTCGTCATTTAAATCTTGTAATTATTTGACACATAGATACGAAATGTAGAACAAAGTGTAAACTTAAACATGCTCATCACGCAGAAATGATGCATAAAACTTACATCAAGGGTTACCTTCTAAAGGGTACAATTATAAATTGAGATGTCAGGTAAATTTGCGCTTGTAGATGTAACATAATGTAATATTAAGTAACCTTATCTTGTAGGTCAAATTTAACAAACAACAAGTCCGAAGCATGAGGAAATATTTTCTAAAAGCAAACATTGGTGCCATTAGTTCTCATCGACATGTTCTACGTCGTGTTGATGGTTTTCTTAATACTGATTTATTTCTAGCTACATCGATAATTCCAAGTTATAAATATCAAATGAAATTAATTGTCAGAGTAGATTATCAAGATAAATGCCAGTTTTCATCTTCTAATGATTATGATTGTCATGAAATACACTTCTATGTAACAACTACTTTAGTCAATGTAATATTAATCCTTTAGAACTTCATCAGGACTGAACTTGTGGGTAAATGATGAACGTGTTCAATTACCGAGCAAAGTCTCAGTACTTAATTTAACAAAGCTTATATCAAAACCAACGGGTGCATGTAGGCAACTAACACATGTTTTCAAGGACATTTTCAATGGTGCCTTCGATGATAACGTCCTTTGTATGACAATATTTTCAATAATGATTCATGAATCATCGATAAAAATCACTTTCTCATGTATTTTTCTTATCGTTCGCCACTTCGAACGAGATAAATAAGTGTAAAAGGTAGATCTGCTATCACATCATAGAAGGAGAAAGATAAGTGAAGTTAAACTTCATACGATGTCGACACATATGACACTCGATAAGCAAACGTTTCTTGTAAATCATCCCGCATGTCTGTACACACTGTTTTCGTGTTTTGATTTCGCATTGCTTGATGTTTATTTCTTTTGATCAGATGGTTACAATGGAACAATCGATGAGATCTATCAAAACGAGTTTTTATCGCGTTTACCTACCGATCGAATCTATCTCGATCATGCTGGAACAACATTATATACTCAATCTCAACTAGATGCACATTTTCGTCAACTTCGAACTTCATTCTTAAATAATCCTCATAGTGAACAAGAAGACTCGAAAACATTATTATTAATTCATGAATGTATCGAATCGATCTTGTCAATATTTGAAACATCCAGTCGAGATTATTCGATTGTATTCACATTGAATACGACACATGCGTGTCAATTACTATCCACGTTATTTCCATTTTCATCCAAGTCGGAATATGCATATATGATCGATAGTCATAATAGTCTCATCGGCATTCGACAACAAGCTAAACTTCACGGTGGTTCGTTTTCTGTTATTGATTATCCTTCGTTTATTTATAATCAACGAACGAACTCTGATTATTATGAATCCTTTCATTGTGTTGGCCATTCACCACCAGATTCAGAATCGATCAGCACATCAATATCCTATTGTTTATTCGCATGTCCAGCAGAGAATAATTTTAATGGACTACGACCACCACTGAATCAACTTGTGCAGCCATTTATTACTGCACGAGATGATTCTTCGAATGACTTTCGAATTCCAGTGAAAAATCAACCATCAAAATCGTGTCGATGGTTAACATTAGTTGATTGTGCGAAATATCTCTCAACAAAACCGTTTTCACTTAAATCGTATCCCGTTGATTTTGTTGTTTTGTCATTCTATAAAATCTTTGGTTATCCAACTGGTTTAGGTGCATTGATTATTCGAAATGATGTATTAAAAATCTTAAACAAAGAACATTATTTTGGCGGTGGAAGTGTTGAATATGTTTCACCATACGATGACACTCGTGTTGATTACAAATCGAATATCAATGGTTTCATTCATGGGACGATTCCATTCACAAGTATTCTATCTGTTTATCATGGTTTTCAGTTGATCACATCTCAATTAACTTACAAATCAATTTCTCTACATACACAATGTTTAATTGACTACTGTCGAAATGAAATGTCTCAATTGGCTTATTCCAATGGACAGAAACTTTGTTTATTTTATGATGCCAGAGGTGATTTAACGAAAGACTATGGTTATTCATACGGACCTGTTTTGAATTTTAATTTGTATAATAAGCATGGTCAGTTTCTTTCTTGTCGCTTGGTACAAAGAATAGCCAGTGATCATAATATTACCCTACGTGTTGGAACATTCTGTGCACCAGGTGCAAGTCAAAGTTATCTGAATTCGAGAAAATCGTTTGAAACGAATCATGAGTGTCGTCGTGGACTTTTCTGTGGAACGAATCATGATGGCGAAGATGTGATCGATTCCGGTCGACAACCACTGGGTAGTATCCGTTTAAGTCTTGGTTGGATGAGCCGATATGAAGATATTCAAATCTGGATTGACTTTCTCTGTCAAATTGTTCTACAAGGCATTGGAATTGCACCATTATTCCCATCGTCGGCGGAAAATGGAAATCTCTTGAGTGAAAATCTTAACTTAACTTTAACACATATTTACATCTATCCGATAAAATCTTGTGCACCTATGTCTGTTACAGAATGGCCTTTGACATCGATTGCCTTTCTCTATGATCGAGAATGGATGATTGTTGATCAAAATATGAATCCATTAACGTTAAAACGTCTACCAAGTTTATCTCAAATCAAACCTCATATTGATCTAAAACAAAAACAATTAATACTCAGTGCCAGTAATCATCCGTCTTTTATTATTGATATTCTTCATGGTTTGCTTCAAGTATTTAAAAAAAAACCCGATAACTCCTATTCGTGTCTTTTAGATTCAGCAATTGTGAAATCATCGGTTCAATTAAAGGACAGAGCTCTTTGTAATGTTTATTCAGGTGAAATTGAACAATGGCTAACTCGTGTGTTGGGTATATATGCAACTTTAGCACGACGAACGATTGATAGTCAAATGACGCTAGCGAACGAAGGTGCTTTTCTTCTTGTACACGAAGAAAGTGTTCGACAAATCAAATCCGAATTGGCTGATTATGAGAATGTCACACACGAACGTTTTCGGCCGAATTTAGTTGTCGACAAGCAGAGTCCGAAACAAGTGTGTCCAGCATACAGTGAAGATCTATGGAAACGCATGCTCATCTTCCACGAAAAGCAAATCATTCGATTAGAAACAAGTGGTTTATGCCAACGTTGTTCCGCCGTTAACGTTGACCCATCGACAGGCAAAAATCAAAGTCATCTGTTTACCCGTTTACAAACACAACGACGAGAAGCGAATACTTTAAGAGCAAATTTTGGAATTTTATTGAATCTTTCCGAAACATATCCACATGCTTTCATTCGTGTGGGAGATTGTATTCAAACTTTTACATAATCGTTTCTTTTTTAACGATAGATGTCTTCTGCACGATGAATAAAGTATGACACAGAAACACCTGGATGCACGAGACTAGTTTAATCGGTCCACATACGCAGAATAAGAAAATGTTTTTCTCAGAGAGACATTTACAGCGTCGGATTTGAACTGATATCTTTTCACAATAACAAGTATAGAATAAAAACATAAACTACGAAATATTTCTTATCTTCTTCGATTGTTTGCTGTTTGATAAATCAGTATTTTACATATTTTCTTTTTCGCACCGGCGCTATCTCTTTCACGTAAAAATACATATAGATATTAAGATCAAAAAGAAGAGCACAATACAAACTGTGTAACTTGAAAGAAAATGGTTAAAGAAAATATACAACAATCTACGCCTCCACCATTAGATTACCTTCTATTTTATGTCAATGGTAAACAGATTATTGAACATCATGTAGAACCTGATTGGACTCTCTTATGGTACCTTAGAAATAGTAGGCTGCGTTGTTTTTATTTGATTGTTATCATCGTTAAGTTTATTATTTTCTACTAGAGTTGAATTTGACGGGATCGAAGCTAGGGTGTGGTGAGGGTGGGTGTGGCGCTTGTACAGTGATGATATCCCAGTGCATTGATCGACAATCTGGTTATATTGAACATCGAACGGTGAATGCTTGCCTTGCACCGATTTGCTCAGTGGACGGCTGCCATGTGATAACTGTCGAAGGCTTAGGCTCTGTTGCGAAGTCCAATTTGCATCCAGCGCAATCACGATTAGCTGAAATGTATGGTTCGCAATGCGGATTTTGCACTCCGGGTATTGTTATGTCGTTGTATGGAACGGTGACTTCATCGAATCATTCTCCATCGTCAATAACAATGCACGATATTGAAGAAGCATTTGATGGAAATCTTTGTCGTTGTACCGGCTATCGACCTATTCTCGATGCTGCTAAGTCATTTGCTAAAGATATTAACAAACTACCATGTAAAGATCCGTGTTCGTCAAAGCCCACATCAACAACATTGGATAAATGCCTTTCATTCGTGAACAAACTTGACAAGGAACCCAATCAGATAGCATTTCCTAATGAACTGCGTCAACATATTCCGCAATCAATTCAAATAAAAGGTTAATCGTGGAATCATCTTTACATATCACTCACTCATTCTTATTATTTAGGTTCATTAGTCGAATGGTACCGTCCGGTGACTCTAAATGAAGTACTTCAACTTCGTTCTATGTATCCGGGTGGTGCATCGAAGCTCATTTTTGGCAACACCGAAGTTCAAATTGAAACGAAATTTAAACGTTTAAAATACCCACGTTTCATTTCCGTAACACATGTTGACGAACTTCAACAACTCAAACGTACATCAACAAGTTTAATTCTTGGCGCTGGTGTTACTCTTACACGTTTACAAGCTAAACTGTCCGAATGGAATGATCAAAACCTAGACGGAGGCATTTGTCAATCTCTGATCGATCAACTGAAATATTTTGCTTCCACACAGATTCGTAATGTTGCTTCACTTGGTGGAAACATTGTCAATGCTTCACCTATGTATGTATAGAATCTCTTCTTGTTTCTATTTCGAATCTTAACTGTTTTCAGTTCGGATGTCAATCCAGTTCTTCAGGCTGCTGATGCTGTTTTAGAACTACACCGCGGAGAGACAAATTCTGTTCGACTTGTACCTCTACGCGAATTTTTCCTTAGTTATCGTCGTGTAGCCATGACAGACGATGAAGTACTTGTCAGTATTCACATTCCACTACCATCGATTTCGCCGACGAATAGAACATTTCTTCGATCATACAAACAAGCACGTCGACGTGATGACGATATCGGTATCGTTAGCGCTGGCCTGCAGGTTCAACTCGAAGCAATCAATTCGTCTGAGAAACAACAATGGCGCATTGTTACTGCTCGATTTTCATTTGGTGGAATGGGACCAACAACGATCTTGGCGAAAAATACACAACAGGAGATGGCTGGACAAATATGGTCGAGAGTAACAATTAATAAAGCGTGTGAATTAGCATTACAAGAAATGCCATTGAACGAGTTAACCCCAGGTGGTCAACCAGAGTATCGGTAAGACACGAATATCAGGGCAAACAGACTGGAAATAAACTATTGATGTGATCCTATTTAGACGTACTTTAGTTCAATCGTTTCTATACAAATTTTATGTTTATGTTTGCACTGAATTGAATCAATCGAGTGTCGATCCGAAAGAATTGTCAATTGCTCATCCTTATCATCGGACAGTTTCACATGGTCAACAAATCATACCTGAACGACCTTCGTCGCAGAAAGTTGTTGGAACATCATTACCACATCGGTCTGCATATTTACAAACAACAGGTGAAGCGAAATACATTGACGATATGCCATCATTACCAAATACACTCCATGCTGCACTTGTTCTCGCGACTCAGCCAAATGCTCGAATCAAGAATATTGGTAAGACATTGACAAAGCTGTTATAATACGATGCTGACTTTTTATTGTCGTATAGATTTGGGTGCAGCTTCGAAAGTGCCTGGTTTTGTAACGTTTGTTAATCATAAGGATATTCAGGGTGATAATATGACTGGCGATATTGTTCATGATGAAGAAGTTTTCGTTTCCTCAATCACACCATGTGTTGGTGCAGTGATCGGCGTTGTCCTATGCGAAACTGAACGTGCTGCACATGCCGCCGCTCATCTGGTTCAAATCGAATATGAGCTATTAACGCCGACGATCTTTACAATCGATGACGCGATTGAACATGCATCTTATCTAGGAGAAGAACGATGTTTACGAAAAGGTGATGTGGAAAAGGCTCTCGCCGAAGCTGAGCATACACTCGAAGGTACAATAGCTATGGGCGGTCAAGAGCATTTCTATCTGGAAACAAACTGTTGTATGATTATACCTTCAAATGATGATCAAGAAGTGACAATCTATTCGTCGACACAAAATCCAAGTAAAACACAAGAATTAGCAGCATATGCACTTAATTATGATGTTAGTCATGTTACTTGTCATGTTAAACGCATGGGTGGTGGATTTGGTGGCAAAGAATCCCGATCGTATGTTGAATTCCTTAAATCGTAAACGATTCTATTCTTCATTTTAGAATTACTCCATGCATTGCCGCAACCGTGGCTGCTGTCAAGGTCGGTCGTCCTGTTCGTATGAATATTGAACGTGATGTTGATATGAGTATCACCGGTCAACGTCATCCATTTAAAATTGCGTACAAAGTTGGTTTCACCAAAGAAGGTCGATTTACAGCATTGGATGTTTCATTATGGAATAATGCCGGCTGCTCATTCGATCTTTCGATGCCAGTGTTAGAGCGTGGGATGCTTCATATTGACAATTGTTATAACTTCAATAATGTTCGTGTCCGTGGACGCTTGTGTAAAACGCACTTACCATCAAATACAGGTTAGTATTTACTTTGATGAACACAATCGACTTTAAACACAATTTTCTGATAGCATTTCGTGGTTTCGGCGGTCCGCAAGGTTTATTCGGTTGTGAAACAATTGTCGAGCATGTTGCTGCCTATCTAAAACATGATCCATTGACCATTCGTCGTTTGAACATGTATAACGAAGGTGACGCAACACATTTTGGTCAACCGTTAGAACGATGGAATATTCCTCGACTAATGGACGAACTGTTAGTATCGAGCGATTTTCAACAACGACGAAAAGCTGTGGAAGAGTTCAATCAACTCAACACTTATCGAAAACGCGGCATCACTCTTCTTCCAACGAAATTTGGTATTGCATTTACGGCCAAATTTCTCAATCAGGCAGGTGCACTCGTGCATGTCTACAAAGATGGATCTGTCTTAGTCAGTCATGGAGGTAAGAAGAAGAGGAATTCCTTGGGAAATTATGCTTCTTAACTAATCATTCAAGGTACGGAAATGGGTCAAGGATTGCATACTAAAATGGTTTCTATCGCGGCGGAAATTCTCGGTTGTGATGTTAGCCGAGTCCGTATCAGTGAGACAGCAACCGACAAAGTAGCTAATACAAGTCCAACAGCAGCATCAGCATCATCAGATTTGAATGGTATGGCCATACAGATCGCATGTGAACAGATCCGTGGACGTTTGAATGCACTTCTCGTTGGTGACGACGTCAGTCTCTCATGGGAAGATCTTGTTAAAAAAGCGTATTTTTCACGTATCGATCTATGTGCTCATGGTTTCTATGCTACACCTGATCCATTGGGAGCTGATTTTCTGACGAACACAGCTCATTTTAATTACTTTACACAAGGAGCAGCTGTGACAGAAGTTGAATTAGATACACTGACAGGTGACTGGCACATTTTACGCGTTGACATTCTAATGGTATTATCAATTGAAATGGCTTTTTATTCCTTAATTGACTATTTTCTGTTAAATTTTAGGATGTCGGTACATCGCTTAATCCTCAAATTGATATTGGACAAATTGAAGGTGCTTACGTTCAAGGTGTTGGTCTGTTTACCATGGAAGAATTAATATGGGGTGATCATACTCAACACAAATGGACAAAACCAGGCGCGCTATTCACTCGTGGTCCTGGTACTTATAAAATTCCATCATTCAACGATGTACCATTGGATATGAGAGTGGAATTACTTTCTAATGCGCCCAATCCTCGTGCGGTTTATTCATCTAAAGCAATCGGTGAGCCGCCATTGTTCCTTGGCGCTACAACGTTTTTCGCACTGAAAAATGCTTGCACAGCTTATCGTGAACAACAAGGTTTTGCCGACTATTTTCCAATGAATTCTCCAGCAACTGTCGAACGTCTTCGCATGGCATGCAGCGATGAATTCACTGAACGTGCATGTGCTCAACAACATGAAACATTTCAAGCTAAAGGCTCCTACTAACTTTTTTTTAATCATTTTATTGTTCTACTTTTTCATCCGTTAAGTAATTCTGTAATTGCATTAAAAAATAAACTTCGAGAGTCTCGATGTTTACATGATTCACTCATCTGTAGGATGAATTATATTACTGACATATTAACCCACTTACGCGATCGATGTCAGGTTCGACTTCATAAATATTAATGAGAAATGTAGCACATAAATGAGCAACCGATTATTAGAATTCATTCTGACCGAAATAAAGTAATCAGATAAGCATTCGTCATACGTACCTACATAAACATACATAATGATGTCAAAAAAGCAATAGGACTGCTAATAGTTCTCCAAATTAGTATTTTGTATGTCTTTGCGAATGTTACATTTATTGCTCAATTTAAATAAACGTGAATGACAAAAGCAAACAATGTTCTGCGTGACTCCGAATAGTTGAAAGAGATGTCCTTGTTATTTTCGATGATGTCAAGATTTCTAATTAACTTCTAATGACGTCTTGATTGTAATATTCATACTAATGAAAAACACAGCTATCAAATCAACGTGAGGAAAAAACTAACGTTGTATGTTCTTTTACAACAACAAATCATCATGTTTCAATCTATACGTGCATACCTGTAGTGTCTACAAATATAAGTTATCGTTAACTAAAGTATAATGGTTGAAGAAATATGCAAAACTTCGTTAATAAATAATCGTTTTTTTTCCTTCGTCTTTCTCGCTATTCCTATTTGTATTTAGTAGCATTTTCTTTTTTATTTTGCTCGTTATTAGGCATAACTACAATATTGTCTATGGATGATTCGTCGAGACGAATGTCTGGTATTAACATGCAACTTCTTTTGTGTGTATACATAATGAGTCTTTCAATTTCGGATGCAATTGAAGAAACATCAACGAATTTTAATATAACATTAAAAGTGCCTGAAACAATGTCATCGCCTCTTCCGATGGCATACGTACGTGCAGACATCACGTGTTTAATGTCATTCTTAATCTTTCTATGTTTTAGAGAACTGTGCATATTCAATATACAGTACCCAACGACAAAGATCGCTGGAATATTGGTAAATATTTTTTCGTAAAAATATATATGATACTGTTTCGACCGAGACTAATGAGTGTGAAATAAGTCAACATATCGTTGAAAATCGAGCTATTTCACGGATATTGTCATACAGTGATACGCTTTCTGATTTGGATATTGCGTCTAAAGACTTTAATCATTTGTTTCTTGCAGTCGCTATTGAACCATTTATTCTACGATTTAATCGAACGATTCGTCAATTAAATGTGCATATTTGTCAGTTTACAAATAGTTTTCGACAACAAAATTCTGTCTGGTAAGTTTTACAAGTAAAATAGCATATGTGTCATCGTTTGTTATTTTAGGTACGATGACCAAACAAGTTGTCGCGGGAGTCCATCAATGTTAATTTACCATTGGGCAGCACCGTCACCTTTAACTAAATTTCAAACCTTGAACAGTATGACTGGATAGATTCTTATTCGACATCTTATTCTCCATCTGTGTGAGCTTGTAGATCTCGGATTTCAATTAGACAAATCAAAATCAATTGTACTAAGTGTAATCTACGTTCAAGAACAATATGTACATAAAGAACAACCCCGAGTTGTCTTCTATATCTCTAGTCTCATGTATGTTTCATATCCTTCAATAGTAACTCGCTCTTCAGTTTTTTTTACGAGTACTCGTCATCAAAGGTATATTTATTGATTTGCAGGAAAGCGAAATATTCTGTGCACATGTCATTTTCCGATAAAATTGTATGAATTATAGGCTGAGTAGTATATGACTGTCTTATCACATTTGCTGTATGATTCATAGAACAGAAGTAATGTTGAACTAATCCGATAGTATACCATGTTATTAAATGACTATTTTGAGTACTATGCGAACAGATTCGTGTGCATTTTTTTCCGATTTCATTCTACAATGATATTGAAAATCTCTCAAATGGTTTTGTTTTGTATCATTTAGACCTCGATATCATCTAGGCTCATTGGAAGTTGGCAGTAAACATAAAATAACACGTAAATATACCAATGTATTGTACATAGAAGAAACTTATTCATACATTCGTTCAAAGGTCTTTCATGTCGTTTGTCGGATTATCCACGTTTGTTATATTCTGTAAAACCATTATTTTCAACAATTAAACATGATTGGTGGCGTATTTACGCTATACGTAATCGTAGTTTCGGTCGAAAAATTATTCAGCCGGTGCTTGATTCGACAACATTCTCCGAACTGAATAACAGCGATGTTGAAGTTCTTTCTTCGGACATATTCTTAGTTTCTGGAGATTATATTCTTGGAGAATGTGACGATAGACATGAATTCACTTGTAATTTTTTAGTTCTCTATGCATACAAAAATATTTTGTCGAAATCATCAACTGAACATATTCATTATTGTCAACAGAATAATTATCCTGACTTATTTAAGTATGATTGGTTTATTTTGGTTTCACATATAACCGACTGATCTTCTTTGGTTAGACTCATACCGAAGATAGACGAGATATCAACCACTGTACGTCCATCGGTATTGTCCAATGTAGATTCAAGCACAAGTAATCATTTCATTGGTATCTTTTATCTAAGTCATTTGAACTTGTTATGTTTAGTGTTTTTATTGATTTGTCTATTAATAATTGTCATTTGGATATCAATAATTGTAGGATGTATAATAATGCGTAAGAGAGGAATAAAGTTATTTGTTTTCTCTAGATTGTGTTCGTTTATATTATAGGACGCATACGTGGTCTAGTAAATTTTCGAACGGAACCATCGTCACCAATCGGAGCCCGAGAAACGAGACCGATTTTCGGTCAAAGAGGCAATGAACAAAGACTAGCAGCTGAAGGAGATCACATCGCTCAGTTAGATGTTGAACATATGGGTTTAATGAGTTGAGAAAATTCTTTTATTCATATTTCACTTTTTCTCGCAGGAATTATTGTATGTAGATGATGATATATAATAAACTCTTTTTTATCTCCATATTCAGTACAGAGTAGCACCCGCTAAGGATTCAATCCAAGATTTATATGCTGACAGACGCGTGTAAACACCACCATCACCGCATCCTATACCCCAAGAAGTTAAACCTACAAGAACATATCGACCATTTCGTGTTGGATCAGAAACAATGAAAGGACCACCAGAATCGCCCTATGCGTGGAGAATGAGAAGAAAAGTTCGAGAAGACAGGGAACCTTGTATCTCTTACTTGGCAAGCACCCTTGCTATTTCCACCTGAACATATTTGATTGGCTGGAATGATCATACCTGTATTGTAACGTGCTTTACATGCAGTATCAGATAAAACCGGTGTTGATACTTCTGTTAAATAACGTAATAGACTACCACCTAAATGTGATGTATTGATCAGGTAGTTCGCTTTGGAATTGTTCTCTTACCATAAACAGGTGCGCCCCATCCGGTGGTGATACCGGTTGCACCTTCAAATGTTTGAGTAGCATTAGGGAAGCAAACAGGCATGTAGTATTCAGTATATGGTTCTACCTTGGTCTAAAGAATAGATCGAATATGCATGTATGCGGAGCGAATGAGAAAATCGTCCTACGGATAATTTCATTAGAGCAATGTCATTTTTGAAATTTGAAGCGACGTACGAAGGATGAACAATAACACGTTCAACAGTTCGTGAAATAACCCACGAGTCCGAGATCAAGCGATCATGAACACCGAAAACAATACGATAGACACTTGGGTTGGTATTTCTTAAGTGGAATAGTATGAGAGACTTGCGAAACAGACAGTCTGCACTCGTTTACCCTGATACACAGTGAGCTGCAGTAACAATCCATTGATCGTTGATCAATGATCCCCCGCAGATATGTTTTCCATTGCGTTCCATCGATATCTAAGTTGTAAATGCACATTAAAAATCCGTTCTCGCCCATTCAACTTACTTGCCATGGCCTAAACGAAAGAACATTAATAAGAATATCGGCAACCTTCAATCAAGATCCTTCTTACCAATCACCTCGTGTTGAAACTGTACCACCAACTATTCTCTCTGTATCATCAGATCGCGTTTTCAAAGGACGTAGCCCACAGGCATCTAATCAAAAGGACAATTCGAAGATCGATATCAAATTTATAATCTTATACCCTTCGGATAATCCGTCGCTAACACACTCAATCCAAAAAATGTTACTAAAAAAGTAACTTTAACTAACATTTCAATTCGTATGTCTGTGTGGACTATTGAGTATTTTCAACTGATTCCATAATGAAGAAAAATCCAATAATAAAAATAACACGAACGATAACAACTCGTGATGAGAATATTTTTCAGCTGCATGTCATGAAGCTTGAGTGAAAATATGTACTTTTTCTAAAGTTATACTCTTGTCGCTGCTCCAATTTCGCTGCCAACATGATTTCAGTGAACGAGTTTTCTCATACTCAGGTTTTATTTTCTCTCGATCGATAATATCAATGAAAATTAATTGCATCATCATCATTTCGTTAATCCTCGATAACATTTTATAAAATAAAAACAAATTTTACAGATAAAAAAACGAAAAGAAAACGTGTTAAACACATGTTTATAGTTTCGTTAACGATCAAATACGAATAACCGGTAGTCTTCTTCATCTCAGTTAATACAACAGTATGAGCTCATTGAAATTGAATTGAATGTCATATTTCATCTTCAGTAATTAGCTAGAGAATTAATATTACTTGATTCTGACATACGAACATATTAATATCAGCTAATTGACGACATTCAAAATGTCGATGGTCGAATCTGATTAATAGCCCGTTGGATTTGATCAATTTGGTCACTTGTCCTTTCTAATTCCGTTCGAATATGTAGCGCCTTATGTAACAAAGCAAGCGCTGCTTGATTTTCACCCAACATCATATGAATAAGTGCAGACTGTAACGCATACGTTGCCCAGTCAAGTGAATTATCCGGCGTGCATGTCATAGCATTCTTAAAACTTTCTAGGGCACCTCTGGGATCGTTTTTCGCTTGCAAGGCCGTTGCTAATCGAGCATGGCCACGAGCGGTTTCGAGTTGTTCATTGGTTGACGTGGAATCAATTGAAAGACAAGCCAATTTCGTTAGAGCAGAGTCATCATTCTCAATAGAATCTTTTCGTTTACTAATGATACGACGAATTGAACAGCGATTTTTGGCTTTGGAAAAAAGGAGTACTTGTTCGATTTCGTCATCTAAGTTACGATCGAACGGTTTTTGTTGTGCACGATTGTGTTGAAGAACATCGAGTGTACTGGGTCGTAGTTGTTCACCACCATTTACATCGGCTTTACATGTTTGAATTAATTTCTGTACAAGATTTAAGTTCCGTCGGCCAACAGCATAATGCAAACAAGTATCACCGAATTTATCCTGAAAAATTTCAACAAATAATGTTAATTAGAACGGTTGTTTTTTATCTGTATTCAAATTACTTGTAGATGACAGTCATTGATATTCATTTCGATCAAATAGTCCAAGCATTTCATGGATTGATGCTGGCAAGCTAACATGAAAGGAGTTAAACCATTGTTTTCTTTGATAGTTAGCGCTCGGCAACACTGTTCATGTATAGCGACTATTTGTTCCTCAGGAATAGGTTTAACTT
This sequence comes from Adineta ricciae, assembly GCA_905250025.1. Lineage (NCBI taxonomy): Eukaryota > Metazoa > Rotifera > Eurotatoria > Adinetida > Adinetidae > Adineta > Adineta ricciae. The sequence goes on from CAJNOJ010000033.1 coordinate 54,701, forward strand.
GAGGATGAATTCGAAGTGTGACTGCTTTTAGCATTTCAACGTCATCCCTTTCCACAGCATAGTGAGCCGCTGTGTACCCATCGTTATCTTGTGCACATGTATCACATCCACGTAACATCAGTAGACGTACCCAAATATATGGATAGGCGTGTATGACTAATACATGTAGCACAGTCTAAAAATGAGAATAAATAGAGCCAATAAACATATTTACTTGTTTTATTGACTAAATATATCCACATACCTGGTCATGGTCGTTTCTCATTCGAATGATATCATTATGATAGATATCTAATGAACGTCGGAATGCGTCAAAATTACCATGTCGTAAAATTGTAAATATATCTGATGGGGAATTAGTGGGTGGCGAATAGAGTATCGATCCACATACACTCAGGTGGTACGCTTGAGTGTTAGAATTACTAGTTGTTTGAGGTTGAGTTGGATAATTAAAATCTGACGAAAGAATTTTTTCATCGACTGACATCTGGTGATCTAAAATACCGTCTAAACAGATGGATATATAAACAGAAAGGAGAATTCTTACTACCATTGGTATGATTTTCATTACTGTGAAGGCGCATGCGTTTATTATTGGCCATCGTCTCCCAGTTTATTTGAATAGATGGTTAAACGAACGAACGAACCTGATCAAATTTTTCTTTCTCTCTAAGCAACAAAAGAACGAGAAAAAAGTTACGTGTACTGCTCTTTCTTCGCAATCTAATAAAAACACGGGCTTACCCCCAGATTGGATGGTCTCGATTCGTAATTCGTTCTATCTCAGTCCACTCATATATATATATGTATATATATACACGTTTGTGCAGAAATGTATTGTTTTTAAGTTAATCTGTCTTGGGTAAAATCCACGAATAAATTACACCGGGTATAAATTTACGATACTACCAATTGAAAAGACACTCACAGTGATGTAATCGGAATAATCACAGTAGTAAAAAAGAAAAAATCATGGTTCTTTCTGACCTGACGTTACAAAACAAGCCAATTGGATACTACGGATATTACTCATCGTAAATATGTTTTACATCGTCACATAATTGTATCCAGTTGAAAAAAAAACATCTGAGGTACTATACAACTGTGAACTGAGAGAAAAACATGCTGTGCATAAATTCGTTTTGCAAGATAAGCTCTTCAACAAGTCAAATTTGCTTTTCTTTTCTTCGTCGATCATTTGTAAGTAAAAAACGCGTCGAAATGTCATGTAGTATCGATAGAAATCGAAAAAAAGAGGAAGTGAAAACAGCAAAAAAAGCACTTTCACGATTCAAAGTAAATATTTTTTCTATATGCATCTCCTTTTTACCTCATTCTTTACTTCCCTTTCTGAACTTCGAATCTCGACGTATAGCGATGATAAATGTACTAATTCGGTTCTGCTGTCACATCTCATTATCCAATCAATCAAATGAAATTTTATTTTTACTTTTCTGCGCTTTCATAAGTTTCTCGCTTTCGCCAAGGAAAAATGAAACGATTGGATCTATAACTTCATTCGATAGATCGGTTTCTATACGAAACGTGTGCTACCCACGTCATTGTCTCTTCACGTTCGTACATGACAAGCAACAGAAAAACAAAACCGAAAGGCGGCGTGTTTGATGTGTGATTAAATATTATCTTTGAGTAACAAGAGGGTTTCGAAAAAAGGAAAGAAAGCATTTTCAAGTTATCATAACATTTCTAGTTTTTTCTCTTTTGACATCTAATAATGGATCATCGTTATAAACAACAGAGAGAGAGAGAGAGCGAGCAAAAACACGAAAAGTTCGAGGAATAGAAGACAAATACAATGAGACAGAGAAAATGAGAGGAAGAATAAACAAAAACCAATGCACAAGAGAATGAAAAAATGTTTCATAATGAATAGATGTGTAGAATATAGTTGGTATTGGCAAAAGAAGCCTGAGTAAATGAGTGAAATAAATAAGTTTATCTGGTACGTTTATATTGCACACGTACAAAACTAAACACACACTCACGAATAAATATTCTTTCATCATCATCATCGGGAAAGAGAGAGATCGAGAACACCTTCGATGGGAGCTGCTTTTGTCGGCAAAATTTCTTCTTTATTCTCGATTGAAATCGGTTTTTCATATGTATCTTCGAATGAAGATGAACGATTCGGACCCAAAGAAAGATCGAGTGGTTGTTGATTCGTTGGAGGTGAGAGTGGTGGCAACACATTCGCTTGACGTAATAGTTTAAGATCATGTTCAATGATTCGTCGATTAATTCGTGTATTTGGACGATGTGGTGGTAATTGAAGTGATAAACGCTTCTTTGGTGGTGAACTCTTTCGACGGTGTTTCGAATGATTACGAGCTGCTGCTTGAGCACGAGTTGTGATGATTGATTTACGTCCTGAACGTAAATTCGAACTACTATCACGTTCATCATCATCATCATCATCGTCGTCGTCGTCGTCGTCGTCTGCTGCTTCGTCTTCGTCTTCTTCAGTCCCTTCAGAAGATGGATCGTCTAAAATTACAACAAAAGTGTCAATTTTAAACATATAAATGTGTATAAATCATTGGAAACGTACCGTATTCAATAGATCCACTTGATTTGGTTCGTTCAATGGAAGATTGTTTTTGTGCAGAATTTTTTGCTTTTTCAGAATGAATGAGATAGTTGTGATCCATGCTAGGACACGGTGTCACAATTGCCGATGTTATCGGTAAGCGAACTTCAGCATTCACTCTATTAACAGAAGAAAATTTCGAAATGCATCGAGTGTACGAAGCGAATTGAACATGGTTCTTACCCTCTGTTTGGTGTTGATGTTTTCGGTTCAACGTCCGAAGAACGATGATGTCGATTTTTGTGTCGTTTGAGTATTTTTGATGCCCATGGAGACGTTGATGACCGACGTTTTCCATTATCGTCTATTGTGTCAAACAATTAAAAAAACGAATAAAGAAATAATCTGATCTTTTTTCGCTTACTTTTACCAGATGGTCGTTGACGTGATGATGAAGAACGAGGACGTTTACGACCTAAAATATAAATAAAATCGTCAATTCAACACGCCTGAGAAATCATGCATAAATTGTTGTAGCCATATGAACTAGCAACTCTTTGAAAACAGGGAATTAATCTCCTCGACTAAGTTTTCTCTTAATCCTCATACTTTTTATAAGACATTAACACGCGAGAATGTGAACAAGTAGAGTTTGTTCCTTATACATACATTGACCTAAATAGTTGACAATTCGAAATTCATTAAGATCATCTTATCTGTCATCGACACCAATCAAAGACAACATCATCTCGATACTTTTATGATACGTATCTTCATAACAATGTTATACTTTACCTAATGTTAAACTTCGATGGCGTTTTCCAAGATTACTGGAATCGGCTTCATCACCATCTTCATCGGCCTTTTCTTCACAAAGACGTTCATAAAGTCTTGGAAGCACTAATGGTTAAACAAACACATTTATTCTTAATAGTCCATCGGCCAATTTACTTTTACCTTTGGTTTTCACTGTTGCTTTCGGTGCAAAATTACTGACAATCGATTGTGACGAGCGATTACCTTCCCTAAAACGAAAACAAGAATGTTCTATCAGCAATAGCTGCATTTAACTACAAGCAACTTACAACTGATCATCATGTCGATTAGTTGCAGCTTCCGACAACGTTCTATACAGAAAGAAAAACATCAACATAGCATCACATGTCATCACTTAGATCTATTTACTTGTTTGTTGTTGATGGTTGCAAAGGCGGAATCGTGAGATAAGCTTTCGTTAACAATGGCCGATAATACGGATCAATTGTCCAAAGTGAACGAGATTTCAACAGGTCACGTTTTGTTTTTACAAAACATGGTATGGTCAATAATGCTTGTCGCAACAGATTCTTCCATCCGCGTTTGTTGGTGATTTGTTTGGCGTTGAGTTGGGCAAATTCGTACAATTGTTTGATGGTCAAAGACCATGTGAGTTGTTTTTCGTCACGTTTAGAGTAGAGTGCAAGAAAGATGAGTATGCCCAAGGATGTCGTTGTAATTTTTGTACTTTCATGATCGTAGGACTTCAATTCGCTAATTAATTTCGCTAGACGATCTTCATCATTATTAATTGACTCTTGTGGTTGAGATTGCCGCGATGATGACTGAAGTGTTTCATTGGAATCTTTATCTTTCGTCTCGTTCGAGTTGAAATCATCTTTAAATTCTTTTAATTTGAACGTATTCAACCATTTCAATTCTGTCAGATCGTCAGCCACGGCTAATTTTTGAGCATGCGTAGATTTCACAGGTGATGAGCTTGCTATGGAAGCAAAACATGAACGGCTTAGATAAGGTTTATGCGGTGCCGAGCGAACATTCGGATTGGAAATGATGGGCTTCTTTTCTTGTGGCAATTGAGTAAAACGTGCAAGAAGACTACCATCCATGGAACTATCTTCATCATCACTGATACTCGACGTGACACGTGTTATTTTGGCAGCTTGTGAATGCAAAAACGAACTAACGTCCGATTGACTTGCGACGGCAAATAAACTCGACGAGTCGCATTCATCATCTTCGTTCGACATGATAAATTTATCTAGAAATAAAGAAAACTTTGAACAAGATTCATTCCGGATAATGTGACCTTTCTTTCTCTGTTTCATTTCATCCCATTTTTTCATTAATCGAGGAAGAAAAAGAAAAGTCATTCGCCTCGCTTGACGATGAGAAACCATCTTGTTGTGATGTTTAAACCTCCATGCAGCAGTTTGAAGAAATTTTGTGTTCGATTTCCGATTTCTTTTTTTACTTTTATGAGCCCATCATCAAAAATCATGATAATAGAAAAATTCTTTTTCAAACAAAAACATTTTGATCGGGTGTTACTGACATCTACAGGAGAAATGATTTTTGGGTATTATATGCCTTTAACTTTGATATCAGAGAATCAATATGAGAACAAACGTATGCGAATTAGAATTAGGTCGTTCGTGCGAAATTTGAATGTTGTGCTCAGCCGTTGTTGCAATGTTGCATGCGGTTTCGAATTTTGATGAATCTTTGCATAACGAAGACGAATTCGAGTTTTTCAGGAGAATTTTCACCAGTTGAATTCTTATGCTCGTTCATCATCTCTTCACCAAAAGGTTACATCATCGTAAGAGAGCAAGTTCGAACGCTTCGTACTAAAATAACTGTCGATTTTATGATACAAATGAAAAACATTACGAAATACATAAATCAATTCGAAACGAATAACCTTTCGTTTAAGGAAGTTCTGCATTCTGAGAATATGATCCACTGAAGTCGGATTTAGCTAATCATTTTCATATTTTATTTACCCCTTCTTCAGTTAGTGAATACAACATATACAAAGAAGCAAATGGAGAAAACAAAACTGATGGATACAGAAAAAAAAGCTGAAAACGAACAAAGCACAACAACACAACATTCTGATGTAATGTGGTTCTTTTTCTTTTGGTCATGCTAACTACAATATATGATGATTATGTACACACTAAACGATCTTCGGTTATTTTCTAAAAATCATCGGAATCATGGTTAGTAGATATACTTGAATATTGATCTGGATTTATTTGCCACCACCCTGTTGTTTGTAGGCGGCAACTTCGCGATCATATCGTTCTTTTTCTTGTCGAGCTTTTTCTTCGTAATGACGTTTTTTNGGTTCTTTTTCTTTTGGTCATGCTAACTACAATATATGATGATTATGTACACACTAAACGATCTTCGGTTATTTTCTAAAAATCATCGGAATCATGGTTAGTAGATATACTTGAATATTGATCTGGATTTATTTGCCACCACCCTGTTGTTTGTAGGCGGCAACTTCGCGATCATATCGTTCTTTTTCTTGTCGAGCTTTTTCTTCGTAATGACGTTTTTTATCTTCACCTATTGAACGCCACCGTTCGCCAATAAGTTTGGCAATATCAGCAACTGATAATGCTGGATTATCTTTTTTGATTTTTGGTCGTTCATCTTGTGAGAATAAGAAGAACGTTGACAATGGCCGTTTGGGAGCATTGGGGTCTTTTGGAGATTTACTAACACGAGGCATTTTCTAGAAAATCAACAGTCAAATTTGAATTTCAATTCGCGCTTATCTAGTCGATTGGAAACTGATTTGCGTTTTCCTCGAATTTTACTAATTAATTAATCAATTTGAGAATGAAATATTTGTTTAGAAAACTTTTATTCGTTTGAAAAATGTCGATTTTCAAAAGTAGATGTCGTAATAATCGGGTAGAAAATATGTGCATGTATATACAAGTATATATATATACTGCTTGGCTTGCTTACTTGCTTGCTTGCTTACTTGCTTGCTCTGCTTGCTTGCTTGTCTTCTGCAGTGTGCGCGTCAGCTAGTAATAGCAGTGTGTGTGCGTGTAGAGTGTTAGTAGTGATGAATATGTAGGGAGAGAGAGAAGAAACGATGTGAAAGAGCAATTGCGAGTGTGTGTGTGTGTGTGTGTGTATGTGTCTGCCTTTTCTTTCCTTTTGCTTAACGTTGTATATATGTCGTCGTCGTCGTCGGGCTTGCGATGCTTTATGTGAGAGCAAGCGCAAACACATAGGCAGAACAAGCACACACACACACACACACACGTAAATGCATATAGTCGCCATATATTCTCTTTCCTTTCTGTTGCACGCTGCTGCTTACTTACTTGCTTGCGTGTGCTTATGGTAAAAAGAGAAGCAAAGGCGAAGGAGAGAATAAATTCTTGCTATCCTTGTTACTTTACGAATGGCATATATATGTGTGTATGCATAGAACATCTAACGTTCATTGTTTGTAGACGAGAGTACAGGACAAGTAACAGCCGATTCGATTTCCTTCTTATTTCTCCCGCTGCTGCCGTTATTGCACGCTACAGCGATTCAAATGACAACGACAATCTAGTGCAGAAGTAGTAATAGAGAACGAACGACGGCAATGGCAGCAACAACATCAATAGAGCAGTTTTAGAGAAGAAAAAGAAAGAAAAAACGACATCGTCATCGTTATTTGTCAGACAGCGATGACATCAAATATTGTGCATATTTTCTTGAAAGATTCGTTTCTGATAACGAGAAACTATTTTGTTGAAAAATCAATATGAAAAATACTGATTGGATCTGTTACACTTTGATTTCTGTTATGACAACGGTACTTCGATCTTAGAGATAAAGTTATTTTATTCGAGGGAAATATCGTAAAAGAAAGTCAATATTGATCATAAAATCCATTTCAATTTTGATATCGATGATAAATTCCTCCGACGACTAGAAGACATTTCAATCGATTGACAAGTAGATCTGATAGAGAAGAGCTGCTTCGACATGAAAGTGTATATTGTCAAAATCGATCTATATGATAAGTAGTTCATCAATAATCACCACAATTGTCACACATACGATATCAACTACACGCATGCAACACGAGAAGAGAGAGAGAGAGTTTAATCGACGAAATATCTGATCAATGTTCAAACGATTTAAATTATTGAAATAGATATATTAGTTTGAATTCGAAAATTATACACGTAAGTATTTAAGGAGATTCGAAACGAAGACAACACTTGAATCATATATACAATGACCGATGAAAATGAAATGTCTATTTATCATTAATATATCTGACGTTTCGATCAGTTTTTTTCTTCGTAACGATCGAATCTAAAGTTTCTTTGCACGGAAGTCATCTCATTGTCGATATTTTTCTCATTAAACGTCGGAATTTTGTAAAACGACAATAGAACGTTCATTTCGAAAAAAAATCTTATCCTTTATCTTCAAATTTGTAATCGTGCAACCTTTTGCTTTATTAACATTTCAATCCTTGTCAAAAACGAAGGTCTCATTAACTGTCAAATGATTAATATTTTCTAACCTTAATAATGTGTTGATACATTCATTTCGCGAATGGTCACTTTACTGCAAGTCTAAATGACGCTCATTTTCGAAATTCTGATCGTAACCGAAATTGACAATGATTGATGGTATATTTATTCAATTGAATGAATACAAAAAAAAAGACGAACGGGACGAGAAAATCTTGAAGTCAAAAAAAAATAGATTCAAACACGAAGTGTTTTTTTTTCCTCGATTATGTTCAATATCGAACGATTCGAATCTCATCAAAGTGCATCTGTTCATTGCCATGATATTATATAAATACATTAATTATCACTTTTGCATTTTCCATGGTCTATTTTGCTTCTTTCATCATCAAGGCTTGCACTCATCATGTCGTAACCGATTTCAAAAATCTATTCATATCACATTTCACCTCTCGCTAATGTTCTTACTTAGTTGTAATATATACGAAGATGTTAACCTATATCTACGTGCATACATATACATATCAAATGATCTATATTTTTATATTGAATCATTGATATACAATCATTTGAATGAATCTATATGACGTTTAGGAGGGTTATGAGTATAGATGAAATGGGTCCAATACACAAAGATGTCTCGCCATTATCTTACATATAAGAGCATGAAATACTTGTATATTCATTCGATTCATTCAATAAATGTTTCAATTTAAGATATGGTCGGTAAGGGCTGATTGCTGTACGCTTTGCTCTTTTTTCTTTTTTCCTTTCATTGATGATAGATCATTTTCGCATTGTACATCATTCAGTTTGAACGATGATTATCGTCAAAAACGAAAGCGAAAGAGAGAAAGAACGTAGATGTTCAATCAGGCAGAACCTCGAAAAAAACGCGAACAAGAAGAAAAGAAATGTCGTTCAAATAAGGAAGAAGAAGAAGAAGAGCGATTCACCACCGACAAACGAATGGTATGTACCATCATTAAAGATAAAAGGACGAATTTTATAAGAACATTTTCAATTTTTACGTACATTTTTTGATACATATAAAAAAAAGATTTCTTTCTCCTTCACCAATTTTAATGGTAAGGAAATAAAGCATTCAGTCAACTGATACAAGTAATGACATATTTGCTGTTACATTTTCCCTCGCCTTCCTCTCTCTCTCTCTGAGTACCTACCAAAAATGACTTTGAATAAAAATATTAGTCAACATTCGGACATTTCGCCACTGACACACATATACATATATGGGAGAGAGAAAAATAATTTTTATGTAGAGATTCACGCAAGCATGTCCTTGGGTACTATGTATCCGATGACAGTATATATATATATATACATATTTTTCTTACGTCTTCTCTTGTCTTTTACCTTTCAATTCAGTCGTCCGGAACATGTCTTTTATTACTTCATGTAGTACATATCTAGCTACATAAGCATACATACACATCTATTTGCTCTTTGACATTATTATGTACTAATAATAAGTATACATTGTTCAACTAGTCTTTTTATTTGTTCTTTTTCTCTCCTTTATCAAATGGCACCTAAAGATTTTGTCAATATTGATCGGGTATGTAGAAAAGGATTTATCCTTTATATGATCGAGAAGTGTTAATCTCGTGTGACTTTCTTTCCTTCTCTTTTCCGTCTAAGACTTCGTTGATGATTCGAGAATAAACATTGAGAGAGAAAAAGGCGTAGATAATTCGAATGAATCTTGATCTTTTAGAATTGCTTCAATTCTCATTTCATGCAAATGGATTATGAACGTGAAAATGATGGTGAAATGAATGTACTAGTAAGTTTGCAAGATTGCAATCGTTGCCAAGTGAAAGATTCGTTTTAGAATGTGGAACGGACGTCATCGATCGATTCTCTCGAACAATTCGATCTAATTTCAAATTCTAATGAAAGTCTTCAGATCATAGGTGGAAGTCACAAGTGGTTTAATCGAAATGACAATCTCCGCGTTGAGAAATTTGTTGATAATTATCATCCGATGAATTTTTTTGTTCAAACGTCTGATGATAGTGATTCAATGGTTCGTAAGGTTTTATCAACGAACGATATCGAAATAATTTTTAAAACTGAGTTCGAAACCGAGGAGGAAGATAATAATGAAGAGTCGAGTCTAAGTCATATGGACATATCATTGAGTCACTTTGATGTCCAACTTCAAGTGACTCACGGACAACTACAACCGGCTGTTCGTTACGGAGTCTTCTCCTCGATCTTAAACCCTGATAATAGTTATATAACTAGCAAGATTAGTTTGTTTAAAACTAATCAATCATCTCAAACAACCGATATGGACATGGACAATGACGAGAATCATCATGGAAAAACGAATGGATACTCCCAGAATCGAAATTATAATGATAATGATGAATCCGACCGACGAAATCGTCGAACCAATAGTTCATCGAACAACAATGGAAACGGAAATGGTGCAAATCCAAATCGAAATAATAACAATTCAAGAAGGTATGTCTATTCGTTGTACAACAGTAGTCCGTTTCGAAAATAGTCCTGTTTACGAGATTGACTTTGCCCGTATCTCTTACTACTCTAATGAAATTTGTATAAAACCGTATAATTGTTTTGAGTAGATCGACAAGCATACGTAATATTAACAAAATGACGACATTGAAAACTTGTTTAGATATTTTGGATACTTGAGGTACGGGAAAACATATATGATTGACTTACATGGAGCTCTCTTCCGCCTAGATCTTATCATAATTTTCCACGCGAAATTGAAGGATGTCTAAAAAAAAACATCGTGCAAAATTAGAGCAATTAAATTTTCCCGACTAGACAGTATATCAATTTCCATTAGTTCTTCATGCCTCTACAATTTGTTTTTCCCCTAAACAATTCGAAATATTGTTGACATAGATTCTCTACCAAGGTGATATCAACAAAACTCGATTGAGTAATTTCATTATTACATAACATTGACAGATGATTGTTGTTTTGATGTTGATGTCGAATATCAATTCTTTCTTAGATCGAACGATGATAATGATGATGATGGCAGCGACGAAAATAATGACAATGATGATAAAAATAACAGCGACGATGGTGATACAGACGAGGAAAGTGATGAGAACATTGCTCGACGATTAGGTTTCGTTCCGTTAGATGAGGCAACAGTAAATCTAATCGGTCGTCTTCGTCATTTATCCAACAAACAATTATTCGATCGACGAGATTTTGAAAATCTTCAAACATTAATCGATGAGCTGATTCGTCTTCAACATTTAGAAATCTTTTCTAGAGACCAATTAAAACGAGTCATTCATTATTTAAAATTACATCGTCCGTTACAAACAAGATCTCGTGCATTGATCTTTCTTCAAGAACGTATACCACGACGTGCTGTTAAATACAATGTCATCTCAGCGAGACCAGAAAAGAACCCCAATGTCTTTAATATCTGGCGTGAACGCGAACGACGTGCTCGATTGGATTCCAAAGATAGTTTAGAAGAAGAAGGACAACATACCAGTGGTCAATTACGTGATGTTGTGGAAATTAATAATCCAACACCACCGATTCTTCTTTCAACAAATTATACGACTCCACATGTCACGACGAAAGTGAAACAAATGGCCAAAGATATTGATACGCGTACTGGATCGACACGTTCGGAAATCAATCTGCGAACTGGTGAACGCTTTAGTGATCATGCCTATTTGCCCAGAAGTACATCTCCGACGTATCCAGGTCTTGTTTCAGTCGCACTCTATGATGTCAAGTCAGCTAATTCAAACGAAGGTAAGAAGATTCATTGATGCATATAAATATCCTGTTCATTTATTTGTTCGTTTAGTTTTATCAAATGAAAATCTTAATGAGACTCGATCACGTCCAAAAGCACAGCTGAATACATCAAGTTCGGTATCACCAACGCCATCGGATCATAGCCGAGTACGACAAATGATCGTTCGTCTTGAATCATCTGCATCATCACCGTCGAACGCAAAAGTCGAGAGAAAAGTTTCCATCAAGAAGCCACTACATGAAGATCAGTCTGATACTGCACCAAGTCTATCATCATCACCACCGATTAAACGCGTGGCAAGGCGAGAACATCACGAGAAGAAATTGATCAATTCAAATGGTGTGAACAGAAGTGATGATGGAATGGTTTATCAAATCAATGAATCAAACGACGATGTTTTTTTCGATAATCACGGTCTCTCAACTGGAATCAAATTTGAGTTTACGAAAGAAGATATAGCTAACAGCTGTCAACGAACAGCAAGCGGAGCAACTGTAAGTCTCAAATCGACATTCTCGAATGCAAACGAGTCAGTTTTGTTTTCTTAGATGGATGAATATATGACAACACTTCTTCCAGGAACAGAGACATCGATATCCATGGTTCGTGATGTTCGTGCTTCTATCTACGAAGATCGAACATCACTCTCACGAACGGATATCGATGGTATTCCAATAAAAGTCGATCTCGAAACATTGTACATACTAGAACAAAAATCCGACAGAAAATCTTTGCCAGCCTCGATCAATCTTCAAGCAGGTGATCAGGAACAAAGTCGTTCATCTTTGAGTGATCGGCAAGACTTCTCCGTTCAAACAACGATACCAATATCAGTCATCAAACCTCCACATCGACCTATTGGTACACAAGTTGACTCCACTGTTGAACAACATACAGTTGCTGCACAAACAACTGATTCATTGCATCGACCTGCTCGACAACGGCAACGTCTTTCATTGGCATCATCTTCTTCAGAGGAGGAGACGAAGAAAAGTGTAACATCAACAACAATTAAAACGACCGCTCGCTACGAAATCAAACGTCGTCATTCTAGCCATCATGATAGTCTCAATGACAATGAGAGTAACTCGACTGTTTATATGGATGAAGTCACGAAAAAAGAAAAACATTATCAAGAAAACTTCGAACTCAAACGCGAAAAACGTCATTCAGCGAGCGATGATCACCTTCCAATTGTACCTGATCAGCGACCTTCATTCGGCCAAGTCACATCGCGTATCCGAATCGATCAATTACGCGATATCAATCGTCATGTCGTTCGTCGCCATGTACAAGACAATGAAACGACGGGTGATGAACATCGTTCAACCGAAGTGTATGAAATTCATACACGTGGTGCGTGCAAATGTCTCGTTCTTTCCTACGAAGAAAAAACTCAATATGGTGCCGAGACACGCTTTGAAAAACAACTTCATCGCATCGAACGAACCTATACAAATGAAGATTTGAAAGCAACGGAGTTACATGTCATTACGACATCATCGGACGCTGACTATCAATTGGTTCGACGCGATTACGGTTTGAATAAATTAGACGGCGATAATAAAGAAAATGAAAATATTCATGATAAACCTAAACAACCAACAATAGCTATACATTACTATAATAAGGAAGGAAATCGAATGAAAACGGAACATACAAGACGAATTGAGCATCTACCAGTAGTTATTCGATGTGAAATTGAGTATGAACTAAATCATCATGGTACGTCCGAATCGTGTTTTGCCGTTTGATTTCTTCAGAAAAAGACGAATCGTTCTTTTTTTTTATAGGTACTGCTCAATTGATTATTCTATCAGTAACAAACAATGAACGTCGTCAAATGTGTACATCATTGAAGAAAGAAATCGTCGATGAAATCGTTTTACGTTCAGGTGGTCGGCTATCCGTAAATAGTCCTGAATTAGAAAAGGAAATCACACGACAATTTGCTGAACCAACCAATCTGTTACGTCTTGTGGACTATTCCACGCGTGATGATTGCACTCAAACCAATTCCACCGATTTACGCAGCGTCACACGTCTTGACGTCACAACATCTCTACGTCTTGTACAACGTTATCGTACAGTTGTTCATCGTCTTTGTCAGCTATACCGTGCGCATTTACCTTTAACGCAACAAGCTGAACAACAACGTCATTTGATTCTAGTAGCCAATGATGATGAATACTACCTACTAGATTTAGCTGCTCACATCGCAGGTTTAACAGCCAATATATTGAATATTCGACAGAGACAACATGATATATTCAAACGTGAAGTTAATAATGCTGTTCAGCAACCATTCGATTATGCTAAATATCGCCGAGACCTGGAACAACAGCAACGCATACTTGAGCAACAATTTCAACAAAAGCAAATGGAACAAAAACGACAATATCAACAAACATTTAAGACAGGGCCACCACCGCCCGGACATCCATCCGAAGCAGAATTCTATCTCGGTAAATATCCTTGAATAACGAATCAAAACCTTCAATTATAATTTTTCTCTAAATTTAGGTTCAGAACGTCGTGCACTGATCGAACGTGAAATTCATGCCATGCGTGAATCTATTCGTCCACATGAACATGCTCCACCGCGCTATCGACACGAACCGTATCGTCGTTCACTGTCTATTAGCTACACAGGTGCACAACGTTATGTACGCGCTCGAATTATCCACGTAAAAGATTTCTATGATGAAAATCAAGTACGCGAGCAAAAATATAAGCCACAAGACGCTAAAGAACAAGAATTATTTGTTCGTGTTGATGATTACATCAATGAATCGGCCGCAAATACTTTACGTCGATCTTATTCAACAGATTATCTACAGGAAGATGGACCACGTTCTCGTGTTCGATATATACGCATACCTGGAGAAACTATTCGGGTGGAAGAAAAAACAACTTATGACTACAAGGGAGTTATGTACGCAAATTTACCATATTCATTGAGATATTGGAATATCCTTTACATTCTTGATCGTGAAGCTCGTCAAGGTCGTCCTCTTGGCTCATCTTTACCTCACGTTTTCGTCAATGATCCATATCGTACAGTCATCCCGCCTTTAACTCAACAAGAAATCCGTCAAACCGCTCAACAGATACTCTCGCCACAATACAATGCAAAATCATATACAGATCGAACACTACGTTGGTTCCTCTCGCGAGACAATCGCACTGAAATCGAATCAAACAAATACTTGCAAACACTCGATCAATATCGTTCGCATCATCAACTACAGAAAAAACAACAACAACGTATCATGAATGTGCAAAACGGTGGACAAGCAGGAGGAGCGAATAAATGTTATATTACAGAAACACTTGTTCATTATGAAAAACTACCAGATCGGCTCGTGCCAGTGCCAGTGCCAACACCGATAACGTCCAATGATCGAAGGTTATCCAAAGAAAATCTACATCGTAAATCTCCATTGTGTCCACGAATACTTCAACCGCCAAATTTTCCTCAAAAACAATTACAACGCTCCCGATCTCAACCGAGACAATCACATGATTCTTCAATCGCATCTCGCAGTTCCACTTATCAACTATCACAACCACTTCCATCAACGTTGTTAGAACCACAACGCATTCAACTACCACCTATGAATATACCTTTATCTCGACATCAATCTGTACATGAACTACATGCCACACCAGCATTTTCACATCCACCATCGCCTACGCTATCGCTTCATAATTTACATCATAATCCACCAAATGAAACTTTACAATATCCGATTCGACGACCTGTTGCATTTCATAATCGTTTTCCGACTCCACATAACCACATTCCTCAGAACCCATTATTTACAGAAATAATTGACAGTCAAACAGGTCGAAGAATTTTAACGACCAGTCAAGAACAACTACCGAGCGAAGTTCTCGGTCTTTTAGATAAATATAATCTCCGACAATTTTAATACAGTCTCTCTCTCTCTCTTTTCACTTCTTTTTCTTTTTTTGCTTTTTTGTATTTATTTCAAAATAAAGCGCTAACTCAACAAAATGGACTAGAGAACAAAGAGAAAGTCATACGTTCTGATTGAACTAATGTTTTGAGGAGAACTCATGATTTGAACAAGGCGAATGTTCAAACAGAATCGAATCAGATCACGCATTTCTCCTTTTATTTCCTTCTCTCTTTCATTCGATCTCTCGTCTCGTGCGTTATTTGTTTCAACTTTTGATTATTCTATGAATATATTATCCAAGAATGTTATTTTAAAAGAAACCAAACAAATCTTTTTAATCATATTCGACAAGAAACAATATAGATTTTTTTTACATCGTAAAGACAAACAGGGTATGAAAAAAAAATCAGAGAAAAGAGAAGGGCTGGAAAAAATAAGAGCGACAAAGAAGGAAAAAAAATTCTTGCCTTGGATAAGAATTCATTGTTGTCATCCAAAAATATGGTATTTTATTTGTATAAGCGCATTTATATGTATGTGACGTGTTTGGAGAAAAAAAAATTTTGAGAATTGAATGACACTTGAAACTCATCAGTTAGAAATTTGTCGACAAACATACTTGGCGACGAAAAATACAATAACAAAAACGAACTAAATCTACCAGATGAGACCTCCAAGGATCGTTAATCGCGGTCGAATCGGGCCGTCGTCTCCCAAGCCAATCATCGATTCTGGACGCAATTCATTTTCATCTGCATCAGTCGTTAGCACTATCGATGACATCGATCCAGAACCAGAATCGAACGCTCCACAACAAGTAGCACAAAAGTAAGTCGGTCAAGAATCAAACTGATGTTTGACACATGTAGAAACCTTTTAGACTAGAACAATCTATTGCAGCAGCATCTATAAAAAAGAAAATATTCATCATTGTTGCTGTCTGTGTAACAGCGCTTGTTCTTTTCGGTATTTCTTTCGGTGTAGCGTATTCGCTTACCATGAACAAATGTAAGTTCATATGCATGATCATTTCAATACGGAAATACTCGATTTGATTTAGCATCAACCACAGCTACAACCACAACCACAATTACAGCTACAACGACTCCAGTGACCGTCACAAACACTACCCATATAAAGATTTGATACGGATGAAAGAAAATTTTTGTTTCGTTTTCTCAATAGTTTTCAAAATCTATAAACGAATGTAAAAATCGCTTTTCATTGAAACTAAATACGTATATATACATATGAATATACTGAGATTTTTCATATTTTATCCAGTAATAATCTCTATTAGTTCTTTCAGTGGTGTCTCCTTCATATTCAACAAGTATGTAGCAATAGTTTTCGAGATGAACGATTTGAAATGCGATGTTCTCGTGCGACGCTCTAGAAAAGGTGGATGATTTCGACGTGAAAATGTGTGAGCCCATGTGTCAATATTATTTCTGGCGCCATAATTTTGGAAAAACAGAATATTGTACGGATTTATGAATTTATAATTTTCTTATAACCCAAGTAGGAACTTTACTTTATTTGTTTTTCATTAATTGAAAAAAAAATATTTTCTTCGTGCTATTGTTTGTTTATTGGTGGAAGGTACATGTTTGGATGCACTCGCACCTTAAGAATTTACATTTTTACTATTTGATGAAGAATTTTAACGATGTGGACAACTTTGAAATGTCATAGTTATCATAGTTTTAGCAGATTTCGGCTCAAATCTATCAAAAAATCATTCTAAATATATTAACATTACAGAAATGATTTTACTAATAAAGAAATAATCATACAACTTTGCTCGATAAGTTGAAATAACATTTTTGACACTCTGAATCGGATTTTCGAACGATGACGTAAGGAAAATGCATTCGGTCATAGTTAAGTATCACGTGGGAGAAATCAATATATTCAT
Organism: Adineta ricciae; assembly: GCA_905250025.1. NCBI lineage: Eukaryota > Metazoa > Rotifera > Eurotatoria > Adinetida > Adinetidae > Adineta > Adineta ricciae. The sequence goes on from CAJNOJ010000033.1 coordinate 72,180, forward strand.
AAGCTGATTTGCTAGTCTCGTATCATCTATGATTTAAATGAATAAATTGGAAACTATGCAGTATAACTTGAACTTAAAAGTTAATATGAAACTATCAATCTACTTTTATTCATGATTAAATATATTTTCACAGTATTGAAAACTATTCATCAGATACATAATACTAATGTTTCGCATGTTTGAAAATTTCTGAAATCTCTGCAGTTTTTGCTTCTTGCTCAGCTGTATTACCATATCCATTACGTGTATGTACGTTAGCACCGACCTCTAATAGACGTTTGACAACATCGCCATGTCCAAAATAAGCTGCAGCATGAAGAGCAGTACTATTATTTGATTCTTCAACATGATTTATCTCTCTAATAGTCATTGATTTCAAGTAACGGTTGACTTTGTATAAATCACCTTCTCGACATGCCATGTAAAATTCACTGGCCTGTCCTGTTCCCTGTTTTGGTCGGTCTGCATTTGCCATAGTGTTTTATTGTCGAAAATACAATGCGAAATACCTGCACTCTTTTGAAATATTCTACGAAGTCGGTAGTTTGAGAGCCATAACGGAAAATTTTGCTTTGACAACACAGTGTCAGAAAAGGAGAACTTTTTTCTTTTACGATCTTTGTTGTCTTTATTTTAACAAACACACTATCGACAACAGGTGACATCATTCGAAATAATATATACTAATGCTCAATGAAATGCTCATAAGAATATGAAGACAATATTTTGGATTCTCAATTTTTACAGGGAAATGAAAGGAACACGTAAATGCAATCGAAAAGCCATCGTATTCAATAAAAAGAGACAACACATTCTGTCAGTAATACACGTTGCACGGTTAGTTACCAGTCTCGATCTGATTACGAAGTAGTTAGGCGTTCGACTGATGTATATGATGGCATTGAATGTGGTGAATCATTTTTTGAGATATTTCTACTTTTATTTGACGTCAAGACACGTCTGATGTAACAGCAGAATCACTATGCTGGTTAACTCTTGACATGTGTGTCATTGTCTATGACAGTGCAGTTTTTTCTTCATTCCTTTCCTTTCCTTTAGATCAAGAGACTGCCAATGATGTCGTTGTTTTTCTCATAAAATACTACTATAACATTGGTTAACAGTGAGTTCGAGCTGAGTCATACGAATACACATGCAATATTTTCTTTCAGTTATGGCTATCATTTGGGAATGGATGCGGCAAATTTGGATTCCGACATCATCTATTCGTTTAGCCGAAGCTGAACGACGTGTCCTATCGATTATTAAATTTCCGTTCGATCAACAGCAAGTTCCTATTGGTAATGGTTTGACGATCAATACCATTCATACATACAACGCAGAAGCAAAACGATCAGATAGAAAACGATCACCATTGGTTCTTCTACATGGTTTTGGTGCTGGTGTCGGCTTTTGGCTACTCAATCTTGACGCATTGGCGGAACAACATGAGCATGTTTATGCTATCGACCTACTCGGATGTGGACGATCATCTAGACCACGTTTTGGAGCTAAGACAGCTCAAGAAGCTGAACAGTTTTTTATTGATGCTTTAGAACGATGGAGAATGCAATTCAATCTCGACAAAATGATTTTGCTCGGTAAGATCTTTTGAAATCGATGAGATGCAATACAAATACAAAGGACAAAACAAACGACTCTCTCTTCTACTTTTAGGTCACTCATTCGGTGCATATATTGGCTCCTGTTATGCCATGGCATTTCCGACGCGTGTGTCACATCTGATATTAGCATCGCCCGTTGGCGTGCCGAAGGAACCCGATCAAGTTGAACCACCGAATCGCCATCGTACTTCGATTGGATGGCGTCTCGTACGCGACTTCGTCCTTTTCTTATGGAATCGTGGTTATACACCCTTGTCTATTGTTCGACTTCTTGGTCCAGTCGGCCCACGACCGGTAACTGCTTACGTAACACGGCGATTTTTAACAGGACCAGCAGTCGAAGAAGAGACGTCACCAGCAACCGCTGAAGCTGGTTTAGAAACGTCAGCAGCACTTGCTGACCAAATCGATCGTGGGCGGTTGAAATTGCCCAAAAGGGACGTTGCTCAGTATCTTGTATGTTTCTGAATTGTATTCAACTTTATTTTACGATAAATCATTTTCTAATGAAAATTCTTCTAGTATCATCTATGCGCACAACCAGGCAGTGGCGAATTTGCTTTACCTCGTGTCCTCAAGTCGAATGTCTTTGCTTATGATCCGTTAGAAAATCGGTTGGGCAATTCCGAAATTCCACGTGTAACATTTTTCTACGGCGACCATGATTGGATGGATACCCAGTAAGTTGTCATTCGTGATAACAAGTCACCAGTCGAGATCTTTGTTTTTATTTATATAGAGCTGGCCGACGAACGGTCAAATCATTAAATGAACGACAAGATGCGGCGAAGTCAGCTCAACTTATCGTGATTCCTCGTGCCGGTCATCAAATGATGATAGATAATCCCGATGGATTTAATCAGGCTATTGAACAAGCGTTAGAGGATCATCAAGAATAAGATACTTTTAGCAGAATACAGGCTTTTTTCTACAAAGATAACTATTGTTTTTATTTTGAAAATACAATATTCTTGCCTTCATCTGACTTTCGTTGGCAAATGTCAAAAAGAAATTAATTTGCTTTCTCTTCAATAGATGTCTCTGACACGCATGCAAATGGAGTCAATGTGCATAGATGTCTTAATAATAACCAACTAGTAGTCTGGTTCTTTCGTAAGGACATCGACCAGTAATATGGCGAAATCATCAGGCTGAGTGTGTATCAAATATATTCTCACGGTCATCAGATATTGACTCATCTTTGTCAATACTCATTGCAATACCTTCGGTTCTCATTTGAATACTTCCTATTTGCATTGTAGATCCTCTTCTCTTTCTTCTTTATTTCCAGCGAGTCAAATCAGATAATAAATCAAACACATGGATTTAACATCACCTCCAAGTTCATCTTTACATTTGTCATCAAAATCCGAATTCCTAATTGGCAGCAAATATCGATTGGTACGTAAAATTGGTTCAGGTTCGTTTGGCGATATCTACTTGGGCATCAATATCACTAATGGCGAAGAGGTTGCCATCAAACTTGAATCAGTCAAAGCTCGACATCCACAATTGTTATACGAATCAAAACTATATAAAATCCTCCAAGGTGGAATCGGTATCCCGCATATTCGATACTATGCTCAAGAAAAAGACTACAATGTACTCGTTATGGATTTACTTGGACCATCACTTGAGGATCTCTTCAATTTCTGTTCACGACGATTCACAATGAAAACTGTACTGATGCTTGCCGATCAGATGATTGGTCGTATTGAATTCGTTCATAACAAGAACTTCATACATCGAGAGTGAGTCATTTTTTTCTTTCTATATGACTTTCTCATGAGTAACATCCGTTTAGTATCAAACCGGATAACTTTCTCATGGGCATTGGCCGTCATTGTAATAAGGTTTGACTAAGAGTGAAATCAAGATCATTGTTATATTTTTGTGTATGTTGTGTAGGTATTCTTGATTGATTTCGGTCTAGCTAAGAAATATCGTGACAATCGAACTCGACAACACATTCCCTATCGAGAAGACAAAAACTTAACAGGCACAGCACGTTATGCTTCCATCAATGCTCATCTCGGTATTGAGCAAAGGTAAGAAAAACTTGAATGAATGTGAGAGAAAACTGGTTTTTTCGTTTTCGTTCGTTGTTTTAGTCGTCGTGATGATATGGAATCATTAGGTTATGTTTTGATGTACTTCAATCGTGGGTCACTGCCATGGCAAGGTTTGAAAGCTGCGACTAAAAAACAGAAATATGAAAAAATATCCGAGAAAAAAATGTCAACACCTGTCGAAATTCTTTGCAAAGTAAACGATACCAATTCGATCCATAAAGAATCTATTGTTTCTTCTTTCTTCTCACAGGGATTTCCGGCGGAATTTGCCATGTATTTGAACTATTGTCGAGGTCTTCGATTCGAAGAAGCGCCTGATTATATGTATTTACGACAACTATTTCGCATTTTATTTCGAACATTGAATCATCAATATGATTATACATTCGATTGGACTATGCTTAAACAAAAAGCAGCTAATGCAGCATCATCATCAACAACTGGTATGAATACAGCAACAACCGTTGCCGGAACTATTGCACCACAACCAGCATCAACAACACAAATGGCCACGACAGCGACGACGAATACAGGCAATAATGGAATGACGCCAGGTAAAGGAGGAAGAGCAGATGATGGCGGAGAACAAGACGAGCAACATCCACCGACTACCTACTCATCCAATGGACGTGATTGATAGACAAAAAAGTAGAGAGACCAAGCCATACGATAGCACCCTCCACTAACTGCCCAAATGTTGCTTTTCTACTACTTTTCTTATCGCTTTTCATATAATTGGTGATAGTCGCTCAAACATGAAATCATTCTTTTACTTTTTTTTTAAATGAAAGCATTTTAAATAACTGCTTTACTTTCTCTTTTAGACCTACAAAAAATGAATAACAATGATTAGAAAAAAAAACGTAGGATAATTCATACACAAACAACAGCGAAAAAGCAGCTGCATATAACGTGTCGCTTATTTTTCTCTTTTTTCTTCATTTATTTCTCATTATCTGTACTCGCTCTTGCTCTTTTCCTTGTTTCTCTTGATCGAAAGTGTAAATGCCGTCGGCTTCCTCTACTTCTTTAAGTTTATTCTATTATTTTGTCTTTTTTTCTCATGATTATGATGATGAACATGATCAGCAGCAGTGAATCGTTTCAGAACAAATCAATACGATTACGCAGATTCAGAACACACAATATAGAACTTAATTATGTACAAAAGAAGAAAAAAAAAGGTGCACATCTATTTGTTTTCTCTTTCACATCTAAAAAACGTTTCTTCTGAATTCACAAATCAATTTTCAATTTGAATATTGTTTAATTGTATGACACATACGGTGAGTTTTTCAAGAGAGAATTTCATGAATATCAAACAAAAACCATCAGTTTCTATTTTTTTTTTGTTCATAAACGAAATAAATCAGACGAAACGGCTAAGTGATTCCATATTTATTGATTTGTACTTACATAAGTGCATTTCTAGACGTTGAATACAACATAAACGCTATATTACAAAAACAATTGATCAAATAAACAGTTCTTTGATGAGACCACAGCTGTTTGTTTATCCGCAACAAACAGCCAATAGAAAATATGACATATGTGCACCATTATATAGTCGAAGTCAAAAAGTACTTCTATTTATATTGGTTTTATTACTTATTATGTTCTTCCAGAGACAATTTCTGAGAAAATATGAAACTGGTTATATTAACTATCTTCTTGTTTTCGATTGATGTCACGAGTTCTAAAGTTGAACAGACGAATGTGTTCGGAAAACGACTTCAGTCATGTTCAACATCACCATTGACTGGATATTATCGAACAGGTTCCTGCGAATGGCATGGTTCTAGTGATTATGGTGTACATACGATATGTGCACAAATGACAAATGAATTTCTTGCATTTACACGTTCGCATGGTAATGACCTTTCTACATCGCAGAATAGTAGTGGCTTTCCTGGTCTGCACGAGAATGATCGTTGGTGTTTATGTGCTGCAAGATGGCAAGAAGCGTTGGCTGCTAAAGTCGCTCCGCCTGTTATTCTTCAAGCAACTCATCGAATCACTTTAGAATATACTAAACTTAGCGAACTCCGAAAAAATGCGTATCGAAATAAGAATCAACGTCGAATGCAACCGAAAAAGTGACAGAACGAATTTATTTTTCATTTTTCTTACACACGATGCAAATTAAAATAAAACGAGATTGGTATCCTTCTATCCTACATGACTACGTCATATATTGATAATAGATTTATTTTATCAGTGATTATTTTTGAGTCAACAGAATAACAAACCTAGCGTTGTCATCGTTATGACCACAATAATATTGACTCAGGTTGTTATAGATAAAGGCAACATGCGAATATATATAAAGATGCAGTTCTCGGTTGACCTAGGAAAATCAACTGCGTACATTTCATCTTCTAATTTTAAGCATGAATACCTTCACTATTCTGTTACTTGCTACAGCAGTAGTTTCATGTATTGCTCGACCATCCGATATGCCAAATTGGCTGGGTACATTTACGCTCGACGATAGTTGCAACCAGGCTGAATGCTGCTGTTTAGCAGAACAAGCAACTATCTCAAAAATTCGTGATACTCAACTCTTGATTACAGCAAATGTTGCCGGTGCCCCGTGTCGAGAGCAATTGAACGGTTCAACAACGATCTCAGTAGCACTTCCCATTCCTCAGGATAAAGGAGGCTATCAAATCACCGCGAATTTTCTTGGCACCAATAATCGATTTACCCTCAATTCTGACAGTCAATATATTGCCAATGTGAATATTCAATTTCCCAAATGTAGCGGCTCAGCACAACGAGCAGTCAGCAATTGGATTGGCACATTTAATGTTGACGATAGTTGTAATCAAAACGAATGCTGTTGTCTATCGGAGAGAGTCACAATTACGAAGATAAGCGATACACAATTATTAGTATCAGCTCGTGCAGTAGGTCAAACATGTCCATCAGAATTGAATGGCTCTGTTGAAATACCAATTCCAATGCCGCAAGACAAGAACGGCTTCCAAACTACAGTCGACTTTCTTGGAAGTATGAATCGATTTACATTAACCTATGATAATCAATACATTGCCAATGCTAACTTACAATCTCCCAAATGTAGTGGTATGGCACGACGAGCATAATCAGCTCCATGAACTGCGTTCACTTTTTGCAATAAAAATCATATATTGCTTTTGAACAACAACTAATAAATTGACATACAGCAACCTCTGTAGCTATTTTTGCTCAGTTAAAATTTGTCAGTGCTACTTAAACTGACTGCCCTCTACAGGAAGATTTCATCTGAATCAGGATTAGAAATAACCTTTTCGTTCTCAAACAGTGATCGCTTTCTATATGAACGCATATCGACACGAATGAATGTTCGATTTGTCACAGGCAGAGAAGATAGATCTCAAACAGATTCGATTTTCCTAGACGGTCAGTTCGTTAACTATATATTTATCATCGACGATATTGAAAAACTATCTGTCAATGAAAACGAACGACACACATTTTGACAGGTATTGTTCGCTACAATGTGTTTTCATTTATTCATCGTACTGACCAATGTTATCGTTCGAGGATGACACAACATGATAAATTACTATCTGTTGAATAGAAAGCGGCGGACGACGAATGATCACCAACACGGGCAGTTTGATCATATTCTTCTTTCAATAGGCAGCTATGCTTCTTCATACAAATATAAATACACCATGTATATTGTAGGTATCTTTGATTCGTCAAAATTTGTCACATTTATACTAAAAAATGGCTACACTTTCAGCACCCTGTAGTACTAGTAAACAAGTTATTATTTCTCTGCGTGACCATTCTCATGAAGTATGTGTAGCAGTAGCAGAGAAAATATATTGGGAACAGGTAGATATGACTAAAAGTTGCACAAAAGTCAATCAATTCATTGTAAAAAGCGAATCTCTGTAGTTAATACAAAACTCGAATATTACCATTGCAGTCAATGGAAAATATGTTCCCAAAGAACTGAATTCAATCTGTAGTGACAATGAACAACCAAGGCTTCACCTTATCATTCAATCGCATCATGAACAAGATTCGAATCAACTCGAAGGTATGCGTACTCTGTACATTCGTATTCGATGCATATTCGTATGTAGACGTATGTTCTCAAATTTATCTGGACCTTGTCAAATTTCAATATCACGATCTACCTCATTTTGACGTAAGAAACTTGATTGAATCACCGTATGTATATTCCTAGTGTAATCTATGTTTTAGCATAACTTTCGTCAAATGCTGGTCTATGGCTCTTTGTATAACTCTCTTCCTGATGAAACGTTTGAAATCGATCGTTATTTACTTGGTCAACGTGTATGATAAATATATCAAAATTGTGATCTATTATTGATTTAACCGATATGTGTTTTAGAACAGTCACATCAAAAGAATAAGACATACACTAGAATGTGCGATCGATGTGGAAAGATTATCATCGTATCGATACCGTTTTACTATTAGGTAAGCCAATAGGTCACTTAGTTTCTTCTCGATTATTATCAGTATTTTATAAAGACATGAAAAACAAAGTATTATGAATCTCGCTGCTATTCAAATTCAAGCACTTGTACGACAAGCTCAAGATCAATATATAATCGCATTTGCTACAAGTATTGGCCGAAGTTTGAGCGGCTCTTCAGAACGCTCAGACGTCATGGAAACTTGTGAGTTCACAATTAAAGATCGACTGTTTTCTAAGAAGTGTTTTTTGAAGCGTCATCGAATGCATACGATTTTCCGTCATTTACGCCATTTCAGTCGATGAACAAACGAGTATGTCGTAGAAAATTGTACAATTAATAATATATTCGGATGCTTTTTCCTATTCGAAGAGACGAGAAGATGATGTAGAACAAACAACGACTAATAGTAAAAGTAATCAACGCTGTTACCTATTTAAAAACATATTTCTTTCCTTTAGCTTCAATAATTACAGTATCAGATCAAAGTGACGACGAATCGACCACGAGTGAAACACGGTATGATGATGATGATAATAATGGAGGTTTGGATTCAAATTCGACTTTAAACACGTCTCCAGTATTGGATGCTTCTGATCATCATACATCTGATGTACATCCATTCGTAGATCAGTTCTGTGTGTTAAAGTTGTAATTTGAGCTGAATTGAGTTCGTAGTACCCTAACTCATAATGATAATCAATGTACATAATGTTCGATTATGACTTGAAAAAAGTAGACGAAAGGAAACAGTTAACAAACTTTCTTTTTTGAGTCAATTAGATACGATTGGTAGTATCTATCAAGTATATGTTTAGAGACGCTTGGTAGTCTCTAAGACATTGGGATTTGGATCAAATGAGTCTGGTAGATGTCAATTGGAGATAGTATAATCAATCTAAAAGAAAGACAGTCTGAAGAGATGGAGTCATTTGTTTTCTTCTTTTTTAAGCATTAATTTACATCTAGGGAACGACGTCGTGAGGATATGGAACATCTTCTTGATCGTATATGTAAACGAATGCGAGATCGTACACCTAAAGACGATGTGGCAAAAGCACGTGAAGATTCTAGTCAAATCAAATCATATTTTCGTAATCCAAACACGTCAAAACACGGTTCGATTGAACCAGAATCCGCCTTGGAATTAGTCGAACATGAAATCGATCTACGCACACGTAATATGTCAAATCATAAATGTACGTTAGTCTTTAACAAACAATTAAAAATGGGTGCTGGTGTATGCGATCGATTAAAACGAACAGCTAAGGTTCTTGCCTACAAGCAACTGATGACTATGACAAGAGATACTCCAAGAGAATACTTAAAAGTAAAACCAACGAAAGATGGATTTTGGAAAGCCATTATCGATTCTAGCCAAAGTCAATAATGCAATATTTGTCATTAGTATTGAATTCATATTCTCTTTTGAATTCAGTGTCAGAATAATTAAATATACACAGTGTTTTTTTTTATTTCTAATGTGTATACATAAGCAAATAAGTGTATCACTCTCTGTGATGTGTTATGTTTTTTTTTGGAATCATTTGATTCAATGCTTGTTTCAAATATACATATATATATTTGACAAACCTCATTTAACGTTCTTTTTATTGATCAATGATGATACGTCTGCATATATATTGTCTGTTCTTTGCTTTAATCATGTTGATGTCCATCGAAAGTAGATGTAAGTCGAGTTTTTTTTTTGTGTTAAGACAAGTGAATGGAAGATTTCGTTTAGCTACGTACGATGGCACATGTGGGATTAACGAAGAATTTGTAACTTGTGGCATTGAATGTGAACGATCGTGCAGTAATGTTCGTGAACCTCAAATAACATGCAATCATATGTGCGCGATTGGTTGTTTTTGCGTGAAAGGATTCGTACGGCGAAGTGATGCAAATAGTGCGTGTATAAGAGAAACGGAGTGTTAAATGCTATTCATGTGTGTTTTTTTCTTATTTTCAATTGATAATAAATTATTTTGTTCTACTCAGTATCAAAGTTTAGATGGAAGAAGAAAACTTATTCTTTTGATGAATATATTAAATAACCGACAAACTTTCAAATGACATTAGATCACATAATGGGATAGATAAGATTTGTAGCTGAGGAAAAGTTTACCGTTAAAATGTTGTATAAAATCGATTACGAGTGTTATTTTTTCGAAGCGTACCACAATGAGTGATGCCCAAGCTCCTCCGACGCAATTCAATCCATTTCCGAGGGATAGTTCTTTTATTTCTCCGACTATTTCGGCATTGTCATTACAATCTGAACCGAAAATAAAAGGTCGATATCTGCAACAATATGGACCATTTGGTGTACTTGTAGTACTGTTACTGGTCATTTTAATTATCGTTGCAATTATTGTTTCTCGAACGTCATCTTATTCAGCAGCACCTATTGCAATAACACCAATACAGCATGCTAATAGATCAGTAGAGAAGAATGATTCATTAGTAGCGTCAATTGAGCTAGAGAATATGCTTGTTCATCTTCGTCAATTAACAAGTCGTGCAATAGGAACAGTGGCATTCAATCAAACCATGGATTATCTTACAGGACAACTGAATAAAGAAAGTAGTTTGATCGTTCAAAAATATTACTTCTCTGTGCCTCGCTCAGAACTTGCTGGTCGTCCAATACTTATGGCTTTACCAAACACATCGAATGCATCACTATTCCAGTATCCCAGAGATTTCGTTTCCATGGATCTTTCAAAAGAAGCACGCAACTGGTCATTGCTTGACGGACGACCGTTATCCGTTGTTTCTCGTCTAGGTTGTCTCATAGAAGATTGGAATGCAATTAAAGAAGGTGATGTAGCTCTAGTTAGAAGAGGTATTTGCACATTTGTTGAAAAAGTTCTCTTTGGAATGAGCAAACGTGCTAGTGCCGTACTGATTTACAATGATGGACTGACTATGGATCGTTTCGAACCATTGAATGGAACACGGGCACCGAGAAATAATACTATACCAGCCTTATTTCTATCGTACAGAGCAGGCATGCGACTTATTCTAGAGAATACCACCCGAGTTTACCTGAAATTGGAATATCGAGAACTTCCACCTTCTATTGTAACCAATGTATGTGCCGATACAAAACTAGGCAATCCGAATCATACTATTGTTGTTGGTAGTCATAGTGATAGCGTTGCGGCAGGTAAATTATGATGTAAGGATGATCACTGTCGGCTACTTCTTGATTTTCAGGTCCTGGTTTGAATGACAATGGTAGTGGATTTGCAGCAACATTAGCAATTGCACTGAATTTAGCACGTTTATTGACTTATACAAACTATGGGTTGACTATGCATTCTCGTATAAAATTCTGTTGGTGGGGCGGAGAAGAAGCCGGTTTATTAGGTTCAAAAAATTTCGTCAAACGAGCTAAAGCCGATGGTTCACTTAGTGCATATTCTGTAAACCTGAATTTTGATATGTTAGCATCACCGAACTTTATCTTTGGAGTTTATGATGGTAAAACAGCTAATAATCAAACGACTCCAGTGCGTGCATTACCTGGTAGTAACCGAATTACACGTTTATTTACAGAATATTTTGATCAAAATCATCTACCATGGGACTATACAGAATTCAGTGGTCGAAGTGATTATGGTCCGTTTCTTGCTGAAGGTATAGCATGTGGCGGCCTATTCTCAGGTGCGGACGATGTTAGAACTGAAGAGCAACGTGATCGGTACTCAAATATGTTAGGCCCGGCGTTTAAAGGAATGGCCAATGCCGACCTTGATCCATGCTATCATCAAAAATGTGATACATTAGAAAATTTAAATACTTTCGCTTACCTTCATATGGTTAAAGCAGCTGCTCATGCAATTGAATATCTAGGTAAGCTCCAGGATCTGAATCAATGGCTTTATCCATAAAAACAATTAAACTCAATCACATGTACTTTTTCCGTTCAATGTTAGTGTCGTTTTAACTACATTTTTTGTTTGAAATAAAAGAATAGAAATCTCTTCATGCGGGTCATTCACTGCTAACGACTAAAGAATCTTTCAGCGTCAACACACTACCTTCCAACTATCATGTGTAAATATTCGTCATATCGCATCAAAAACACCGAATTCAACTTGCTGCACTATCATCGCTTTTTCCATCGCAATTGCTTGTTTGGGAACAAAAAGTGCTTATTCAAAATGAGATCTTCACCGCCGTAGAAAGCAATAAACTGGTAGAGAGATGAAGAACTTGTGACTGCACAAAAGCTTACTCAAAATGATGTCAGCTGAATCGTGCAAAGTGCAGTATCATTCGCCACTCGAACGCCTTTTAGTATCTTATCTCTGTTTCTCTTTTTTTGCGCATGTCATCAGTCACAGTATTTGTATATAAAGAGCACAGTCTGGCAGTGTAATATCATTTCAGGCAAAAGTGAAAAGTAAATTTTCAAAATAGAATTATTTTTCGTTTTATCATTATTTCGTTGTCTTTCTATTTAAGAGCAAAACAATTTGCATAATGAAAGTATTTCTTGCTGTTCTCCTTGCTAGTTTAGCTCTCGTTCATGGTGCTATACCACGTTCACGATGTGCTATGCAATTACGTGCTGGCGGTCTTTCAGCGAACTACAACGAAAGTATTGCTCACGCAATTCATTCAATGACGGTTCAAGGTTTACAACTCTTCAATCCACGTGCTACTGAAAAGAATACAATTCCAACAGTCAATCACAATTTGCATGACAAAAGCGGACAAAAAGTTCTTATGTATGCACCAAACGACCAACTTCCATCCGATTACTTCGATTTCACCATGAATATGATTGACAAAGTTTGTTTAAAAAAAACATTTTCTCTCTTTTTGTTCCACTCAACAAATCAATTTTCCTCTCTCATTAGATCCTCGCTATGATCGGCAAATCCGATGATGGTCTTGGTGCTCACTGGTCATCAACCGAACGAATTGTCCACAAATTTCATATGTGGGATTTATGGCTCCGTCTTCAAAAAGAAGTCCGTGAAATGAAAACCAAACCAAGCGGATCCATCTGTAAATGCGTTTTGGATGTTGAATCCAACGGTATCTTTCAAGCTGTTCAATGGATCGCTGCCCATTATGAATCAGGTACACCAATCACTCTACTCGACCGTCCCATTCCAAAATTGACCGATTCCGAAACATGGGCTTTCTGGAAGAACGATCTTCTTCACTACTACACACCAGAAGCTCTTCACGATGCCGCCGTTTATCTTCATTGTGCAACCAAAGATTTCTAAACAGAATCGCACTCCGTCTAAGACATCGACGATGAATTTTTTTCTTTAATTATCAATTAAATAAACTACATATCCCAGTGAATAAACCTACTTGTCATGTCAATTTCATGTCACATCATCGTTCTTCATTCAATAGTATTACTCGATAGAGTTTAAATGTCAAAAGAAATTTTCTAAATTGCTGTTAATGATATCCATATATCACAATTTTTATGTAATGTGAATATATGTAATGAGTAGTGTTCAAAGACATGTTTATGACTACGTAATAGGAAACAATTCCCTCTCTTTCTCTCTCTTTTTTATTTTAAAAACCATGGGACAGCTAATTATGTACAAAATTGATTTTCATTTCACTTATCAATATTTAGATATAAAACAAGGACATATCACAACATGATATGATATTTCTCACACAACATCTTCCAAACGAACGTTCAATGCTCGTACATCGGAACGAAATTTCGAACAAGAGAGAGAGAGAGAGAGAGAGAAAGAACATCTATGTCCTGACCATTGACATACAAACGTCCTAGTTATTATTGTTCCGGTCGAATGCTTCGACGTTTTCACACACGTTCACTCTCGTTCTCTTTTTCATTCTTTTTTTCGCCTCTCGTTCTGTTGAATCAATCAAGCAACACAGACTATATATTCACTCGAGTTAGTTAGACAGAGATACAAATATTTCATCCTATCAACAACAAAAACACTTCTTTGTATTGTAGATTATTGATATGGAGGCCAAACAATAGCATTGAATAAAGGTCGCTTTTCTAGCACAATAAACATATCATAATGCCTGATGTTCAATTCGAGATTATTGGTTTAGACGATATTGGTAAAGATATACTCAAAACTAGTTCGTCGAGAAAAACAACTAACCGTTCGTCTTACAAACTATCCGATGCTGATGTGGAGAATCTTAAACATTATCTAAATCGATATAATCAACAACTCTCCAAATCATCAACAACAAAAAAAGTTTTTCAAGAAATTTCGTCTCCAGATTTAACACGAGTGTCGACCTGTTCATTTGCTTATCGCAGTCATATGCATGATTATGTTGACATTACTGAGGATTTTTACTCGGAGAAACTCTATAGTGAACTGAGTAAACCGGTTGAACATACTCAACCGTTAACTGATGTTTATCGTTATCATCATCACTATCGTCGACATCATCAACATGCAAGACAAGCCCATGAAAAACTATCACCGCCAACTGTCTCACGTGATAATTCAAGTCTCTCACTAGAATTTGCAACATGTGGGATGAAAAAGAATACGCGTTTACCTGTTCCACACGAAAACTTCTCTTTAACTAACGGATGTTTTGGTGATGATGCAGGTTTTACAATACGACACAAACTCAAGAATTTCTTTGGTAAAATCGGTTTTCTCTTTACAGAGCATTTACATGTGAACATCTTTCTTCTAGGAATATCGGATGGCGCCGGTGGTAATCTAATGTATGGCTTCGATCCACGTCTTTTTTCGGAATCATTAATGCGTAATTGTTCGACTCTTGCTGACTCAGGCAAATACTCCACTAGTGAACCTAAGCGTCTTTTGTGTCATGCGTTCGATCGTGTTCAAACAGAAAACTGCTATGGTCTATACTCTTCTGCATTTTCTCTTGTGACTTATACGATTTGCTCGTTTGTATCATATAGGTAGTGCAACAGCATGTGTGGTCGGTGTCGATTGTGAAACTGGTCAACTTCACTCAGTTAATATTGGTGATTCAGGTTATGTGATTGTTCGAAAAGGTCGAGTCGTGTATCGATCACGTTCACAAAAAATGAACGGTGATTGTCCAAGACAATTGGATGTTTATCCCTGGACAGCATCATTAAAAAGAAAAGGCCTCAATTATACTCAAATATCGTAAGTTTCCTTTCGCCTTGGACTATCACATAAGTAATATGAGAATCATTATCGTGGAAGAGCATAAAAGCTTTTTTTTTTAATTTGTCGATTAAACCTTCAGCATGACATAATCAGAGATAAAAACAAGGCTTTAGTCATATTCATTTCCTTGAAATTTCTCAGTGATTTAGCGATTTAACATTGATTTTTCTTGTGGATATTTAGGAGTCTTGATGCAATCTGTCAGAATTTCCAATTAGAATTAGATGATATTATTATTCTTTCCACTGATGGTCTCTTCGATAACGTTCCTGATCGTTTAATTGAACGAATTCTCTCGAAAGTAAATGTTCACATTATCATTGTGCTTTATCTCGTTGATTTCTCTCTAGAATCATTCGTTGAAACATGCTGCTAATTGTTTAGTTAATCATGCTGTTCGTTATTACATTAAACCAGATGATATTCTTGTAATTATGGCACGTGTGACCAAGGAAAATGAGAAACAATAAAAATTCGAAACACAATGGCCACGCTAACGACTTGTTTTCAGACGGAAAGAGAAAATTTTCACAAGAAAAGATGCATTATACAAGCACATGTATAAATAGTCTTGATTTTCTCTTTAGTTACTGTACAAAGAAAGAAATTGAACAAAATAAAAACTTTTAACATACGTTGGAACTATTTCTTTTTTTTAATTATTTATATCATGTCGATGATTGCTTACATTTATTATTCTTAAATACACATGCACAAATGAGTTTTTGAATGTTTACCTGTAAACGATCGGAGTGTTACTCTCGGTGAATACCAAGGAGAAAAAAAGTGATGTCGAAACGAGAAATCATTGAAAATCATTAGAAAATATTCTTACTTGATGCGTTTAATTCCAAGATTTTCGATTGATTTCTTATGATTTCTCTCAAATTCTTATAGTCTTCGCTTGAAAATCGACCCATCTGAAATCGATGGATAATCGAGAGAAATCACCAAAAGATATCTCATATGTGTTTAGTATCATTAGAATAGCAAGATTAGCTGATGAAATCGGCCAACTAGCAAAGAAAGATTGTCCCATTTTATCATAAATTCTTATGCCATAATCATAGACAACTGTCCAAAGACGATCCCATGAATCAATACCTACTTGACGAACTATTTCCGAGTTTGTAGGTTGTGTGATAGTTTTTGAAATCTAGAGTAAATAAGAACGAAATCGGATAAACGAACATTTTAGTAGATTGTCTGACAAATTCTCAAAATTGCACAAGAAAATAATGAAAAGTAAAATATTTTGAAGTGTGAAAATGTAAACTAACGATATAAAAAAAACTTCTGTTCATGAGAAAACTATTTCTAAATTACAACAAATAACATATTTCTCTATTAACATGTACATTGAGATGCTTACTGCTTACTATATTCTACAAAACACACAGACTTCCAATTAAACATCCAACTCGTCAGTTCCGAGAAAGAAAACAGAAAAAAACTTCATCGTGTGGTAATGATGAAGATAGTAAAACTCCCTATTCGGACTGACTGCTTTTGCGTGTCATATCGGAAAATGCAGTGCGTCTATTATTTATGTGTGAGCTTGCATGATCCCGACATTGAGAATGAGAGTAAGAATGACAGTCTAAATGAAAGAGTGCGTCACCGTGTAGGGCAGATAATACGCTACATTCTCATGATAGTTCGTTTTCCCGTTAATACTCTTGTTTTTCATTCGTAAGATTGCGAAAGTTAAAGTTTCAGAATGAAAAATATTATAATTTTAATTTCCCCTCAGGAGAGAAATTAATCGCCCTAGGTTCTGATTTCTTCTGTACCTTATTTGTGTATAAATTACAAAAAGAAAGTTGATTTGGGCAATTTTGAGTGATAAGTATCGTGCAGTCCTCGCATTCGAAAGTTCGTTATTGATAACAAAACGTGAAATATCTTTCTAAATGATTCATGACCGCATAATGAGTATTATATAGCGAAGACTTTTGTCACATCCTCAGTTGTTTAAAACTCATAGAAAATATTGCAAGCAAGTTGAATGCGTTCTTCAAAACAAATCTTTGTCTATTTTATTTCTACGAAAATATTTCTCTTTATTTCTTTGATCACATGAATACATCTCATGTTGATTGCACATTATGCAGACTTTAGGCAATATAGTACGTCAAATCGGTTGAAAATATCTTTTGCGTTCATTTCTAGTTAGATGCATGTGTGATTTACCTTTCGAGATGGATGTAGGAGAAAACGACACATTCTTCAACGACTTGCAACTTCAAAATGGACGTATGACACGTGATGCGCACATTGATTTTGTTGTTCTTTTTTTTTATTTACGCAATGCTAAAAACATCAAAGTATCCCATAAATCTTTGTAGATCGTTGATTGTGTGAACCGATGACGTTGGTGTACTGCTCCATTTCGTTCACCTTAATGGCTTAAGTTGCAATACGTTTGAACATGTGCATGAAAAACTACATCTGGTGCTGGAAAAAGAAGCAGATCTTCTATTTCATATTCATAGTCGTAATCCTGTTGTTGGTGAAACTTTCCGCGAAACTGATTTCGTCCAGAGCGATTCTTACTCCTACTTTTCATTTTGAAAAGCGAAAAACTCACTCATGTACTGTGCGAGAATGTACATTGGAAGAAAAGCATCAGCATGGAACATTGTTTTCATCGTTTCAACCGGTATGGTCAGGTTGTTATGGTGACTTCTACTTAATGGCGTTTGACAATTCTCATTCATCGAAATATACTCTCTTAGACGTTGGCACAAATAAAGCTTATGCAGTTGCGACTTGGTTAGCATTTTTTCTTCCGAAATTGAATATCAACCAGGCTGTTTTATACGATTTTCTCCTGCGAAATCCAGCGTTAACTGAAACCTGCGGTTCATGCAATGATTGCAAAGATGCGGCATTTAAACGAAGAAATACTAAACTAAATGTGACGTTAACTATTCATGCGTTCGAACCTCAACCAAACACAGTCGAAGCTCTGAGAAGCGTACAAAATTGGATGAATATCAGTGCAAGACACAATTCTACATTGAATATTCATGGTATGGCAGTCAGCAAGTAAACATATACCGATCTCATAATGAGCCCGATCATTTTTCACATCGATTTCGTGTATTTCTAGTTATGTCGGCAAAGTTTTATTTAAAAAATGTAATACTGGTAATGAAGTATGCAGTCTGGACGTATCGCACACTTCACCTGATCAACAAGTTGAGATCAATGCAATAACATTAGATCATTTTGCTGATAAATACAACCTGTCAGTGGTAGATATAATTAAAATCGATACTGAAGGATTCGAACCATTGGTCTTTCAAGGAGCCCAACGATTACTACAGCAACATCGCATTCGATTATTTATTTTCGAACACTTGAAAAGTAAAATAAATTTTTTTCCTTGATAAATATCTTTTCTTCTCAAACATATTTATTCTTGAAGAAGCTGCGTGGCTGAATACAACACTACAAATGGAGACATCCAAATTTACCCAGTTAGGCTACGTTTGTTATATCATAGGTAAAGACGGTGTCATACGTATTAGCAAGTGTTGGAATGATGAATTCGACGTTCAACATAGTAATATCCTGTGTGTTTCATCAAAAGACACGGACTTGTGGAATAATATCGACCAAATGAGATTAAATTCGACACTACCGGCCGCATGCAATAAACTTTAGAATAGGAAGTTTTTGCGAAAAGATTGATCGGACAAATTCCTTTTTTCATTTTATTTGACTTGACTAGAAAGTAAAATATTTACAAAACTATATTAGGAAATAACTGGTTTGATTAAAAGATACAACTCTTTCGCGTCCGATGGATTACTCAAAACGATTTCCAATTCATATTGATTCGATGTTGTGAATGCAAATGTTTCACCTTGCTCAACTTGTAGAACACGCCGTTCGTTATCATAAATGATTGCTGTCACTTGCGCTTGCGTTTCATAAACTGCATCATGTCGATGTACCTTAAGTGTCCATTTATCGTGACTACGTTTGCGGTACACAACTTTCCAATCAGCTGTTCGATCGACTGATGGAACAGGCGATGAAGAGGTTTGAACGTCAACTTGAATACCGAATCGAAGCGTGGATTGAATGTCCACCCGATCCCTATTTCAGTCTGAATACAATCGATCTCGAAGAAATCTTCACTTACGTGATGTTCATTTCAGTGTATTGTCTTGGCAGATACCACTCTAATGGCACGAATTCTGGTGTATGGACTTCTCTTCTCAACGGTGCTAACGCGTGAAATCGATATGCTTGACATAATAAACGTTTTAATAGATCTTGAATCTGTCCGATATCATTTCGCTGGTATAAAACTGATTGTTCAACTTGATGTAATTGTATCGGTAACATTTGCGAGAAACGTATTAACGGTAAAAGTTCGTGAGCGCAGGTTTGAAGCAGTGTATTCGAGGAACGCGCTAGTAACCAATCGCTAACAGATACGTATAAGCAATATTCATTGGAAAGAACGAGATTTGATGTAGAGAGTAAATCACGGATAAAATCAACATCACATTGATACCATTCATTTTGATTTATTGGTGATAAAAGATACTCAATATTCCATGCCACCGTGTGCATACAAATAACACCTAAATCATTTAGAGAAAATTGCTTTGATATCGAATACCATGCAATAGCGTTACGAACGTTGGGCGGTTTAGCTTTCATAGTCATAAACTGAGAACATAAATTACGTAGACTAAAAAAACAATGGAATGATTAGCAAAAAAGAACATGTTTGTCTAATTACATACGGTTGTACGTTGTATTTATCTGCGAGACATAATAAACCGAGGACATTGGTTGTATCTAGTGTAACTTGTGCTGTATAAAAGAATTTCAGAAATCTACAAAAGAAATGGAAGAGACATTTTTCGAAATATGCACAATAGCTTGCTGAAAGTTTACTTTTCGAACACTTCGCCTTGACATTCGTCTTGTTCTTCAAGTAGAATCTCGCCATTGGATGATGCCCATTGTTGAGAATAGAGAAGCGTTGCTAAAACATCGCTAGCTTTCGCCAGAATAAATTTGTGTACATGGTATGTTTGCGTTCCAACTCGAAAATAAGCATCGGAAAAAAGCGGATTGTTGAAAAATTTACTGGTCGATTCCACATGTTCATTCGTAGCGTTTAACGTTACTTCGACACCAGTACCAGCTGTCGTTGCCGCTGATGACATTATTGTTGTTGATAGACCACTAGCGTTATAATTATCGACAGGATCGATAAATTCCGCGAATGGCAGATCTAGGAAAGGACTTGATGCAAAGAGATCATCAGCCATGGTTGTGTATTTATAGGAAAGTGAGAATCTATCAGCAGAAGAAAAAACAAGCATTTAGCGATTAATCAACAAGTTGTCTATCATCGATAGAGAACGATAAAGCATTTACGTCGGTTTGATAAGTCATCAAAACTAGACATATATCTTCTTAGTTGCCAATCGATCTGTTGACATTTAGCAAAGCGATAAATGTCCAACTGTGGATGGAATTTACGTGAGATGATTATGAAAGCAATCAAGGTTATAGCATTAGAAAGCAAACATTTTAAAGTTAAAACAAAATTGATTTTCTCTTCGAAGTTGTTTTGCTTGCCTATTCATGTCTCTGAATACGATCGAATCGATCGAATGTATTGATGTATCGACATACAACTACCAATCATTGACGATGAAAGATGTCACCCTTCGTCGATGAATTGACAGAAGAGCTTTTTCACACGTTCATGCGATCAAGATCAGATACTGTCCTGTCGCAGTATATTGATTTGTTTATTTGCGGAATTAAAATAGTTTGATATATCTATTTACAACCAAAACACGACGGAAGAAAATGACGAATAGATATTAAGTTCTAGGCGGGGGACTCAATAAAGGATTTAGTGTCTTTAGAACCGATAGTGTTTCTGTGTAAGGTGAATAGAATGACGATCCGGTTTCTGTTACTTGATCAAATTTCGCTGGCAAGCATACATTTGAAGCTTCAGTAAGTGATACTTCGGTTTGTGATTGACGTCTTTGCTCTCGACGGTCACTGGTCTTTCGTTGAAGACCATCATGTGGTGCCACAGTACCTTGCGATGCAATCAAACGACGATGTAGATGTTCGAATGGACTAACTGCATGTAAACTACGTTCGAGAACTGCTTGAAGGGCGAATTTGATATAATCCAATGGTACATACCAAATTAGATTGTATATCCAAATAATTGCTAAGAAGAGAAGAACGATGAAAGTTGAAAGAACAATAGTTAGTATTCATGATTACCTGCCCAAGCCCATCCACAGCCACGTATATCTGTAAAATCCCACTCAGCATAGACGGCAATTAATGTTGCGCATAATTGTGTGATAACAAATGCAGCAATTAAAAGTATGGTGGGTCGTTCGGTAAAGCAGAAACCTCGTGCGCGTGTTACGAAAATTAAGCCTTGACTAATTGATGATACCTGTAAATAAATCATTGCATGGAGACGCCCGTGCTTGTAACCACCATCAGTTGTCGTTTCGAATGTGTTAACGCCGAAATGATCTTGGAAAAAACTGGTTTTAACAACAATTGCAAAGAAAACGACAGTCGATGCAGATAAGTAAAGACCATAAACAATAGCTGAGATGAAAATTCGTTTCAAACGCCATTTGTTCGGTTGTAATGATGGTTCGACACGATCCTTGGATATGGTCATAATTGTACCATCGTTCAGTATAGCCATAATCAAGATCATAAATGGCGGAAAATCATAACGAAATATGAATATCAATAGAGCAAATGCGACAATGACACGGATTGTGACAGAACATGTGTAAATCGCATAACTCGACATACGAGCGAAAATTTGTCGAGAGCCAAGTACAGCATCAATGATAACTGATAGACCTGGCTCAGTTAACACAATTGCAGCAGCTGACCGCGCTGCATCACTAGCATCTGCTACAGCAACGCCGACGTTAGCTTTCGATAAAGCCGGTGCATCGTTGACGCCATCACCTTTGAAGAAGCAAAGAGAAGTAGAATATGTTGTCCGAAAGGCAAGACTTTACCAGTCATAGCAACTAGATGGCCCATGTCTTGCAGTCGTTTGACAATTTCGAATTTATGCTCAGGAAATACACTAGCAAATCCATCTGCATCCAGAATAATTTCGTTCATTTTCGATTCATCATTTTCCGATTTGCCATGTTCACGCATTAAATCCTCATACACATACATCGTATCACCCATACCCAAACGTCGACCTGTTTCTTTTGCAATTTCTAACTGATCTCCAGTGATCATTTTCACCCGAACACCTAGTTCGACTGCTCGTTTGATCGTCTCGGCTGTGTCTTCCCTTGGTGGGTCAAGGATTGGCAACAATCCAATCAATTTAAAATTTTCATCGCCATCGGACATGGCAACGGCTAAACCACGTAGGCCTCGATTAGCAAACTCGTTGACATCCTTTCGCACTTTATCAGCGTGCTCAGTTGCTTTACACACATTTAAAATTGCGTCAGGCATACCTTTCGAAACTCGATGAACCTTTGAATCTGACTTATCTTGATAGGTAACTTCAGTTCGTTTCGTTGTTGGATCAAATGGAATAAATGACTGAACATTAATCGAACTGTTGATTGAATCTACATCACCGTACGATTCTAATACACATGTATCACTAAAAGAGTCATTTTTTAAAATACAATAGAGAATAACTATTATGATCTACGCAATCGACTTACATTGCATCAGGATTTTCTCGATTGCAAGCGTATGCAGCATATCGAATAATATCATCAGTTTCAATATCTGTATATTTAATAATTGTCTCTTTATCAATGATCAATTTATTCAATGTTAGCGTTCCAGTCTTATCCGAACAGAGAATTGTAACGGCGGCAAGTTCTTCGATGGCTGTAAAACGTGTTACAATTGCTTTGCGATCCGATAATTGTTTAGCACCAATTGCCAGAGTCACAGATAGAACCGTTGGCCTTAAAATAGAACATGAATTCGTTATTTCTGTGATTATCAATCAAAGCTTATTTACATGGCTATAGGCAATCCCCCAATGAGTAAAACTAAAATGTTATTGATACCACGTCGATAATTGTATCGAAAGCCAACGTACATAACAAAGATTTCAGCAACGATAAAAATAATAATGCCAACCATACAAAAATTACCAATTTTAGCTAGGATTTTTTGTAAATGACCCATTTCATCTTTCGAGCCGCCAACCATTTGAGCGGCGCGGCCGAACTGAGTATTGATTCCTGTAGCAATCACAACAGCTTCACATTCGCCCTGCTTACAGGTTGTCGACGAGAGAACAATATCACCAATTTCCTTTGTCACTGGCAACGATTCACCAGTTAACGCCGCTTGATCGATCGAAATAACTCCGCCTGGTGATGAAATGATTCGTGCATCAGACGGAATAATATTACCTAATTTAATAGCAATAATATCCCCAGGCACTAGTTGACTAGCTTCGATTGTTGCCCAAGAACTATTATTACGCTTAACTCGACATTCAGGTGCTAACGATGCCATCAATGCCTTTACTGCATTGCCGGCCCGATATTTTTCAATATAACCAATGGTTGCATTAATTAAAAGAAGCAAAATAATGCCTACAAAATCAGGCCAATCAGGAGGTTCTCCCTCGCCATTACTTAATGCAATAGCAACAATTGCTGCTATTTCCATGACCCTTCAGTAGAAAAGTGATGGATACTGTCGAATAGTAAGAATATATTACCAAGATAGTGGGTTCCACATGAATAGGAGAAATTGAATCACTGGATGTCGTTCTTTATGTTCAATTTTATTTTCCCCAAACTGATCAGAAAAAATAACGATCAATAAGTTCTTCAAGTAAGATTATACCTACCTTTTCCAAACGCTCATGAACTTGATCGTCGGTTAAACCTTTCGATGAAGATCTGTATACATTGATAAGAATCAGCTAGATTTGATTCGGAAAGTTGTTACTCTTACTCAAGTATTTTGAATACTGTTTCTATTTCATATCTATTCAAATCACATTTTTCTTTATCGTAAAGTGTTTCCACATCAATCGTTTGCCAGTTTCCATCAGGTGGTGACGGCGGTGGGAGTTCAACTCGTGTTTCTTTCTTGTCTTTGTTTTCCCTTGGAGATCGTTTCTCTTTTTTAGTTTTATCGCTCACTAAACAACCACGTCATTCATCGAATCTCTCATAGTTATTATAACTTACTTCTTGTTCACTGTATGTCACAAAGTAACAACGTCTAGATTGAAAAATTTGTCTTATTTATACTGAATGTACTTTTTGAAACGGAGAATCAAGACTGTAGAGTGTATCGTTAAACTTTTTTCTTTCTTTCTCTCTCTCTCTTCCTTCCCTTTCTACTTTACAAACTTTTCATACATATACCTATGCTGCTCTTCTACCATTGCACTTGGTACTTTTTTGTTGATTTCTTGTTATGCGTACGTGTGTTTATATTTAGAATAATACCATCAATATTCAATCTATTCATCTTGTTCTCAAATAATAATTATAGGGTGAAAGAGAAACTACTCCCTTTTTTGTAACGAAAAACATGACCAGCAAATAATAGCGTGAAGAAAAAAATTTCAAATTAGTCATACTTAGTGACTTACAGAATGATTAATTCTGTGTAATGGAAAATTGATAATTGTTATTAGACGAAGTCATACCTAGATACCCTATGACTCAACGATGGATTCATCGTTTACTTTCTCGCCCGAAGTTCTTTTCGACAGCTACTTCTCTCGCAGAACTTTAATTACATTCAGTCAATTTGTTCTCATCTCTTTACATAGGATAGACTTCCTATGGACTCTATTTGTCAACTCATATTTATGCGATCCGACGAACGTAAAGGTTGCCATCTCGTTTTTTGTTTGTATATATTGTTAATCAAATCATAAAAAAAAACTCTATAACTTGTGAAGCCGTAATATGTAACGGAATAAAAATATCTTACGACTTTCGTATCAACATATAGATTGAAATAGTATAACGGAGTGATGGAGAACAGGTGCACAGACTACTTCCCCGTTCGGATCGATACGTAATCATTTTTCGAAAAACAAAACATTTTTATTTTTTTTCCATATGTCTATCTCATTGAGAAGACAAAACAAAATTTCGTACAACTGATTGCGTATCAAAATGTGTTTTAATACCAACAGAAGCAAGTTCGGCGATAAGATACTGGAGTACATATGGTATCGTGACACGTTGAACCGTATTCGATGATGAACCACAACAATATCGACAGACATAACCGATTTTTGTTTTGACTAATGATAGCAATGAACCACAACGTGTGCATACGTATGCACGTGTTTCATCTGAACAATGGAGAAGACGATCTAAAAGAATACCAGCGACGCCATGCCCAAGAAGAGCGTCACGTTCCATTTCACCAACACGGATACCACCTTCACGACGACGACCTTTCACTGGTTGATTGGTTAATGCATCCACCGGTCCAGTTGTACGTACCTGGTTTGTATTTTAGTAATCAGATAGACATACAAAAAAATTTATATATTTTCTTTTCCTTACCTGAAATTTGTCACTAACTAAATGACGAAGACGTTGGTAATAAACAACGCCCACAAAAATATCGACTTCAAGTTGAAGACCCGTTGTACCACTATACATCGATTCAGTTCCATAATAGCTAAATCCCGCTAAACAAAAGAATAACTAGATCGATCAGGGTATGTTTCTTCTTCTTCGCACTTACCGGCTCGTAGTAGTCGTCCATAATAATCAACAGCCGGATAATCATCGTTGAATTGAAATGGTGTACCATCGTGTGATAAACCATGCAAAACCGCTGATTTGCCGGCCATGAATTCTAATAACATACCGATAGTCATACGAGATGGAAAACCATGAGGGTTGAATATAATATCAGGTACAAGACCAGATTCAGTGAACGGTAAATCTTCTGTTGGGTACAAACGTGAACAAACACCTTTTTGACCATGACGTGACGAAAATTTATCACCGATAATAGGTGTACGCTAAGATAGATTAAGAAAAATACAACTCTTTATCCACAAAATCGAAATAAAATTTTAGCGGATATATTTACCATAATACGATACATAATCCATGCTTTGGATTTTGGTAATTTTCCGTCTTCATCGCCAACGAGTGTCACTGACATGATATATGCTGGNGTTGGGTACCTACGCGAACAAACACCTTTTTGACCATGACGTGACGAAAATTTATCACCGATAATAGGTGTACGCTAAGATAGATTAAGAAAAATACAACTCTTTATCCACAAAATCGAAATAAAATTTTAGCGGATATATTTACCATAATACGATACATAATCCATGCTTTGGATTTTGGTAATTTTCCGTCTTCATCGCCAACGAGTGTCACTGACATGATATATGCTGGTTCTTTCTTATGATACCGCACTGTTTTGTATTCTTGAGTCAATGTATTCAAATAACAACAAAGAACCGCATCAGGCTGAATCGTTGAGCCAATCACAGGTAAACCGTCAGCATCCAAATGACGCCAAAGAGGATTTTTCGTGTCCAAAGCTAGAAATAAATCCACATCATATTATCTAAAAATTGAATATTCGGATACTTACAAAAAACAAGCGGATGTTTTCCTTGATCAGTTCTATCCGTCACCAATTCTTGTAAATCGATTAACTAAGACGAAAAAATCAACGTGCAATAGCTCTTATCTATACTGATAATGAAACTAACTTCAGATGCATATATCGCACCATGAGCGAAACCTCGTTCAATCGAACTTTTATTGATAACCATAGCATCTTCCATATCATATCCCTAAATATCAATAGGAAAGCGTATTTCGCATTGAATTGAAAAAGAAATTACAGTATAGGAGAGTACAGCGACGATGGCATTGGTGCCCATGGCATAATCATCAAGTGCATATTGATTGTAAACACGTGTTCGAATAAGTGGTGCTTGTGGTGTGGTAATATAATATAATTTATTGTCATTTCGTTTTCGATATGCTAATGTTGGTGTACCCATTGTTTGTTTACCCATTTGACATTGATACATATTACGAGGAGATTGATTGTATTCGCTGAATGGTGTTAAACTGGCTGTAATTGATAAGAAATTGTATTGTGTCAATTCTTGATGAGTTGTATGCTAAGAAAAACCATACGTAAAGATTTTGAATTCAGAATGTATCTCGTTCTTACTCCAGGTACGAATTCATCATGAGTTATACATATACCAAGATAGACTTGCTCGAATGTACCAACGTATTCGGTAGTTTTAGTTAATAAATTCATTACCGGTCGAATCATTCGAGCAGGTGTTGTAAAAATAAAGAGACCTGGATAAAGTGTATACAATCCATGTGGTTCCTTTGGTACTAGAACAATTTCTAAATGTTCAGCAACACCCGAACGACGACGGTTGCCCGTAGCTTTATCAAATCGAAGTTGTGCAGTAATTAATGGTGCTTGATTGTCGTCAACAAATCTATACAGAACATATCTTTCTAAAGAAAACGTCATTGCAATGTACGAAACTTACCCCACAACTTGTCCATCAAGAACGACGTCGTAACAATCAATATCTAACGATGGTGCTCGTCGCATACCATACGAAAGTAATGTATCAATTAGAGCATCGATGGATGTATTCGTAGGTGTATCTTGTGTCACTTGACATGTCATACATAGATGATTGAGTAGACCGCACAGAGAACCATCAGGAGTGTGAACAGCGCAGAGAAAACCCCATGCTTCAGGAAGCAATTTTCGAACTGATGTCGTTTTGGTTTCTGTGAATGCATCACCACGATGTACGGAACGAAAATGAGATATAAATCGAAGAATATTCAAACGTTCGGCAATGATAGAGAAGCCACTAGTCTAAAAACAAACAGATTCCACATTGATTTTTATGTGCAATCGATCAACGGGGGTTACCTGTCTTAGACCTAAATTAGTTTTTGAGTTCAAATTTCCAGTTGCTAGAAAGTGCTCAAAAGCTTTTGCTATCTGTTCTTTATCCATGGTATCCATCGCTAGACGAAGTTCTGCAAATAAAAACGAAGATATTAAGGGTTCCGTTGGTGAACGACACTTACGCACTTGTAGTTATCGACGCATCGTTTGATGTCTTCGTACTTTTATTTAATTTCAAGAAAGTTTCGCGCAAGGATATTAACCATGTTTCCAATCGTTCCTAGAAAACCGAAAGACAGAAAGTATTCCTGTGCGAAGTATAGTCAAAATAATCTTACGGAAAGTAATGCTAAATAGACATGACCGGGCAAAAGAATTTCATGCATAGAGGGCGCATCTTGATCTTCAGCTTTACATTCATCTCGCACGTAAGAAAATAGTTTCCGAATCATGAATCTAAATCAAACTCATAGTTTCATTTATAGAAACACTGGTTATATACGAACGTTAGCATTTGAAATTTGGCTTTATCACTTTTCAGATGAATCAATATGTAATTATCTAGTAAATAACGTGCAATATCAGCATTGGTATGCCATGATGGTCGTTGGAGACGCGTTCGAAAATGTGAACCAACATAATCAATGATTAACTGACGTGTAATCAACGGTTGTTCATTCCAGTAAGTTTTTTGTAACTGACGAAGCATATATTTGATATTACTACACAAGAAGAACGCATTCATCTATTTATTCCAATGAGCATCGATCCGCTTTAAACTACCTATCCAATGCACTATTATTTCTATAAGTACCACGCATGAGATTGGCATGAATTTCTCGATCAGATGTGTTATCATCAGCTAACATCTAGAATTTCAGATTCAAATCAAGTTTTGAAAATAGTAATTTACTCTACTTTGAGTATCATTATAACAGGAATGAAATACATTTCTTTTCGGAACATAAACGCAAGTGATATAGCACCAGTATCCAAATAATGTAGTGTATTTTCCTAGAACGAATTAGAGACTAAAGTTTTGCTTTTGAAGTCAACAGTGATCTTACCACGCCGCGTTGATCGTCAGATAAACACCGAATTTGAACACCACGATCCGTAAATCCCGGACCACGTTGTCGCCATCGTCCACGAGACATTGCTATTGGCTAAAATCAAACTTAAGCTCAGACAACAATCATTATCAACTTTGTTTTCATACATAATTTCGTCTTGTCATTGTCAATAAACGTACAATACGTTCGTAACCCTTCACAATAAAATATCCACCATTCTCATTTGGTTCTTCATATTTTGAACATAGTTCTTTCGTATTCATATTGGCTAAATTACATGCGTCACTCTAAAAGAAACAAGTGTACTTGAGAATACTGAACAGCTGAATGAAGATCAAGATGTTCATACTCGAACCATAACAGGTATTGGTCCAAGACTTCGATCGTATGATTCACGTCCAATCAGTTTACCATTTTGATCGAATACTTCGCCATGGATACGAGCATGTAAAGTTCCTGAGTATGTACTCTTACCCATACGAGCTTCAGCAGGATAAACATAATGACTGAGACGATTTGCGCCTGCAACTACTTTTGCTTTTGGTCGAGCGATTTCCAAACTCTGACAATGAGAAAACAAATTCGAAAAAGAAGAAGAAGAATATATTGTTTGCTCTTACCACGAATTTCAATTTCACACGTAGTTTTGTATTTGTTTCGAATTCTAATGGTAAGATCGCCTGTATAATCATTGAAAAAGTCAATAAATAATACAATTCCGTGGTATTCTTTTCTTACACTAGCTGCTTTCATCAGACCTTCTTTAAGCATCCAATTGAATGAATCTACATGTGGTCGAGTAACATCACACATTGCCTGTAGAAATTTATATAAAAGACGCGGATTCTATACAATTGAAATTACTAACTGGTATAGGTCCATCTTTGCGATTGAATGTTTTCGTTAAATATTCAAATGTTTCATCTTGCTGACGAGTGGAAGATGTTGATGATATTGTAGAATTATGCTCTCGATTCTTTTTACCCATTTTCACTTTGAAGAAGGCAAATCTCTAAGCAATATAAAACTAACTGAACGAGATATTCGTTAACTTGTGTCCATAAAATATCTACTCATGATCGCATTGGTCGTTCCAAACCGTCCAAATCATCCAATCAACAATCGATATTATAGTTCATACAATATTCGGCTTGTCTGTAGGAAAAAAGAGAACGGATAGTCGAATTGAAAATTTTCGTACAAAGAATCTCTCATGTAAACGCTAAAACTACTCAAAACGAATTTCTGGTAATAGATATCGTCTTGTCTTTTACAGTTTCATAGACAATAGAAAGCAAAAAAAAATTCCATGGCAAAAAAGTGGCGACGAGGGTGAGATTCGAACTCACGCGGGCAGAGCCCATTAGATTAGCAGTCTAACGCCTTAACCGCTCGGCCACCTCGTCGAAGAATCTTATTGATAAAACATTTAATGAATCAACCTGTTCATAATCTTCGTCAAGGATTTCCGACAAAAGTCAAAAAAACTTCATCGCTGCTCATTGAATTTCGTAGGAATAGATTTCTGAAAGTTGATTAATTAACGAGTCTATAAGCACTATTACAACGAACTCAACGACTTGACATAGATGAAGCCTATAAATCACATTAATTCATGTTTAGTTTCTCACGAATCTTAACAATAAAAAAAGCAATCATGATGATGTTTTTCACCACCACTAAATGTATGTGAAACCTATCGTATAAATTCCTTTTTTCTTCCTCGTGAAATGATGTGCAAACGAATTAGAAACTTTCGTGATTTATTTGTTTCATATTTATTTACCTATCTCTAAAATATAATGCCTTTCTACATGTTAAATTAACGCGACCATTTCTAGTCATTCATAGTTAAAAAAATCGAGGGCGAAAATATTCGAAAATGAAAGACTTCCTCCTGTGATCTGTTCGATAGTTCGTGAAACGAAGGTGAAAATGATTATTCAACGTGTAGATAAACTTTTCAAGAAATAATCAAACAAAATCTACCAATGATCACAGATTACGAAAGACATAAGAGAGATGGAGAGAGAAACGTAATTTCTAGCATTCATAGAGATTCAGTTTATCGTTCTCGTTGACGAGTTTGTTAACAATGGTAATGACACGACACAAGTGGACTTTTTTTGTTTATAACGACGTAATGGTCGTGGTTGTTCAGCATATGACATGAGAAAAAGGTTGGCTGGCGACGACGCACGAAGTGGTGTTTCTTGAAGGATAGCTATTTGATTCTGGAAATGTTTTAACTGTTGCTGTAAAAAGAAAGAATGAACGGCGAGAAGGTATTTAACGTGTTCATCAACATACCTTTCTAACACGACGTTTGAGCGACGTGATATGATCACTGTATCGACATGGCATCAGATTTTTGACATAGAGACCTTCTCTTCTTATCGAATTATCTAGTAAAGAATCGAATTCTTCAGGTGGATCTAGAACAGAATTATTATGAAAATCAATATGTACAATTCGAAAGATTTTCACCTGTATGTGCCACAATGATCTCTTGTTCGTTGATGATATACGACTCGTCAGTAAAAGATTGTAATGTAACATTCGAGGTTTCAAAGGATCTTGCTAACTAGAAAAAAATAGCGATTTCAATTGAAATTAATCAATGTTGCTGAGCAACATAATCGAAGGAATTTTCAAGGTGATTTACATACGCATCGATGAGATTTAGTATCTGGTTTTCTTGTTGTTTCGTATCTGCCAGCAACACCAGGTTTCAAACGAGCTAATAAAAGCCGATGCCAGTCATTACTATTCGCATTTGCAGTATTGACAGAATCCTTTCGAAAAGAAATCAATTTTCTATACTCTGACCTTATTTAAATTCGTCCGAACAGACCTTGATTGAATACGCTGATGGAATATTTCTACAAACATTGGTTTGTTTTTGGTAGAGTCTTTTGGAATTTAAGTTCAACGAATTGAATGTTTGCATCATCGTTTCTGTCATGATCACGTCTGTGTCTCCGCTTGGTGTACGTGAACTTACCAGAGGAGAAATATACAAAAAAAAAGAGACTTGTATAAATAAAATAACACTTGATCAACTCTCGTATACATTTTTTTTTCTTTTTCTTACGTTTTTCTCTCTCATTCTCTCTTTCGTTCTCCTTCAAGACATATCCATTTGATTGTGACGAACAACTGAAAATATTCTAACGTTGCATTTAATCAATCAGACAATTGATTGGTATTTGTTTGTTTGTGCTTGTCAAAAATAATTTTTCTATATATAAATGCATTTTATTCACTGACGAAAAAGAGAAAGAAAATAAGACGACATTTTTTCTTAGATACGAATTGGAGTGTCTGTAGTTTGAGTTGACATATCGATGTGAGAGTGAACGGACACATTATTCAGTTCATCTTTTGATTTCATAGAACCCGAAGTCATGTGAGCAGGATGTTCCAATGTCCAATCAGATCGACGATGTTGACCACAATAGACACGATAGCAAACACCAATACATATAGGAATAAGCGCAACTAATACTATTAAAACGACGATAGTATATGGTAGATCTAAAAGAAAAATAGGTGTATAAATCAATCTATCGATAAAGAGTAACATACTGCTATCACTAGTTATGATATTCCAATAGTGTGCTACAAAGTTCTCTTCATCTTCCAGATCAACAATTGTTGTATTTGCTGCATTTAAACCATTGATGATTTCTGGCTTCACTACAGTAGGTAAATCATCGTCATCATCAAATTGATA
The DNA here is from genome assembly GCA_905250025.1 of Adineta ricciae. Taxonomy (NCBI): domain Eukaryota; kingdom Metazoa; phylum Rotifera; class Eurotatoria; order Adinetida; family Adinetidae; genus Adineta; species Adineta ricciae. The sequence continues at coordinate 105,269 of CAJNOJ010000033.1, forward strand.
TTCTTCTGCTGGGTCGACAGGTTGGGGAGCAGGAGGCGATGGCAATGTCGTCGATTCAAGAGTGTTTCGTAATAGAGCGGCTGCCGCTTGAGCCCCGTTAGGTATTACTTTAAAGCAGCTTGGCAATGTCACAACACTGTTGCTTTCAAAAATAGCCAAGTTTTCACCATCAAAACGACGATATCGTGTAGCACTGAATCCAGCCGGAACTGCCAAGCTAAAATCTTTACAATTCCATCCGTATTCCACTCGAATAGATAAGTTTAAATTAATATCAGTCACTGCCAAGTGACCTTGAAGTAGAAGGACTTTCACTTGTTCCGCAGGATACAATTGACGATTGCTTAGGGCCATTTCAACATGACGACCACCAGTCACAGCGACAGTTAAATGTTCAACATGATTAATGACTTGAGCATAAAGAGATAATTGAAGAGTATCATCTGTTGATACACTTTCTTCGATAGGACAAAATATACGTGTAAAACCGCTGGCAAAACATCGATTTCGTCCTAAGAACGGCATGTAAGTATGACATGTAGGTGCTCCTGAGTCGATTGTTTTCCAGATAAGACCAGTAGATGAAACAGTAACATTGTTCAATGTGCATAAATCTATGAAACAGAAAGAAAACCGACCAACTGTGTTTAGACAAGAAAACATCTGAATGATTACTTGGCGAATAATGATGTTTTTCTATATCAAAATGGTATAGATACGGTAGTTGATGTGCGTTAAGTATCGCTGAATCCGTGGTATCCAATGGATTGATTAGTTCTTGTCTACTGATTTTAGTGAATCCTTCTTTATCTTCGTCATAAACAGGCAAACGAAGACGTAGAGATGGTTGATGTTCAAGTTTCGGATCGAAAACTGGCAATTGAAGATCGACATAGATTGATGGCACATCTGCGACTGGTCGTGCAGTATAAAAACGTGTGAGAAAGGAAAAATCTAAATCATATGCACCAACAAGTGATTTGGTTAATATAATCACGTTTTTTCTGGAAAATAAAATTTGAGCATAGTTGAATGAATTTTCAACTAAGAATAGATTTTGCTTACCGTTGTGTCGGTGTTCGTCCCTCTAGAATTCGTTCAAGATATTCAGGGAAAAGGAAAATTTCCGACGAATTCGTATGTAGGATAAGTAAACCAGGACAATCATTGCAATAATTTTTCGTTTCTACCACCTTTCGGTAATTTGCATCGAATTCATTGATAAAACATTCTGTACTTTCTTTCACCAGACCCGAACGACGGTCAGGCATAACCTGATATCGATGAGGACCTTCTCGACGGACATTGCATTCACCATCGGTAAATGGTAAACGACAACAACTACTATGAACATAATGAGGTAATAGGACACAGATCAACAAGAACGCAGCGTGCAACATATTCAGCGAATATCAGATGAGAAAAAGCTGATTCCATTCTTGATTTCAACTTTAAATATACAAGATAAAGATAATCGTCTACGTGATCCTATGTATCGACTGTGATACGTGAAATATCAGTCGAAGAAATGTTATCTTGTAATCAAAGGAACAACGGAGGTGTATATGTATGTACATATTTCTCTTCCACTATAGTTTCACTTCATTTGTTTATTTTTACAAAATGTGAAAAATGAGTTTCTCAGTAGAAGAATATAATGTTAACAATTATATTAATGTTTATGTTTCTACACAGAAATATGTTTCATCGGAAGAGATTTTTCAAGTGCTGCGAATGAATGCGAAGTAAAATACAGAGTGGTGTCGGAAGCGTTGACATACTGGAAAAATATTATGTAATAATAGATACATAGAGATATAGACGTGGAGAGAAGTTTATTATTGTTTATGGCAAAGAATTGACATTGAACATGTCATCCAGTCTAATTAATTCCATCGTGTAAAATGAATAGTGAAAAGAGCAGATCGCATTGCGTCGAAGAATGATGAACTCCATTCAACGCTCGTCTTAAAAGTATTTTGATTATATAATGAATGAAATCATGAAATGAATTCTTAACTGCGGAAGAAGTCACAATAAATTAATTTGGTGAATATTTCGATAAAAAGTGTCCTCACACACCCATCATGCATCGAATTACCTGGGTCATAAAGTGTTTTTCATTGTAAACAACTTATCTTATCTCGATGTAATAACGCAATAGTTTACAAAAGGTTACCTTCTTATCAATCCGATCATATTTTTTCCTATTACTCATTTCAAATGTCTGTTAACGATATCTTCGTATTGTTCTAAAATGTGCTGTAGAAAACATTTCTTATTAATCATACTGTTGTAAAAAAGAAATGTTCGCAAACTTTGTTTACAAGCGAATTTTTCGTTTTCATATGTCAATGATATCAACAAAAGAAAAGTAAGGAAGAGGGGCGAAAAAGGCAACTATTTGAATGTCAAAACATTGTGTGATCTGTTTTTTGAAATGAAATATGTGGAACGAAGGCGGAGAAAAAAAAACTGGCGACGAGGGTGAGATTCGAACTCACGCGGGCAGAGCCCATTAGATTAGCAGTCTAACGCCTTAACCGCTCGGCCACCTCGTCGAAGTTGCCCTTCAACGACTATCGTTCAAGTCAAGTTCGTTAGAGAATCTTGTCGAACTTCAAATAGGATTCACGAAGAGAAAACATTTTTCAAAGACAATATTTATTCGAATGGGTGTATAAGTTTAAAACGATACAAATGACAGAAAAGCAATTGATTGAATTGAATTTATGTAGAATAAAGATGTTCTGCTCGTTTACTCTTCACTGCTTTCTTTCTCGATCTTTGGATCGTTAGTTTTGGCAACGTTTGAGTCAGCCGATGCTTCATCAGCTTGTTTTTCATTACTATCACTTTCTGATTGTTGAACTGTTTTAAGAAATTCAAGCGCTTTCGCAAGTTTGACATCTTCGTTTTCATCGCTGATGGCAACATGCAATTTTTCTTCGTCACTTTCATCATCAATTGATGGTGCTGTAGTATGGGATTCATTCGATTCTACGCTGTCGTCTTCTTCACTTGCCGATAAAGACGATTCGATCGCTAAAATAAAATGATTTACGAAAACGGAAAACGAATCTAATTCGGCAACTTACGATTCCCATTTGAATAATGGATTAAAGTAACAAGTAAACCAATGGAAAGAAGAATGAATAATGCTCGCATTGTATTTGAAATCTTGGTAAATGTATTCGAAACAAACGCGTCTCCTATATCTTCAAAAAACAACTATATATATATATATATGTCGATATAAAATGATAAGGGAACAAAAATTTGCTCTATGACGTCTATTGAGAGTGAAATGCCAGACGGCTTCCTTCACTGCTATGCACAGTGGGGGAATATATGCGTAATAATCACCCTTATTTTTTTTATTCTACAGTCTATGATAATAAAGAGTTTGTTGAGCTATGACTGATGTTTTTCTTTCAAACGTGATCATGTTGAATATTCCCCTGGATGATAAATAAATATCTCGGCATAACGGGTGTTATCATAAGTTAATTTGATTAAGTAAGAATGAGAAATGTTTTTTTCTGTTTTTATTGTCATAGATATCTGTTGAGAAAAGTTTGAGAAATGACGAAGAAAAAGGAAGAGTTAATATTTACTTGAACGCCGACAGCAAAGTTGAGGGTAACAGAAATAAATGCGTGTTTGTTTAAGAATTTTTATTCCATACTGCTATACTTTTTTCTCTTTTCTTGACGTTGTCATAGTTATTTCAAGCATTTCTGATAAATACATATAAATATATGTACAAAAGACAATCATGTATTTTCTACCAACAATATTTTATTAATTGTAGTAGAAATCGTTCAAAATTTTAACAATATTGAATAGAGATACAAAACCTTATTCAACACAAATCGTGACTTTGTTTTGCAGCGAACCATTCCATATTCAAAGAAAATTGCTCTTGATTCTTGACTGCCGTATTTTTCTTGATTACTTCGTTGAACGTATGGAGCGGATAGTAGATGAAGTGTACTATTGATGCGTTTACACGAGTGCAGATGTACGCGTATATTTAGTTAACCGTATTGGAGTTCAAATACTGCACATTCAACTTTTTTTATTGAAAAATCGTTACTACTACTCATAATATAAAAGAAAAAGATGTGTAACACAAATCGCTAGAAATGTTTCCTCTTTATGAGATCAAGAAGATGTATAATCGACGCTGCTTGTAAATTCAACGGATGATTTCTATTGAATTAAACACCTGTTGTTACACCAAATCCAATAGGAACACCTTGTATTTGATTACCACCGCCTAGACCACCCATAGGTGAAACACCACCAAAGCCTCCCATTGGAGAAGCACCGCCAAAGCCTCCCATCGGAGAAGCACCAAAGCCTCCCATCGGAGAAGCACCAAAGCCTCCCATTGGAGAAGCACCAAAGCCTCCCATTGATAGACCGCCTCCCATGGGTAAGCCTCCTCCCATTGATAGACCTCCTCCCATAGGCATACCACCAAATCCTCCCATGGACATACCACCACCCATAGGTAAACCTCCGCTAAGACCGCCTAGGCCACCCATACCTCCGGCTGCGTTGTTAAATCCACCATTAACAAATTGTTGGTAAGCAGCACCAAATTCAGGAGACCATGGAACAACGATAGTTAATTCTTGTCGGTTCGCACCATATCCAACGCCAGCGCCACTCATTGGTCCTCTACCTATGGCAACAGTAGTGGTTGTGTACATTATATCGAATGTTAGTCACAAAAATATATACTAGGTATAAATCTACTAATGCCGTCCTTTTTATGTATCTGTTTTTATGAATCTTGATGAATCGATAAATGTGCTGTTAATGAGAGTGACGATGTATGTGGTTATACACTTATCTGTGGCAAGAAAAAACGACGAAAGTAATGGAGAGAGTGAAAAAGAAAAAAAATGAAGATGTACAGAGACATGCAATCAGTCAGCTGGAACACAGATTGGTACTGTTACTGATTTTGATGTAGATTCTAACCTTGATCAAAATACAAGAACAGACAATTTTTTCTCTCTTCAGATAGTCGAATGCGTGAAAAACAATAATAAGCGAAGAGAAAGAAATTAAGCAATTTGCTTGCTTATTTTACCATCATCTGTATATAGTAACAAACTATGAAAAGAGTCGAGTGATTACAGACGGAGAAGAGTGCAAATGAGAAGAAACGGAACAGTATCATAGGCAGACATGTACATATACATAAGCACCGTTACTAATGAGTAGAAAATGACATAAAAACAGAACGCAGAATGAGTACAAATAATAATTATGTGGCTTTTTTTTCGCTATTTTCTTGTCCATTTACAACATATCATTAGCAAGTAGAGTAGAACGTTTTGATTGAAAGTAATTGACAATTTTATATATAATATTACGTGAACGTAAATGATGGAAAGATGTGAAAACGAGAAGAGCGAATACGATGATTTTTTTCCAGTTCGACAAAAACAGAAAAACGTTTTTCTCATTTCAAAGTTTATCCTTCATTTGATAATTAACAAAAAATACGTCCTTTTACACCTATTTTCACTTGCAAGGCTACAACTGAAGATGAAAATAACATTTCACACGACATTCAGCTGTTATTCAACCAGAGAATTTCATCTTGATAACAAACGACAAGCAACTTCACTCTCATCAATAGACGAGAGTTTTCCTATCAAGAAACTATTCTTCGCACGTAATTTATTTTCTTGTCTTGCAGCACATAACGCCTCTTATTACCTCGATTCATTCTGTTTACGTCGAACTAAGCATATTTTAACAAAATTAATCAATAAAATGACTGCAATCCAGGTTATTAGGAAATATTTGTTTCTTTTTTTGTGGGATCTTTTCGACCAGTGGAATTTGAGAACGCATTCGGAGATATGACAACTTAGTTTCGTCTCGATTTGAAAAACCTGATAAGATTCTGAATAGTAACTATATAATTTTCCATTCCAAGCCAGAATATCGCAAAAGACAGAATGAATACAATAGTTGATAGTTTTCTTTGAATACTAGAGTCAATTTGAATTGGTTCAATGGAATAAATCGATCCGATATCTATGTTTAACTCATCATCGAAACCTCGTATGTAATTTTTCAGAATATTTATTACGTTCATTTTAACAAATAAAATTGCGCCTTAGATAAAAATTGTATGATATCAAAAGAAATATATTCTATCTATGGAGAAAAGTCTACTCGTATTGTCTTGAGAAAAAAAAATTTGTTGATTTAGCGTTCGTATTCATCTAAGTTCTCGTATTTGAGAATATTGGCTGGTCGTGTTGGTGGTTTCGATAGGATTTCTCCTTCTTCACGTACATGAAATTCCCAATTACGAATTGGTTGATGAACATTTTCGAATGGATAGTTCACTTCCAGAGTGGTGCCATTTGCCCTTTTCACATGAATTTTAGTTATGATTTTCACCCATCGACAGTAAGATTCAGGTAGGTCAGGTTGAAAAATTTTTCTGGGAAAATATTTTTCATCTTTCGCTGGAATTTTTACGTGAACAACTTCATTGAAAGTATCTTCTTCGGGTCGACCGTTGTAATACACATCACAATCAATTGCTTCACTGGAACGATTGACAACAAAACATGAATAGACATGAGGCGGTGCACGAGGCATTTTGAATGGTGCTGGCTTTTCGTCATCCTCATCGCTATCAACATCAGCCTTCGATTTGTTGAGACTTATAATACCATTCTTATTCGTTGTCGTAATGCCTGTTTGTGCCAACAGGTCGTTAAGGTTTGTTGTCATTGTTTCTTGATAATCTAAAATGAATTGAAGTTATAAATGCGATGAATAGAAATACAGTAACCTGCTCGATAAACGAAATCGATACAAACAAACAGATGAATAAAACACTAAAACGACGCTTTTCGATATTTAAAATAACGACAATGTGCAATCATGCGTTTAGCTTATTGAAGGTGAAAAACATTTTTTCTAATCCAGTCATCGGACAATATTTTCGTACATTATGGACTCATCGAAAGAAATTTCTGTCTGATGATTTGTCTGAAACATGTTCATCTTAAATTCGAAACTTATGAAAAGTTTCGCATGCATATTAATCGACAAATAACTCAATATTTGGATTTGATTACCTAAACCAATCGAAAACCGTTCCATATAATAATAATAATAATGAATCAGTCGTTAATGGATGATTATATTTCACATGCATTATCAAAGGACGAAGCAAATGTCAAATTATCCGTAGTTAGCCGAATTTTACGTTCATCAGTAAATAAGTGGAAATGTTTTGATTGATTGATATAAACGATGATTTTCTTGTTGAACGAATCGCGTAAAAATATATTAGCGTTTTACATTCATTCATAATGAAGTCTTGCACACTTGCTTTGACCGGTAGCTATAAAAACATGAAACAATGATACAAAAAGATGACGCACTTGATATTGAACGACAAACAGATCTGATCAGTTCAGTAGATGATTTTCAATTTCATTTGCGCATCGTCGTTCAGATCATTTCAGCGCCATCTAGAGAATATTTGTTTGTGGTAAAATGATATCACTAATCACAAATAAATCGGGGAATATATATTTATTACCACACCGGTGTAATTCTTCATTAATTTCGAATAATTTTCTCGTTGTTGAAAGTATCATAAATTAATTAAACTACATACTTAATTAATATTCCGAGGGAAAAACACTTTTTTGTCTTATCATGTCTGTTTACACAACGGATGTAAGTAGTCGAGCGTGATACGACTTTGTTTCTTCTGATAAAACATAGTTTCTTTCTAGTATGATGAAGAGAATATTTTTGATCGTACACCCTCTGATGAAGAAAGCGAATGTGAACTAGTTGAATTACAAGGCGAAGCCAGTGATTATTACCATCGTTTGGAGATTGTACAAAATGAACGATTACAGAAAGAAGAACAAGAAATTGTTGAACTATGGAAAGCACGAAATACTGTTTTATCTCGATTGGGATCTACAAAAGACTGTCTTGCATCACCGATGGACGAAGATGCATCTATTTCAGAGTTCGAATATCGATATGACGACAATCGATCAGTCGCGTCACATCAAACAGATTGTCCAAGAGTGAATATCTCTATTCGAAATGCATCAGGTTGTTGACCGACATAGTTTTTTTAGCTTACACTGAAACCAGTGTCGGAAAGTCCACGTTTTATTTTTTCTACACGTTTACAAAGTCGACCACCATCAACAGTTATGCCATCTGCACCCTCGTCTTCGTTTGTCAATCGAAATATTCACAATCACAATGGACATACATCTTCGATGGCGTCACACAGTGAATTTGATGATCGCAGTTCTGGAATAAGTAGTTTGATACCAAGTCCGGTGCATAGTCCAGTGGTACGTTTAAGTTCAAACTTTGTTGCGAATCAACGATAAACTATTCTGACAAATTAGATGTGGCGTGCAGAGAAAATCCTTGGCCGAGGTCTGTGTTCATCGGCTATCGATTTTAAACGTATGAATATTGAAGAACCACTTCCAATCAAACCACATCGTCGAAATGATACGTGTTCAGAAAGCGATGTTTTCAAAGATGTAAATAAGTCAAGCATACAAGGATTTTTTGCAGCTGCACGGGAACGTATGGAAGCGGCGACAACTGCGATAGCCGAAGGGTCCGGATACAATACACCAATGAGCTTTGATGATCAGTATATCAATGTACCAGCACTATCGAATACAAAAAAGACTCATTTCGATTACGATGCAGTAAAATGCCTTGATTTACTACTGATTTGTCAGGTTTGATATTCATAGGAATTCGAATATTATCAAACGCATGTTCTACCAAAGACGATTCAACAGGAAAAAGAAAGACAAAAACAAGAGACAGCGATTGACTTTTCATTCAAAATTGGCCTCGACGAACCCGAAGCAAACACTGATGGAACAATGATCGAGGAAGAACCACATTTATCTATCATTGTTGATAATAATAACAATGGTTTAAAACGTGTTTGTAATATCTTCGATCAACATAAATTCGTCTGTAAGTGAAGTACAGTAATTTGTTCAATCGAATCTCGAATATTTCGTATCTCAGATGATCGAGAGAATATTGTTCATGATCAATGGTTGTATGGTCTTATTTCATATACTTTCCTTTTGAAACAATCAGCGAAGATGGTTAATTCATCGGTGATGAAATTGTTACAGCAACAATTAAAACATAGTGACACATTTTGGTTGTCGAATGGACTAAAACGACGACCGATATTTAATGATCCATTTTTCAACATCGGTGAGAACACTGAATAATTGCAAGAAAAACTAAACTGTCGTTCTTCCTTCTCAGAAGATTTGCCGACAAAAGGTACAAATGGTGTGACATCTTCGATCGCTCCAACCGAGTCTCAAACTGATCCCACTCCCGACGGCGACATACCACCGATTCCTGAAACACGTTTGAGCAAATTTCGTCAACTAGCTCGTTGCTTCTTTCATATCAATTGCCAAATGGAATGGTCGACTGGCGCATTAACAGCAATGAATCTATTCTCACCCTACGAAAAATTATCGAAACAACCTCAACAAACATGGCGACTACGATTTTATGAAGATTTTGTCGATTTTATTTATCAAACAAAAGAGAAGTGCAATCCAAATTATGAATACGTCAAACGATTGCAAGCAAATTTCATTGACAAGAGTGTTGTCATTACCACGAATAGCGAAGGATTCGTGCTCTACATCCAAATGAAAGGCAATGTCATGGAATTGCTGAGTAAAATACCTTTTCCCATCTCACTCTTTTCGAACATCGAGTCTTTCTTATTAGATGTCGAACCATGGTGGATCGGACAAAAACTCCGCAAAGAAAATAAGCCTGTTATGAAACCACGTGACGCTCTAAAACGCCAATCGAATTCTGATGCACCTCTACCAATTTGTTCAACCGTTCGTATATCGATCAAAGAATCTCGACTAAAAGATAGTTCTGGCAGAAGAAATGACTCTCGGTATCGAGATCAAACACTCGAAGAATATGAATATCGAATGGATTGCATCTTGAGTAATAATATTCGTGTAGCCTTTCGAGAATTCTTGGCGTTTTTCTATCGTCATCGAATACAAATTTGTTTTGCTGGTTTGATTACTGAAGTGCCGAAAGCACGAGCACCACGTATCGAACGCCCAATATTTAATTCATTTATCAAGAATTATTCGTGGCAAATGTTATTGTCCATCGGCTATCGTTTTCAACAACGAGCGACACAAAAATTCATCGATTATTTAAAAACAGTCAATACTGATAACGAATTCTATCAAGTAAAAACATACAGAGTTGTTTTCTTCTCATTAGGTAAGGTTTTCCATTCAGATCGCGATCTACGTTTGGCGTCGTGCGAAGGAATATCACTTCCTTGACATCGATGAAGAACTACACAAGTTCACTAACCGTTTAGTCGAAATCGGTCAAGAGACAAAGACAGCACCTACGCATGTTGCGTCGTTAACAAATCCGCCGAAGAATAAAGCTTATGCACCGTCAGTTACAATAACACCCACAACCGTCTGTGTTAAACCATTTAAACTAGTTAAAACAAATCGAACCCTACGCGAACCGAAATTCGGCGGTACTTTCAATTTCTGTTTAGGTCTGTCGCACATGTTGACATGTACTTCTGTTCTAATCTTTCTACTTCTTAGTTGAAATACGAGACGAAACCGGTGAAGCCATCCATGCAAATCATTTCGGTGTGCTTCGTCCAAAATTTGAAAACTATCTTGCGTATGGTTTTCAGTTGACCAATGACCGAGTCTATCGACACCTTCATCATTCTCAATCGCAACTGAAAGAGAAACAATATTGGTTCTATTGGTACGATGAGAAAAATAAAACAAATCTTTCTTACGAAGAGGCTTACAATTGGATGGGCGACTTTCGAAACGAACGGGTGGTGGCCAAACACTCAGCACGCATTGCTCAATGTTTTACAAGTTCAGATGCAACAATACGTGTATGTCGTTTTTGTATTTCCACAGATGAATAGATTTCCGCTGTATAGGTTCCTTTTGAGAAAACAGAAATCATTGATGATATTGAACGCAATGGTTACATATTTACAGATGGAGTCGGAACATTTTCATCGCTGTTGCGAGATGAAATTTGTTACATCATGGGTTTCCGACGTAAATTCAGTGTCATGCAAATTCGATATGCTGGTTGTAAAGGAACTGTTTCCGTCAATCCTGATTTAGACTATACAGAAAAACAATTAATCTTGCGTAAATCTATGCACAAATTTATTTCCAACCATGATGTTTTAGAACTATGCAAAATATCAGCACCACGTGCGTAGTCTCGTAGTTTTATCTAAGCATTTCGAAATTGTGAATCGCATCTAGGCCCTTTACATCTAAATCGTCAAGCAATAGCTTTGCTTGAATCGCGTCTCATTCCACATTCGATCTTTCTTCTTTTTCAAAACCAACATCTTCTATGGCTGGTAGAATCTTTGCTTTACTTACCGTCAGCGTATGAATTACTCAACGAACGTCTTGCTCAACATTTACCGTTAAGAGATTTGATACTAACCGCTCATGTGGATCTCATTCACGAACCATTCTTTCGTCAAATAATAACAACAATTTGTAAACTAGAGATCAAACGAATTCAGGTAAGTGTTTCGAAATAAAGATCTATGAAATATATTCACATCATCTTCACGTAGGATAAAACACGCATACAAATTTCGAAAAACTCAGGTCGTAATATGTTTGGTATTGTCGATGAAACGGGCATTCTTCAATATGGTCAAGTGTTCGTTCAATACACAGAATTAGATACTGAACAATTGCAAGATGGTGGACGACGACGTGGTGGAAATCGTGAAGAAATCAAACGGATCGTTACCGGTAAAATAGTTGTAACAAAAAACCCATGTCATCATCCCGGTGACTTACGAACATTTGAAGCGGTCGATGTACCGAAATTACGGCATTTAGTTGATTGTATTGTTTTTCCACAGCAAGGCGCGCGACCACACCCGAATGAAATCTCAGGATCAGATTTAGACGGTAAAAATGTCTCGTTCTTTCGACTGAATCATGAAAAGTATCTTCTGATGCTTCCTAGGCGATGAATATGCTGTCTATTGGCATCCAGATTTGATGCCAACAACGGAAAACTTCGCACCATATGAATACGATTCTCAAGAAAAGCCGAAGAAACTCGATCGGCCAATAACACGTGAAGATATTCGTCAGGTCGTTCTCGACATATCCGAACAGGATGCTCTCGGTCGTTTATCAAATCTACATTTAGCTTTGACCGATATGTATAGTATTCGACATAAAGATTCAATTGTAATTGCCAATGCAATCGCTGAAGAAGTTGATGCCGGTAAAACTGGCAAGCATCCATTGACAGATGAGCAAATCGCTGCATACGCACGTAAATTGAATAATGCACGAGCAGATTTCTTCAATCGACCGAAACAATACGATCTCTATGCGTCATCAAATGCAATCGGTAAGTCTAACCTACAACTAATTTGTATTCATCTTTTTATCTTCAGGTATATTATTTCGTGCTATACGTCGTTCGGAGCCGGGTTGGCTCAAAATCAACCGTTGTTTACATACGAAAACAACCATTGGTTTGATTCAATCATCGCATATCAGTGCACATCTTCAAACCGATCAATTTCTTATTCATTCATTAGCACATCTATACCGTGCTGATGCCGAACATTTGTTCAAGCTCTACCACGATCAAATCAGTGATATCATGTACGTATATCATTTCCATTCGGAAGTAGATCTGATCTGTCGATTTGATTCTCAACAACAAACGATGTCGAAACAATACGACATTGCAGATTCAGCTCAACTCGAATTGGGTCAATTGATAAATCGAATACAGGGTTTATTCAATGATGGTCAACTACAAACTTATCATTCAGTTAAATGTGTATGTGAAGACTGTGATCAACATCGAATGGCGTTGGCATCGGCGTGTTATATTGTCACCTATGAACAACCATACACGAAAAAGATTCTTTCATTTCCTTGGTTGTTTTCTTTCTGGCTAGTTAAATTACGACGAATGAATTTACAGAGACAAAATCTTCTCACACCGCCATCGAATTATGTCCTTGTTGGTCAAGCATTTCTTCATTCATTTTTGTTACTAATTCAACATCAGTCACTTCGCTTTCAGGTGGATTTTGATTCCAATTCAGGACCGAATAGCTGCATACTGCAGTTAGCATTTGAAGTACGACAGAAAAAAACTATTCGCGTTCGCGTGCATCTCATGGAATGGGCTATCTTAGAAATCGCGACAGGTTGGTTAGATCGACAAGATATATTCTCCATAAAAAAGCATGCCTCGAAAACATCTTCAAGACCAACGATACTTATTCGCACATGGAAACATATTCTTACTCAGTTTTTATTCAGTAAACATCGACCTAAAACTTGTTCAAATCTTTTACTAGTACAAAACAGATTTTTATCCAAACAGCAAGTAACAGTAACATATGAAAATGGTACTACAGGTAAGTCATTCACAGAAAAAACAAAGAAACTCTTTGCTTATCAACAGAGATTTTGAACTTGTAGCATCGTTATCATTACCACAATTTGTATCGTCTCCATCGGCAAACGAAATTCCACCCGTTGTCGACTGGTGGTCAGACGAAATGGCTTGTGAGTTTTACAAACGACTGGTAAATTTAACTGCCCAGTGTTCACGTGTACATGTGTCAAAAGCGTCATCAGAACGAATGGATATGGCTCATCTCAATGAATATTTGATACTTGGTCTACTTTCGATTGCTGCTGAAAATGAATACGGTAATGTTACATGGCAGTGAACTTTATTTAGCGCCAGATTGACTTGTGCTCAATCTCATTCGCACAGAATAGGATAGTCTCGTTTTCTGCGCATGTATGTGTGTGTGTTGTATCTATTGTTTGTGAAAAGTGTCACTCTTTTGATCAGATTGTTAATAAAAATTTTGAAAAGAACGATGTTTACCATGTCACGCCATCTATTACAACACATTGTTTGAGATGTTTCCATTGGAGTAGACGCGTCCGCAGTACTATGCTTATTAATCTAGAAAAAGATCGGATCATCAACTCTAACAAAATCAAATCAGCAATATATTAATGAAGATGCTTGACGAAATCTCCAAAATTTACGATTCCTCTATTTTAGATGGCTTCGATTTTTGCACGTTCTGCGCGCTCATTTTTAACTCCGCTTATGAACTATTCAAACAAACGTGTACCTTTCAAATCTGTTCGTTATACATCTTCAAATCAGCAACCAACAATGTTAATGGATCTCCCTCGTGTTGTCTATCCGAATATATTCTTCACAATAAAAAATTTCTTCTCTCGCATGATTATCACGGGATATTTCGATCAAACCTTTGCTATAAAATCATTTTCAGAAGGTGCTCGACAAGCATTAACCGTGGTTTCACAACTGATCGCTAATGACCAATTCGATGATCTTCAAGGTTTTGTTACACGCGAGGTAGAAAATAAAAGGTTCCTTTTTCCTAACTAAATAAATGTTCTCATGAACACGACCAACTAGGCTATAAATGAAGTTAGAAAAAATTTTCACAAATTGTCATCGGAACAGAAGCAAAAGATTCCTGTCGAAGAATCAGAGATTGTCTTCAGTTATCCATACTTAATTGGCATCATCATGGACGATAAAACAAGTAAGAAGATTCGGCAATGATGGATTCTCTTCGAGCATAGTCATCCTATGTTTAGATACACGTATGGTCGAAATAACAATGATTTTTCACGTGCTAAGAGATCGTGAATTATATCGACAAGAAATATTAAATGCTCCCGGTGGTGTTGCTTCGAATTGGACATCGGCGATGAAGAAAATGCGAGATAATATCGTTGTTTGCAACTATAAATTCTTACGTGATATGAGTAAAAATGCGACGGATGATAGTTGGATTATCAGTGGACTCAACCATTGGCTACCAAGTGAATATGAAGATCAACAAAAGCAATCCTAACAACGAACTTATGCTGTTTTTTTTGTACTATAGAAGTTTTTCTTTGTCTGGATTGCTTTTGATTAGGAGTTTTTATTTTGTTCAGTGGGATATAAACGCAATGGAAATAAAACAAAGAAAACTCAAAAGAACAATGTTAAGATTTTGTACTTTCAGATTGTTTTGAAAATCTCTTTAATTTAATTAGTATCTGGCACATCCTGCAATGCTATTCAATGACCTGCCTTCAGAACTATTGCTGGAACTCTTTTCTTATCTTCGTCCAACTGATCTTTATTTATCTTTTCTGCCATTGTTCAATGCTCGTCTCTCAGAATTGATAACTCAAGCAGATCTATCTGTCGATCTGACCTACATATCAGTTTCTCATTTCTTACTTGTTTTAAGGCATTGTTCAGCACAACAAATTGTTTTTCTTCGTTTAACAAATCAATACTCACATGGTTTATTGATATCTGAATTCTTCGCATCGAAGCATTTTCATCCGGAACATTTTGTCCGACTTCGTTCGCTACATTTAGATGATATTATTGGAAATGAGATTAATCATTTACCGCCATGTCTCGAAAGACTCTCTGTAAAATTTCATAAAAAAGCTGAACATGCAGCGAAATTCTATCAACTTGCATTGCAATCAACAACATTGCGGCAATGTTATCTTATCGGCGGATACGCATTTGATAGCAAAACATGTTTTCCCATCTCATCGAGAACCATTGAACGACTTCATATGGCGATCAAAAGTTTCCCACAAGACTTGTTTGCTGTATTACAAGCTTTGCCATCGTTAATCAAACTGAAAAGTAAGATCAACTGGAATTGTGAATCAAAATTGGCCATTCTTTTTAGCTCGGATCTATACTCAGTCAACGACAAGTCAGATTCCTTCTGTCATATCACAATCACCCTTGATGCATATGAATATCGACTTGCAAGGCACCGGAATTAATTTAACTATGCTTGATTCGCAGCTGCTTTCCCAACTTCCTCGAATACAGTCATTGATCTATCAATCCTATGAGAAATCTTCGGAGGATGTTCACAATTTATTGAAATTATCCACTCGACTTCGACGCATTCAATTCATTCAGAAAGGTCTTTCGATTAGTACGAATATCGATGACTGCGAACTTGGAAGCAACAATCTCGTTGTTGCTGTTCAGCAGATAACAAGTTTTCGGAATTCACGACAAACGTTAACTTTACATACCATTCCATATCCGGATAAGGTCATTCATTTACCATTTGTACACTGGAATACAACTCACCACTGTCACAATCATGGTAAAGTTTGATTTAAATCGATTCGCTTTGAATTCCATCTGTATTTTCCTTCTAGCCATCTATGATCGTGTTGAACGTGTTCGAATAAATCTCTCCGAATCGTTCAATCCTTGCAACTTTTCTACTTGCCAAAATGTGAAACATCTAACATTAGTATGTAACAATGATATCACCAATGGTACTGTTTCTGCAGATATTGTCTCGTCATTTGTTCGTCTCGCTTCTATTCGCCATTTGATCATCAATAGTCAAACATCAATGATTGACCTCAGCTCCCTGGCTTCTTTAACACCTCTACATTCAATTGACATAGCATGGTCGCAACTTCGTCCTTATGCATTTCTGACCAATATCAAATCGCTCTCACTTATCAGCGAATGCGTGTCCTGGAGAGAAATTGAACACCTAATTAGCTATCTAATACCGCAATTAGAGCATCTACAACTGAATGTGACAACCAGCGATGAATGTCGGGAAATTTTGAATTTTTTATTAGCGCCAGGTTCAACCAATAAGTTAATTTCAATTAAAATCTGTATATGTCAAACGTTGTCAGATCAAATTCAACACGATTTAGAACCGCTTCTTCTATCTTCACAATGGACTCAAGTGAGATGGAAGATGGATAATTGGTATCTTTATATTTGGAAATAAGCCTTAGTTATTTGTCTGTTACTGTATTAAATACAATTGCTAAATAAATTGAATAGATCTGAGTTTAATTCAGTTTTTTTTAGACATTTCACTCCGTCCTATTTCGGCAGACAATGAAGTACACGTGTAATTTGGAATATTTCACCAGTGTTCTCAACAAAATATTCCTGCACAGGGATCTTTCTTCTCTATCTCGAACTTTTCAAGACAACCTATCTTGGCATTTTAGTCAGCAAGACCTAGAAAAGATTTCTAAAGTATTGAACAAAACTTTTAAATGTAAGCTCATCAAAAGATTTGCACATTCCCTCTTGTACTCAATAATGAACATAGAGCTATAACGAGTACATACGTCATTCCTATCATCCAATTTGCACTTTATATTGCTAATCTATGAACTTTTATCATGACTAATTATTACATATTTGCCAGCGAATAATAATTATTTATTTATATCCATCGTCGTCGCATGACATGCATCCTGGCTTGATTCTAGTGCGTTGAGTATAAAACCATTTTTTCTCTTTATTACATCGCCTAACAGTTTATTTAAAAAAACGCACTCCCACTCAGTTTGACATCTGTTGACATGCAAACGAATTTGCCAATAATGGTAGTCTTATTTGTTAAAACAAATAGCTAGATACATTCTTCGTCTTAATTATAATAAAGTTGTCGTCGACTGTCTCTCTTGAATAATCTGTTGAATGTTCTTCGAAAATGTTTGTTTGACAAAGCGTACAGAAATGGATTTATTGTTGAATTAACATAACCGAGCCAAATAGTTGCTGTGACGACGCGTTGGGATACACATGAACCGCAAAATGCTACGACCATGTAGATGATAAAATAAGGTAAGAAGCAACATGTAAAACCAAAGACAATGGCGAATAGTTGTCGAAAGGCCTTCTCTTGTTGATTCCAAACGGTCACTTGTTTGGCTTTATTTGCCAGGTGATGAGCTTGTGCGTTAGAACGTGGATTCGAATTCGTCGGACTGATGTTTCGATTCCGATTCGAAGTTGTTATCGGTGATGGAGCTTGCTTACGAATCGTCATGATCGGAACAGCATTAGTAGATGACGATGACGACGAGATTTTTCGAATTCGCTTATACGATTCACAATTAGCAGTTGAAATAGCATGATTGTTAACGAAATGATTCGAATTAATGGTAATTTCAGATGTTCCAGTTGTACAACAATGACAGAGATTGAAAATATTCATTGTTGTCGTTGTTGTTGTCGTCGTCTGCGGTGAAGGTGATATTTTCATTGAATCTAACAGAGAACAACGACGGCAGGTTGACGCTGCATGATGAAACGTTGTTTGATAGCGTTGATGCTGATAGAGTAACGACGAATTAGCAGAATTACGTTTACTTTTACTTTTTCGTTTGCTCGAATGAGATCGACGCGCTTTATGTTCGCTTCTCGATCGAAAGAAATGTTGATCCACACGAAGATGATGAGGATCAGTCCGAGTATGTTTGAAATTTGGTATCACCACCGGTGCTGTTTGAGAGAATGATGAACGGCAATAATTACGACGCTGTGATAACCACGCTAATTCATCCTTTAGCAAAACAAAGAAACTATACATGACTTCGATGAATTCCCAGTTGATTTCTTACTTGTGCACACGAGTTTTGATTGACATATGAGTAAGTACGTTTCAATGTAGAAGGTTGAAGTTCGGCATATTGCATTGATTCTATTTGAGGACGAGCTTTTTTCGCTTTAAAATTAATACGTAAGACAGACTCATTTTTGTTGATCAAAGCGTTCGGTGCAGTTTTCGACATAATTAAACTTTCATTTTCTGTACAATTGATTGTTGATGAGCCCATTTGGCGATCACTATCACATAATGTTACTGTTATCGGCGAACGCGAGCGATTACTTGTCGGGTTGACCTTTCGGTTATGAATACTATTATTATTCGTCGTCGTCGTTATCGGTTCATTGATTTTATTCGAATGTCGTTGTAGGAGAACATTTTTGTAACGACGTTTAATTTCATAGTAGATTCGACCGTTCAGTGATATTAATACTAAGAGTGGTAAATAAAAATTAATTATCGCTGTTGACACTTTAAATACTTTGGAATGGGTGTATTCAGGCTCACATTTATCAGGCTAGAAATCGAGAAAATGATGAATTACGCAAACTTTATATTCATTTCGTACTTCGATATATCGTTTACCATCATTAAAATGATGCCAACTGAATATGGGAACAACCCAGAGCAGAGACAAACCCCAAGCAAAACCAATTAACAATAAAGCTCGTGTACGTGTTCGTTTGCCAAGATATTGCAATGGAGACGTTATAGACCAATAACGATCTAAGCTTAGCGTTAACAAATTGAAGATAGATGCGGTTGAAGCAATAAAATCCACAGATATCCAAATTTGACAAAGAATAAGACCTGAATAAATAATTCTTATAAAGACACAGACACTTTTGACCTATTAAAATCAATCTAATTTAAACTAAGTCATCTAGATAATGGAAGAGCTGTAGTCGATCTCACTGTTGACAGATTTTGTGCAGCATCAGTAATAAAATGAGGAACAAAAAAGAAATAAAAATGTCCGACACTGAATACTTTATTGAATTAATACGTACGAAGTCAATTACCTTTTAGTCTTTACTAAAGCACCTATGGGAATCCTCCTCATGCTCATAATACTTTCTAATTTCGTATATATGTCGTCGTGAATAATAATATCTAACTTCTGGAGGACATCTTCTTTGTTTTCATAATCTCTATTACAGACTAATTAATAAGTCTTTACAATTGAAGATATGACTGTGAAGTTCGTCGATCTTTTCAATTTGCACTGACTTGAAAAGTATTAATAATTGATCTCTTTTCCTTTGAATTTTTTGCTTGTCTGCAGAACAATACATGTAATTATTCCTTTTCTGATGTTTTTTTTTCTTCTTTTTATACATTTATCCTCGTAGAATACAAAAGCTTACCCATATTCCATTTTTCCATAATTGCATATATACCAGCTATTGGCATAACAAAACAACCGACGATCAGATCGGCTGTGGCGAGACTTAGTATGAATAAATTGCCGACCTAGATACAAAAAAGTATACAGCATTTTCTATGATCGTCTGACACCTTTATCATTGAAATTCTGCATTAACTTTGATCTCACTATGATTATAAATATATCGGCAACGTTCGCTTCTCTTCACATCCCTTTCTACTGAAAAAACTCGAACTAGAAATGATTTAATGTAGTCGATATGTATGCTAATTTAATTATTAAATGATCTACTATTCATAAATCAATCTTTTGTCTTGACGTGCCGATATTTGCTATGTGTATACGAATGTATTGACATCGAACTGTGCATTACAGTTCTCTGTGGAAATCGATTCTACTCTTATTTGACACTTACTGTTCGCATTCGTCGAAAACTACTGAGCACGATTAAATTTCCAGATATTGTCAAAAAACACAGAAATGCGCAGATAAGACCAAATATAATTGTGTAGGGTAAAGGAGTCAATGGAAAATGCTGTAGAAAATCATTGCCGCTCTCGTTTGACGATCTGTCGGAAACATTAATCAAATGAATTTCGATCATGTTTCCAATTGTCAATGAGAAGGCATCGGTAACAACATCAGGAAATGTGTCCTGTTGCTCTTGCTGTTGATAGAGATGTTGATCCTCAGGGGAGACTACTTCGATGATATCACTCATGTTTTTATGGATAAACAAAGCGATTTAATTTATGTAATTTCATATTGTTCATTGAATAGGATATGTAGCAAATGGATGACACCGTTGTTTGCGTGCCAACATTGTTAAAAGAAGGAGAAGAATGAGAAAGACAAAGCGAAGGAGAATGGAAAGGAACAAGGAACTGAAAGAGAGAGAACGGAATTTTATCTTGTTCGTTCAGCAAGAGGAAGATGCGTTTGAGAAAAGAAGAGAAAGTATTGACAAACAAAGAACTTGTTCTCAATGAAAAACAACAACGACGATATCTACTGTAAAACCTCAAAATTGTGCTTTTCTCCTCCTATTAAGCATGCAAACTATTGTAATAATACAACGAGCAAATCATTGGCGTAATTCAGTTCGAACAAACGGTTTTGGAAAACAAATACTCAAGATGAAAGGAATCGATTATGTATGATTATTCAGTCAATTTCAAAGGAAAGTTCAAATTATAACCTCCTTAGCTCACAAGATTTTTCAAAGGTCATGAACGAAGACGAGCACACCGAATAGAAATTATTGAGACAATGTCGTTGCCAATATTATTTCCTTTGCGTGCATCTATTAATCAGTTTTCTTTTTCCATCATGCCGAATATACAATAGCGTACGTTCAATTCGACGACTTGAGCTCAATGTTATTTATGGCTATTTTCCGTTGATTTTCTCTTTGTCCCTTCTCAAATGTGTTTTTTTTTGTATCAATGTCTGATTGAATTAGTCCTCAACAGTCATTCTTCCATCTTTCTTAAAGTTGATATGACGTGACACGCACCTCATAACACTAATCGTTTTTGTGATATATGGGATGTTTAATAAACTGAATAGAAAAATAACAGACACTAATCGCTCTACGTCTCACATTAGGCCTCGCGTGTTATCCACGGGAGGAAGAATACCAAAGATTACACGTATTGCTACGAATGTAAAACACAGCTCGTTTAGAAGCTTCTGAACTGCAAATAATATAAGACAGACACCTGAGGAGTCATTTTGGGCGTTGAATGTTTTCTTGCTCCCATTTACGAGTATTTTCGTTGCTGAATACAATTTGCTGATAATTCATAATCAGCTTCTTTTCTGAGGAATCTGTTTTTAATTTCTTTTAACTACAAATCAAAAAAATCTACTAAGAATTTTTGGGATTTAACTGATATATAATAAAATTTTTCTCCAAATTTTTTATTGGTTTTTCTTCGAAATCATTTAGTTCGTAGGTACTCTATTGGTAATTGTCGGAACCGGGTGTATACGATCGTACTATTCATATAAACGTAGACTACGGATGTCGTGCACTGATGAAATAAGCAAGCTCATATTTGTTATTAGTAGAACTTAACGTATTTATTAACACTGCTACGTTTAATTGCTAATTAACTAGTCGGTTTTCTTCTACAAAAAGCGCTCTATAATTTAAGGCAAAGTATATTAGATATTCTTTCAGTAAAACCTATTCATGAGGACACCCTCACTTTTCGCTTTAATGATTTTCAAAATTTTTTATTCTTTTGATCTTTTGCCTTTTACCCCTTTTGCTCCAGAGTGCATGTCAACTAATTCATCGAGATGAATAAGGAGACTGTTAGTAATCAAAACAAATTGAAAAATTTTAATTAAAGATCTTTCGAGATCTTCATATGAAAACATCAAGTCTATTACCGTTCGTAAGTGGCGATTTGTGCGTAGTGCATAAATCACAATAGCGTTTCCCAGAACAGTCACTAATGAGAGAGTAAACATCGCCACCGCCAAAAACGCCGTATGACCAGTGGACACGTCAGCCATGTAAACGTCGATGAAAGTTGTGTTCAATCCTTTGTCGATGTATCTAAGAAATTCAAATGAAATTGCAAGACATGTGGTGTACTAATGGAGTTTATTTTTACAAGTATATGATTTCGGAGAAAACTATGTATAATTGAGACGTGGTTTAAAAGCAGGTGTATATCGACAAAGTAATTAATTTTTTTACATAGGTCATGAAATAGAAAATTTGACTTTTCTAGCAAAGAAATTTGTGTTAAATGTTTCCTGCGACATAGGCAATCATTATCAAGTTTATTTTTAGATTTTTGTCTAGTGGAGATAGCCCGCTTTTGTGTTAGAATGCTGCGTCATAAATGAACTACGACTAATAAAAAATTAACGCTCTCTCTCTCTCTGCTTCAATTTTATACTATTTACACTATTCCGTCGATTTTAAACTTTCATGTTAACTATACTACCGGATAAACATTCGCCTACTATCCGGTCGTTTTCTCTTGTGAGTACTATCACAATAGTACTTAGTAGAATAAGGATATGCACATGAGAACTGATGTCTAGACTCTAGTGACATATATTCATCGGCAATACCGAATGTATTGAGTTGAATACTAATTACGGAATTCAAATATCCACATCCGTCTGCACGCCGAAGATACATAGAGAGACGTCTCGCCTACGATTGCTCACACTTTGACAATTCTCGATATACTTACGATGTAAATTCATACAATGATTTGAATGTTGTATTATCACCAATGACAAGATCATTGCTAACGAAGATATCATACGGGAACACTAAAGGATCGATTTTTGTGGTTGTATACATAGTCGTCAATGTTGCCGTCATTATAACTGAAGATCGCCAAATGAATTTAATCTATGGGCAATATACCTTTTCTTGATCATAAATCATAGTTATTGGTGCGATAGGCATGATGTTCTCTGAGTATATCAGAGAAAGAGAGAGAGAGAGAAAAGCAAAAACGGAAAAGAGAAAGTTTTATTTCTGCAGTTTTTTTCAGTCGTCTTTTCTTTTGTTTGCATAGAGGATGAACATTAGCAGGAAAATTACTCAGATTAGAACAAAATAATGTCTACTCATGAAATAAATTATCGTCTCGAACGAAAAGACCCTGACGCGACCTCGTTGCTTCTCATACTTTCAGCGAGTACAAAATGAATAAAGATCTGATTTGAACGAAAGGGAACTTTTTTTTCCAATTAATCAATCAATCATTCTTTCATATATTTCTTTCTCATATCGTGCTCGCATTTCTCGAGAGGAATAGAGACACTCTATTTTGACGAAATTATGATGCGTCGATGAATCAGTAACTCTTTATCGTTTGATCTAGTCAAACTATTCGAAAAAGGAAACTATCATAAATTATATTATTTGATTTCAATGAACGATTCGAGTCTTTCTCCAGATAAAACTCCATTTTTATGAAAAATTTAGAGCAGACTGATCTTGACGTATATATGTAGTGTTTGGCTCTTTTCAGATGTCAATCTGTCGTATACCGACAAAAAGAGAGTGCGGAGAACAATGCAACTTACCTTCGGTATGTGAAACGTTCTCCAGTCAAATGCCGGTTGTCTTACAATCTGATAGCAGTTCATACGGCATTATTAGTAGAAAGCGGTACTAGTCGATTCGATTAGTAACTAGAAGCAACACTATGCTTGTGATTCTGCTGCTGTAATGGTTTTGATAATCTGATATTTATTAAATTTTTATTATCAAAAAAAGGAGCCCTCGTTGTCTTTCCTAGATGAAGACAATTGAAGTGAAATTTATCTTGTAGATTGGATTATATAGATCGAATTGAGTGTGCTATTCTTTGATTTGTAATGAATAACGAGAACTTATGATCGCGTCAGTCAATCATCAACGAAATTTGACATCTTTTGTATTAAAGAGCTTTTCAACAACAGATCAAATCAATTGCTTCTTTTATGTCACAAGCCTAATATAATAAATCTTTCACCAGATGTATGATTAGCAATAGATGAAGCGTATTCTTGATATAATAAAGAATTTATTCAATAATGGATTATTAATAATCACTTATTTATAGATATTGTTGAATAAGTTTCCTTTATTTATTGAATGTTGACGATCTCTAAAATGCCGTGTTATTCGCGTGCATTATTAACGCTAGGAATGTGCGAAGTTGAACGTCATCCATACAGTTTTTTCCTTAAGGTTTAAATCTGAGAAAATCATGAACTGATCAAAGGAAAATTATTTCAGAACTACAGGGCGAATTACATGTTTATCTTAACAATTATCGTCTATATATATATACCATTTCTAATTTACTTTCACTCAATGACGACCATAATTTGCAGATAAATATCATGTTAGTAAATGCTCATATGCAATTATTTTGAGTACAGTTGGTAGATAAACTTTATCTACTGATGAACACGAACGTATACTCGGTATAATCGACTTCAGATATATTAACAAGCTTAAAAGCGCCCTTACACTGCAAACGTGTAGCATTTTTCTGGTACTTGGTTGGTTAGCTGAATGAATTGTCTATGCCATTATGAAACTATGTCGTTATTTCAAGAGATAGTCGCCAGAATTCTTGTTTTGTTATTCTAATTGAATCTATTGAAAAACAGTGTGCTATTGATGGTTATTATTGAAGTTTTTATTCTTCCATAGAAGGAAAGCTCCTTGATTAATTGATTGTGAAGAGGTTGCGTTAGACTAAATTAGCAATATTTATGACCTCTAAATGGATAATTTCTTGATTTAAAATGGGTACTTACATTCAATTTCAATTGAGACGACGATGCCGACGGTATATCCTCACTGACAGATGGGCGAATCGACGTTAAACTAGGTGTTTCTGACGCCTTGTTTACTTTTGTAAGAATTTTGTTAACTTTTTCTCGTAAATTCTCTGCATCTTTTCTCGATAACGGTGTCTCATCAATAATCTCAATATTCATTCAAAGCAAATCGCTTATTTTCAATGCAATCGAAACGATTCTGTTTACTTTTTCCATCAGACCTTCCATATTCACAACCATCTTTCGTTGTTCGACGAGTCGTTCTTGTCTTCGCTCTTGTGCTAGAACTTTACGCTGATGTTTTTCTGATCGATTTTCAACCGCAATCGTCGGTTTTGTACGCGGCACAATCACGCCCAGATTCGCTAAATCCTGTGCTATTTTATCATCCACTTGCACATCGACAATTTCATTTTGTTGATTACGAGGAGCCATCTTGGTCGCTGCTATACATTACATGCTCATAATCCCAGAATCAAGAGATATAATACTAATTACCAATGTGAACACCAGTGAACATGATCAGACGAGGATCAATGAATCGAGAAAAAATGACACAAAAGCGCGGTATGAATATTTTCACTTTCGAAATACTTTTTTTTCTGTAACAATCGTTGCATATCATCTCGAATTCGTATTTTTTACATTGTTATTGCAAATGAACTCGGGAAAATGTGTACAAGTTTTAGTTCAGTTACTTTTTATTAACAGGAGGAAATCAACGAAAAGGCAATCGAGAAAATAGTAACAAGCATCCGTTATGTTCATTGTTTTCCTGCTGATATTGAAGACGATCTGCAAGACGAGACAAAAACCGCATGGATACAGAATTAGAGTATGACTTAAACTTACATTTTAACTAAATTTGATAAATGATCCACGAGAACATCCATATTCTTGAGTTTAAGATATAAAAACAAATGAATAAACAACAGACAACCAGCTCTAAGAAAACGAAGGAATTCGTTACACTGTGAAACTAATCTATTCGATATACTCGTACAAGAGAATGAAAAAAAACATGATTATATTTGAATAATACGGTGGCGTTGACGATGGTAAAACTTCAAGCCCTACAGAAATCAAGAATAGAGGATGACGATAGTCTATGGAACATACTTCTCGTGTCATCGCTAATTGTTTGTTGTAATGATACAAATGATAATGCATCATGGCGACTCATTCGCCGAATGTGTTCACTGGATGTTATCGGAATACTCAGCGAAAGTTCACTGCGACTCAAACGTCGTTTTTCTACAGAAAAAAAAAACGCATATTCACGGGAATGAAAAAGCAGTAGATCATCTACTCATCGGGAAATCAGTAATTAGATTCAAACGGTTATCTAGAAATGAATACTTTCAGTGATTCACAACGCCTCGGGTGCAAATAAGCATACTTAAATCTTTGAAACATTCTATTGATGTCGAATATGTATTTTTCTCGATTAATTCTAATCGAAAAACATGAACTATAAATGATGCTGAGAGAAGAAATACAAACGTTTTATGAAACCATTCACTGGTTTACAAAATCGAGTTTGCGCTGTGACACATAGATGTGTTTTTGTCGCCGATGTTTGCACAAGACAATAACGCATACGTAGCGAAAATGTATCGCTGAATTTCACACCCTGATTGAATACTTCTGCTTCAACTATATAATGAAAACCAACAACTTCCTGAACTACCGTCTAGAATACAAAACGAATTTTTTAGTATTCAAAATCAACAATGGCTTCTTTCTCCATCGCATTTCACCTGTTTCTCGCGTGTTGTAATAGTGCTTTTTCCTACTAATGTCGAATCATAAGGTATTTTGAAGTTCAATGTTCGTTCGCGACATTTTGTTTCTGGATTGAGAGTCCATTCAGTTGCTGTATCATCTAATCAAGCAAGTTAAGAGAATATATCGTTAATTAATAAACGAACCAAATATGTTTTGAGATTGTCGATACGTTCGAACGAATTCATTCGTTCCAAATATTAAATCAAACAACTTGTCCACAGTTAAACCATAATCTTGTTCTATTAATTGTTTATCATAATGTGTTTCACATGGACATTCATTTCGATAAATTACATGATGATCAACTGATAACGATCGTGTACCTGACAAATATTCGTTTTCACGTGTCGCAGTGTGACCTGATGATACGAGATTATTCTCCTTCTTCGTATTTTTCTTGGGCTTGTTAGTTTTCGTCGAGTGATGAAGAACTTCGCCTAAAGTATTACCATCATCGTCACTCACGGTCGAGATCTAAAGCATTGATACTTTACTATCAATCGTGAGAATAAAAATATTTTTACACTTAATTTTGATTTGACACGTTTCTTGATTGAAAATGCCATGTTATTGAATAGGAAAGGTTTAAAAACTTATTTGCTACACCACCGTGTGTTGTTCAGTATACGCTCACATGCATCAATACTCACTCATATATATATGCAAGAGCCTTTTTTTTTTGTTTCCTCATTCTTTCTTCGAGCGTCTTTTGTTGTCAATAGAGAAACAAGAAAAAGAAAAGAAGTAAAAGAAAGAATAAGGGTATGACATAAATGTCGCATAGAATAATTGTGTTTGAAAAGTTTGTATTATGAAATAGAAGGAAATCAATTTTTATCGAATAGAATCAATGGAATGAAAATAAATCTTCTTGATTGACAAACGTACGATCAATGGCGAGATGGACTTTCACGTTGTTGAGTATAATAGTTGAAATCGAGGTAACCTAGATTATTTATCAAATTGACGAAGTTTTTCAGCAATGAATTTTATTGTATTTTTTATTTTAAAACGCAAATCGGAATAAGACGTTTGCTGTCTTTTCTCGGATATTTTTACTTTGCATTTGTCAATATTGCTTTGTCCGACTTCTTTTTTGTCTCTTTCAAGTAGCTCTATTTCAAAGTGTTGAGTAGATTCCATATTTTTTGTCGCATAACACTTGTCGCACCGTTGTAGTTATTTATTATAATTGAAAAGACTTGGCTGTGAATATAACCAGAATAGGAAAGAACGTTACTGATAAAACCGCTCTTCATTCGAATGCCATTTATGATTGGTAATGCACGTTCAAATGATGGAAACCATGGTGCTCGTTCGCGAATATTATGTAGAACCCGTACGATAGCCCATGTTGTTATCCGGTTTTGAGGTGACAAACCGGAACCATCTCTTGTCGCCACTGCTGTTTGTTCAATACCATGTTCACTCGTACAGTATGTCGATAAGACACGATTTATACTCGAATTTAGCTTCTTGGCAACTGTTTTTATCAACACTTCACCATACATATTGATGCTTATTTGCTCAAACCAA
Organism: Adineta ricciae; assembly: GCA_905250025.1. Taxonomy (NCBI): domain Eukaryota; kingdom Metazoa; phylum Rotifera; class Eurotatoria; order Adinetida; family Adinetidae; genus Adineta; species Adineta ricciae. Next base: position 133,903 of record CAJNOJ010000033.1, read on the forward strand.
TAAACAATTTCACTCATCGGTGGCGATTCGTACATGTCCAATGTCATTCGAAGTTTGGGTAGATCTTCATCATTACGATAGACGACTTTGATTGGCATCGATTTTGACCATTGCATTCTCTGACGAAGCTCATCGGCCACAAACAATGCTGAATTGGGTACTGCACCACCAATAGAGAAGTTTTGTGGTGAATCAATGCCTAAAGATCCGCGTAGATAACCATGAGTACAATCAGAACCTAAATAAACATCGGCAAGATCACCAGTGCCCGGTGAACCAGTCACCAATTCATTTGTAAATGTTACTGACGGAGGTAAATTTTCAAAACCAACAAGTGTAACAGGATCGCCCACAGAAGCGCCAGGAGACAGAATTATACGAAATTGATTTTCGCGCCAGTTCAATGCACTACTACCCGTTGCATAGTAATTGCTAATAGAAATCAAATCAAACTAACAATAGGTTATGATTTCAATCAATATTGGGTTTTACCCTAGACCTCCCCACGGATATCCATCTGGTACTGTTTGTGTTTGATCTGGCCATGCACTCAGATCTACAACAACACCTCGACATTCTTTGATCCCTCGACTTCTAATCGCTTTCAACCAGCGTTCCATTATCACTTCGCCTTTCGTCTCATTCCAACGCCAACTTCCTAAACTTGGATCACCACTTCCTATACACACACACACACATACATACATGCTTAGAAAAAGCACCGTTTCCAATAACGGATGGCCGCATACTAACCGACAATATAGATATAACCATTGAGAATGCCAAACGAATTGATATTGCCAGAATATTGTAATATAGTTTTGTAGCGATAATCTGTGCCTAGATAATGTAGGGCAACAGCACCTGTTACCGTTTTCATCGTTGAAGCAGGTGAAAGTCCCAAATCTCTATTGAACGAGAAGGTGATATTTCCAGTCGCATTGTCAAAAATTGTAATTGAATAAGCTGCATGTAACAACTGAGGGTCTTTTGTGAAATTGTCCCAGGCTGCAGTGAATTTTGCATTTTCAATCGCATTCGTTTGAGATTTAATAATCGATAAAGTAATTAGAACAGTAAGACATTGTCTCTGATAAAAAGTTTTGTGATAGATTTATGGCTGCCTGAATTTTAACTTACTTTCAACCTCGATCCCATCGCCGAATGTAACGAAAGAAATAAGTGAATAAAAATATTGTGCATCTCTGTAGTCTCTTATCAAGATTCTTTATTTGCCTAAGTAAAAGCCATATATACAGAAGTGTCGTATTTGTCAATATTTTGAAATCAGCAGGACTCATTACGACTATTCTCGAAATGACTAAAGAATTCGGTTCGTATCGATAGATCGGGTAGAATAAGCAAAACTTTCCGCTCTGCTTCTTAGTCTACTATTCAGAATGAGTTGGAATCCATAAAATATGTATACATAAAAGTTTTATTTATAAGAACAATTGTCAGTTAGTTAAGTGTATCTAACAAGTCAAATAATTTTTGGCGCATGCTATTTCTTTGTCCATTGAAATTGTTGGTAATAATAGAGAAGACTTGGTTGTTAAGATAGCCAGCGTATGATAGAGCATTATGAATGTATCCGCTTTTCATTCGAATATTATTGATGATTGGTAGTGCTTGCTCGAAGGATGCAAACCACGGTGCACGTTTTCTCACATTATACAAAACACGTGCAATTGCTCGTGTTGTTATACGATTTTCTGGTGATAACCCTGAACCATCTATAGTTGCTACTTCAGCTTGTTCGATCCCATGTTCACCATTACAATATGTCGATAATATAGTGTCACTGCTGGCATTTATTGCATAAGCGATTGTTTTTATCAGCGCTTCACCATACATGTTGATACTTACTCGTTCAAACCAATATACGATTTCACTCATTGGCGGTGAAACGTGTATGTCGAGTGTTATTCGATTTTTTGGTAAATCTTCGTCTCTACGATAGATAATTTTGATCGGAATTGATTTTGACCACTGCATGCCTTGACCAAGTTCATCGGCTATGTAGAATGCTGAGTTTGGTATTGCACCACCAATAGAGAAATTTTTGGCTGTATCGATACTGAGTGTACCGCGCAAATAACCGTGCATGCCATCAGGTGCCAAAAATAGATTTGTACGATCTCCAGTGCCTACAGCACCAGTTGTAATCTCATTAATTAATGTTACGGATGGTGGTGGATGGTCGACATAAACAAGAGTAACAGGATCGCCGACAGAAGAACCAGGTGAAAGAAATAGTCGAAATTGGTTCTCACGCCAGTTCAGTGCGCTGTGACCCGTTCCATAATGATTTCTATGCACATTTAACACTCTGGAATGTACACACAATACAAGTTACGTTGAATACAACTCACCCCAGATCTCCCCACGGGTATCCACTAGGTATAGTCTGTGTTTGATCTGGCCATGCACTCAGATCTACAACAACACCTCGACATTCTTTGATCCCTCGACTTCTAATCGCTTTCAACCAGCGTTCCATTATCACTTCGCCTTTCGTCTCATTCCAGCGCCAACTTCCTAAACTTGGATCACCACTTCCTATATACATACACACATACATACATGCTTAGAAAAAGCACCATTTCCAGTAAAGGACGGCCGCATACTAACCGACAATATAGATATAACCATTGAGAATGCCAAACGAATTGATATTGCCAGAATATTGTAATATAGTTTTGTAGCGATAATCTGTCCCTAGATAATGTAGAGCAGCAGCACCGGTCACAGTCTTCAGCGTCGATGCAGGTGCGAGACCGAGGTTTTCATTATGAGAGAATATAATGTTGCCAGTAGAATTATCAAGAATAGTGAGTGAAAATGTGGCGTACGATAGTTGAGGGTCTTGCATGAAACGACTCCATGCTGTAGAGAAGTTCGTATTGATAGCAGCATACGTATGACATTGAATCGACAGAAAACTGAAGAGAATTAAAACAATCCTCTGCAGTTAGAGAAAATCCTCGTCTATGTATAGTTCAATACAGAAAATATTAATTTCTTACCATTCCACAGTGTCTTTTCGGTTTTCAAGTAGGTAGTTCGGTATTTGAAAGAAAAAAAACTTTTATATATTTTTTTAAAGTATGCGTAGAAGATAAAGATTGATGACAAGAAACTCGTGGATTATATGAAATTGAATAAATATCACCTGGTCGTCTGAGACATAAAGAGAGGCAAATAATGCGTTTTTCATTCGAGTCTGTCATTTTCTTCTACACTTTATTGAATATCTCCACCCTAGAAATCTTCTGCCATGAGGGTCGAAAGTCGCATACGTATTTGTACATTCTATTCAGTTGAACAAGTATAAGTATTATAAAAAAAAGAGATAAATAGACTACAAATTAATGGGCTTTTAATAAATTTATTATTAATAACATAAATCATTATATAAAAAAGCAGAAATAAAATATAAAACAGCATGACCTCTACAAATAGATCTCTTATCACACGAAGAATACTGTACCAGTGCAAAACTCCTACTATATCCATTCATTCATATAGCATTTAATAGAGTATACTAACAAGGGAAGGTCACCAACTTTAAAATCGATTTTAAGACAGAATTTAGTGCTCTGAAAGTAATCGACCATGATGAATCCGAATATCGTGGTCGTTACGGCTAATACTACTCTGAAGACCGGGTTTTAGAAAGCCAGGTTCTCAGAAAATCTGTGTATTTTTTAATGTTCTTTTTTTTTAGCTCAGTTTGTAGAGCACATCGAATTATCTGCAGAAAAATGATTGTTTCTATTTCGGATTGGTTTTTTTATAAGACATATAGCCATACAAATCCATATGGGTGATGTACATCTTAGCATTTTTATATAAAGACACAACAGGTTATTTAGTTTTCCTGGAGTGTGCTCTTGTAAGCAAGCAGTGCTTGCTGATTCATGGACAATTCGATGTACTCTGCAAACTGAGCTAATAAAAAAAAGATCATTAAAAAATACCTAGATTTTCTGAATACCTGGCTTTCCAAAACCCGGTCCCCAGAGTAGGATTAGCAGTAACAACCACGATATTCGAATTTAGCATGTTCGATTACCTCCAGAGCACTAAATTCTGACTCGAAAGCGATTTAAAAGTTGGTGACCTTTCCTCGTAAGAGAGATAAAATCTACGTATGTTTGCTCATCAATCTCTGTTCGAGTAGTAGCAGGTGTTCTTTGACCACATGTATTAAAAAATAGGAACATAATAGAAAAATTATATGTCATCAGATAGACTACACAATCAGAAAAAGACGATATAACCAATCGTTGTAGAAAATTCGATACAAGCAGTAATTTCCTTGTAGTCATATCGCATGCATTTGATTAAAATCTAAATACCTGGTTATGTCTTCTAGGTCGAATTGTGTAGCGCTATTCATGATCATATCTCATAAATTTTATTGGAAAAACATCTACTCTACAACTCGAAGTGAGATTAATAAGCAATAATGTTTGTAGATTCTCTCTAACTTACTACAGTCTACTAAACGCCTCATAAATGTAGTTGGAATGTTACATTTGTTTAGGACTTTGGGTTAGTTTTGATGCTGATTTTACTTTTAGTATCATACAGAGAATCCGGAGCATTTTGAGCATATGTGTATGATTGAAGGCCTGGTCGATGTTGTCTTTGAGCATAAATAACTTCGCGAAAGAAACGAAATACGTTGGAATCTGTATGACCAACTGTGAAGGCGGAATGTTCAATTAAAAATCGCATACTAACTAGAAATTGTTCGAAACCAATACGCTGAAATGGATCAAAGCATGCCTGCGGTGCAAGAACATTGTAAAGAATATCTCTTCCACGTAAATGTTCTCGCGCATACGATTCATCCGTACCCTTCGAATTCGGATTTGCATAATCTTGAAGTGCCTGCATGACAGATGTATCGTCGGTCATAACAAAAATATATTGAAATTTTATCTTTCGCTGCTTTTCTTCGTCGACTATTCCTTTGACATATAACGAAAGATTACGCCAATGCTGATGCTTCGCCCAGAAAGAATCTTCATTGGATTTATCTCCCCGGCGAATATATAAACCAGCAAGTCGGTCGAATATATTTGTACCAGCTGGAACCGAATGTTTATCTTGGAGATAGCCTAACCAATGCTGGGTTAATACTCGCATGCCATATTCAATGCGCGGTGCGTTTTGTGAGCCAAAAAATAAAACAAACATGTAACGAAGAAATGACCCGAAAACGTGATCTTGCCAAGTTAAGTTATAATTTTTATTTGAAACTAAAAGATCAGAAGAGAAGGCATCAGGTTTATTTGTGTTGATCCATTCGCCAAGTGGAACATTTTTTGCATTGTTCGGTGCGTAAATATGCTCATTAGAATGATCGATAAGAACTTTCAGAGGTGAGTCATAAGTAACTGATGTCTTCTTGCGATCGAACAACCATTTTCGTATGGGTACATGATGGTAATCCATTTTCCAAAATTCGCTCGACCTTAGAGGGCGGTTCTCTTTATTATTTCTATACTCAAATAGTTTACTGGTGACTGCAATTTCAATCTTATTCGAATCGGATTCAATAAGGGTTTTCATAGTCTTCAATTCCGGATCTTGTTCGAAAGCTGTGCAAATCGAAGATGGAAGAAAATAACGTTTTACACCTTCGCCTAAGAAATCATCTTTTTCGCCACGATCGCCACTAAAACGAGTTCCGCTAAGTACAGCAATACGCGGACTGTACAATGTTTGACCAAATTGTGCAATGAAACAGAGAACTCTACTGAAGAATCCCGACCAATGTTGATGTAGAATAAAGATCGATTGCGCGCGGCATATCTTTAGAATTTCTTGTTTACTCACCAATCCACTTTGAATTTCATCCAGATGTGGAAACTGTTTTTCCGAAAGGTATTTGAGCATTTCGATCTCAGCAATTTTATTCCATCGAACATCACCTTGTTCATCAAGCCACAGGATAGGAGTAAGTGATTGACGAAATTCGCTTTCATTATATGTTATCATTTCACTTGTATATTCACGTTGCGATGGTTGTTTACTCAGCTCTGTCGGGAACAGTCTATAGCAAACGAATTATTTGCAAAAAACCTATCTCGTTTCAGTCACTTACCTAACTGGTAGACTTTGTATTTGAACTAATTCATTATACATGGGTGTATCTTTAAAAACCAATGCTGAAGTTTGTACGCGTTCATTTTGTTGGAGTGGTAAAGTCGGGTTTGAATTGTCAGCATGTTTTTCAAATTTACTTGCCGACTGATATCGCATGATTAGATACAATATGACTATTGTACTACATACGATTAAGAACATTCGAGTAGCAGAAAAACGAACCAACATGCTTCTAACTGGTAATATTTTTCCTCGAAAGAAGAGAAAAAGAAATATTTAATTCAATTTTCTTACCTATTCTGTTGAATAAAGCGTAGGTTAGAATAAAAAGAAAAAAACGACAATTTCTTTCTCTCCGCCTTCAATACCGCCTAGTGAACAGATAGTTGCAACTGAAAAACAAAAAAGCTAAAGTAAACATGGCAACGTTGAAGTACATTGGGGTCCCTTTGCGTAGCAGCCTGCGAAGTTCTTCTGACAACATCGATGACGCCTGTTCTGATGACGAATTTTGTTTGATTATTAACTGTTAACTCACAATTTTTTACATTGAAAATCAAGCAAATAACAAAATACAAAGAATTTTTCTTTTATTGCGTTTCTATTTGATAATTACGGGAAGCAACGCGATTTTTTTCTCCTTGTTCCTTTTTAATTTATGCGAGGAAGTAGTGTGGAATAGAAAATTTTTCAGAATGACTTGAACTACAAGGATGTTACGTAGCGCGCCGTAGGTGCAATCTGACCATTGTCAAAATGGTATCGGACACAAAGAATTGACAAACATACATGATGTTTGCACACAAACAATCCATGTACACTCCAGACAGTTTCATTGCATCAAGTGTAACTCAACTCTTATGTTTCAATTCCGCATTTTTATTAAACAGAAGAAGGAAAAGAAAAGTTGGCCAAAACGATGTTTTGACTTCATATTCATCGAATTTCAGTTGATGTTCGCTTAACAAGATAAATGATTAGTTTACTTCGGATGATAGGTTCTTCTTTTATATAGTACACACCATGAAATTAACGAAAGAAACAGAATCTAATGTAAGACATAAACACGCATGCATACAAGAAATGAAAAATCTGACAAATAGATAGATAGAAAACGAAACGAAGATCAATCTACTGCTCATAAACAAATACTTCACAAAGAACAGCAGTAAATAGTTTATTCCATCGATCAGTGACACCATCAGCTTCGATATAAACAAACCGACCACGTAATGAACGTTCACATTGAAAGTGAAGACGAGATGACGAAGTCAACGCTTGATCAGTACGAGTGATAAATGAACATAAATTAGCAGTCTTGAAACGATATCGACGTGGACGATAATCTACATAAACATTGTATCGCTCTAAGTTTGCCAGATAGTCACGATAAATTGATGTTGACATGGAAGAATTAGTGGCTAAAATTATATATTGACAAAATATTATTTGCTTTAGAAGAATGCGTATGTTTTTTTGTGTTCAATACCTTTATTATTTGCATGCCATGTTCGTAACATGACACCAGCAATATTTGTAATACGACCTAAATCGACCATCCAAACAGGTTTTCGAACAAAATAATTGTCAATCGTTGCACATTTCGACCAATCTAACGATTCTTCTAAACCGTCGACGGCTAGTGATGCATCACCATTGGTTTCTCTTGGACTGCGGTATTTCAATTCGCCCACTCCACTTGGTTGATGCTGACGATTTCGATCGTTTGTCCAGGTTTGCTTTTTATATGCCATATTTTCCACTTTGAAAGAAAAAGTAGAAGCGAGTTTCTTTGCTATCACACAAGATCAAGGAAAAGGTGCGCTTACCACATTGAGCTTCACTGTTTACACGAAAGTAACCAGGAAAACAGGTACCTGAAATGAAAACGCGAGTTTCGTAATTAGTTCTTGTATAGGTAATAACAAGCATACCTTGGTGTGGACATCCTAAAATAGCTGCTCGCATGCTAACATGATTATGCCATTCTGTTGGATGTAACCGAACGTATCGAGCAAAGAATGGTTCATTAAGAAAATGAATACGTTCACTATCACGATCATTATTCGCCGCAAATTCCTAGATAAACAAGTTTCGTTTCATCTAGCCTTGAATCAATCGAGAAACAATCAAACCTTGGGTTCAACTTGCGATTTATCTTTATAATAGAGCCATAGGCGGCTGTCATTCGAAAACGAAACTTTATATTTTGTCACCCATTGCTCTTGACTGGTATCCCCACGACCTTTAGTTATCAGTGATGTGACGGTTGATGGATGGCCCAAATCGAATTCGAGCCATTGGTCGTGTTCTAAAAGTAGTTTATTACAACTATTCTTGTTTGATTTCATCCAATACTAACTGTATCGTTTCCTAGAACACCAGCCTTTATTACTCATCAAGTAACCATCCTCTGGTTGACATGATGCACGTCGACGATACGGCCATGATGTTGATGCACTGATCTTTCCATATGGTGGTAAACCCAGATGTTGTTTACATTCTACATCATTCAAAGAAAAGGAGAAATTATGAACAACCCTATCACACAAAAGAGATTAGTGATCCGTACCTTGACAGCCCACGATTTCAACACGCAGGGATGGATGTGAGTACCATTGAATAGGATGAAATTTGATGAATCGAGCAACAATAGGTTCGTCGAAATAGTTGTGACGAACCGCATATGAATCAGTATTAGCAGCAAATATCTAATTTAAAGAACACAGAAGATTTACAAGGATGCGAGGTGACATTTCGTTCAAAGTCAACTAAATCAAGGACAGTGCATCTTAACCATCTGTGCCTTTCAGTCGTAAGACAAAGAGATACGAAGAAAATGTTGGACATAAAATTTCACGCATTTTAGTAACCGCTGGTTTTTATGTGCAATACGATTATTTCCACTTTTTTTCTTCATAGATAAATGACAACGACAGATAACTATGATGTTCGAATATTAGTTTATAATGGTGATTTTTTTTCTCGCCTATCGAAGGTCTTCCCTCACTCCAAGAATGAAAGAAACACCACAGCTAGATGAACAATCGAACAACTATCCTACCTTTTGATTTCCATATCGATCTACTAGATATTGCCATCGATAAGCATCGGTACTGTACGAGACCATAAACGATATAACATATTCCTCTTTGTTCGCTCGGCCTTGAGTTAATACGCCTGATATCTATGAACAAAAAATATCTTTATAGTTATAATCGACAAATTCATCCTAAAATGTTCGATATACTTTCGCAGCAATACCCAAATCGATTTGTAACCATTCGGAATCTGACTTATGTCTTGCACACCAAGCACGATCTACAGATTGATATAAACGAGCGTTTTTCTCATGACAGTCAGGATCCCACAATGTCGACGATGCTGTGATTTGCCAATCGCGAATTTCGCCACTGATCATGCCCAATGGTCCATTACATACTAAAATTCAAAGCCGAATAAACACCAAATCTAATATATAACCATGTCACCTACCTTGAGTACTAGCACTGATCGAATGAATCAATGATATGAAATAATAAAAGCTTAGCCAGAACATTTTCAGTCTTGAACAGTATTGAAAATATTTAAACATCTAAATAAACCAATGAAGACAAACAATAACTGCTGACTAGACTCATTTTGTAATTACAGTCAACATACGACTGGCATAGAAAATAAACTTAAAGAAAGGTAGAGAGAGACACTGTAATTAGACACAAGGCGTGTCCGATTTCGTTAGAGAAAATAGTGGCATACTGATCAATAGAACGACTATTATCATCATTGTCGAGACGTCTGACAAACGTGAACCGACTTTAGTCAATCGTTTTCTTCTTTTCTTTCTTTAAAAAAAAAAGAAGACATCTTTTCTTGTTTTCAAATATTAGAAGTATCGGTTGTCTCTTTAACAATAAACGAAGAAGAACTGCAAATGTCAGGGTCAAGGTGAATCGATCTATATTCTCGTCGTCTTCAATCTTTTCTTCTCTATTTGTCCATTCCGTCTAATGCAACATGCTGAGTGTCCGATTTCAATTCATCTTAGTACTAATATGAGCAGCAAGGTTAACAAGACGGCTTTTTCCCTTCATCACTAATCATACATTTTCGTCCGAAATTTTTATTCTTACAAAAACAAAACAAATCATCTATACTTCATTATTGACCAGAGATACATTAGCCAGAATCGATCCAAATGGACATACAATGTCCCTTGACACGATGTATCATCATGTTTCGATGATATTACGAAGAAAAGAGAAAGAAATAACATCTAATTCAATCCCAAGAAACATATACAGGTAGTAAAGTGTCATACATCTTGCTGTGCCATTATGATCAAAAGCGTATGAGAGATTGCATCATCAAATATCAATTCATAGCAGAGAGGGAGAGAACGGGACAACGATATGCATAATCATTCAAATGAATTATACTATACAAGATGCTTTTAAGGGAAGGCAAGTATACAAAAAAAAAGAAAACCGAGAAAAAATAAATGATAAATTGATTTCAAAACGAACAAAAAAAGATTTGTTCGTATATGTATCGAGAGATTTGAATAAAAGATATGTTCATGGCCTTTTTAACGAATTCGAAGCGCTTACTTTGTATTTATTATAGATGCTCGAAGGCGGGATAAAAAGACAAGTAGTTTAGTCTTGATTTTATGCAAAAAAAAACAGATTGTCATCGTAGTTCCTAATCGTCTTATATATTCGCATACAGTCTATTATAAAAAGGTCAATTTTATCTGGTATTTGTCACATATTGACCGCCTTCGGGCCTATGTCTCCTACTATCCATATGGTTCATTCGTTTTAAAAGTTAAAAGCCCGTTGACAACATCGATGATAATAGACGACAACGACAGGAGAGATCTTTTGATTAATGTAGTAAATGAAGAAATATGCGGACGGAGAGAACGACAGACAGTAGAGGGAAGAGAAGATGTATTATGTCTAATGATGATTGTTCGTGTAGAGAACGACGAGAAAGAGCGTGGTAATTATATAAAAAAAAAACGAATAATAATCATTTAGTGGCTATTTCAGAGACATACGATTTAGTTCTTCAAGGTTAATCATCGCTAAAGATTTGACTTTTATGAATCTTGGCACGTACTTACGTCATTGAATGTGCGCGTTCGTTATCAGTACAATCACCCGTCATCTGAATAGACCTGTTCATAAATTATTTTCGAATCAATGAGGAAGAACCTTGACACATATACTCTTCAACATTTTTTTATGTTCGACAGGAAAGTGTATTCGAATCTGATCGAAATGAAGAGAAAAAAATTAGATGCGACATTGATCAAGGTAGGTAGTCTCGTACGCTTTTATGTGTGATCATCTTAGCAGAAAAAGATGTGAACATAAAAATCTCAAGCTGCGCGTTGCTTTCGAGTTCAATTATCGGTTGACGAATATGTATAGAGATGGTTCAAAGAAAAGAATCAGTGAACTACACGAGATTACATTTCAGATCAAATGCAACAAAGAGAATCTTGTTCGAAAATGAGATCATTGAAACTTACCTCATCGGTGTTGTTCTAGGAGAAAATCATTCGGCTGAAACAGATTTATCGGAATAGATAGCTTCAATGACAACGATGGATAGTAATGTATAATAAACTGATGAACGTACGTGTATAGTCTCTTTTCGTATGATTTGCTATGCGAAATGAAAAAAAAGGAGAGAATGAAAGAGATGAGATTTCTTTTTTTCCTTCTTCTCTTTCCCTCCCCTTTCTCTTTCTCTAGAGAGAATATATGTTCAGTCAGTGATTTGCTTTGCCTACTCTAATATACTATGGCGTCATCGATATTCTTATGATGTTAGTGACGACTAGGTCTTCTGGAGTGAGTGGAAGTCATAGTTATGCCGATGAGAAATATCGAAAAAAGTCCTGATCACTGACAAGTCATTATCAAGCCAAGCAGAGAAAGAAAAGGAATGTTAAGTTATACGATAATATTTTGTGTAATCGATTTTCTTTTTCTCTGTCTCCTCCTTCACCACTGTGATCAATGAATCACATTGTATTTAGTTCGATCAAACTGTGTTTTCAATTCTTTTGTTTTCATGCTCAATTAAAAAGAAAACAAGACTTAAAGATATGAAAGTATTGAACAAAATAAAAATCTTTCATTATGTTACATTTACAGATAAGTACAACACTTAATGACGACAACGACAAGCGATTATTATTGTTGTTCACTTTACTATTGTGACGACATACTGTTCACTTGGTCATTCAACACGCTTAAGCGACAGAGAGAAAAGAGAAGTAAGAGACGCGTAAAAAGCTTAGACATCATTTAACGACAAACGCATATATTCATTTATTCGCGCGAAAAAAGTGCGAAAAGTGTTAACAGATTTATTTCAATCAAAAACAAAAGACGACGACGACAACGACGATGACATACATTTGAGTTGATGATCATCATTAGTATAGTAAGCATTTCTATACATCGAGATGGTCGAATAATGAAAGACGTTCGATGACTAAAGGTATTTCTCACTGAGAAGAGAAGAGTCAAAATGAATCCCCAACATTGTGTTGTTATTGTATGAAATATGACATAACCAAAGCAATCATCGGAAGAAGTCAAACTATGATGTCTACAATATATACACAAATGCGCGGACTAGCTTTTCATTTGAAACTTGAAAATCAAACCGAAATTGAGATTGAAAGAAAGACTAGGAGTAGTCATTTGACAATAGTAAATTAAACAACAAGCATTGTAAGGAGTAATGAAGAACGAAACCTAGTTGAATGAAGGAAAAATAACGAGATTGTGTCATCTATACTCATCTCTAGTACCAATTGCATAATGATATCAACCGAAAACAACTTGACCGTTTTTGACAAGTAGATTTCGTCTATGGCGGAATTTTCGAAGACAAAAAAAAGAGGATGCAACTCAATCAGGGCGATGATTAAACATGATTATTAATAATTTGTACGGTGATATGCACCGTGAAATTTTCATCGTGACAGATCATATAGGATTGACCGAATCGATTCATCAAAAAAATTTCCATGATTCGACTGACCGTGTTACGGACAAATCGAATTCGTGATCAGGTTTCAAAGAAGCTAAGTATCGATGGATGCATATATGGGTTTGAAGAGAAGAATTCGAATTTTGTGAATAGTAGCGTCATCTAGTGAACACGTTAATTCATAGGTGCGAATGGCATATATCATATTTAACTTAGAGAAAAACAAGAGGAGAAAGAAATAAAACTCAAGACAAATTTCTTCACGAGTAACTCGTTATTATCAGATGTAGATATTGTTGTATTTGTATGCGTTATTATGGTTGTTTTTTTCTATGAGATAAAAGTCTCCAGATTTCGTAAACATGTCTGCAGATCGTTCGATCAGCACGAATTCAACGTCATCCGCATCTGCTTCCGTGTCGAAAAAACGTTTGAATGAACCCATGATAGACCCATCAAATCTTTTATATAATGATCGTCAACATTATCAGATTATCTTCACGAATGATTCTCGATTTTTTGATACCAGTCTTCATTTATTCAAATCATATTGTGATCTTGGTTATATTGAATCAGATCAGAAAAAATCAAAGAAAAATCTACCGCCTTTAGCATCAAGTACCTTTAAATCACAAACAAGTGGCTTCAACAGTCGATGGCGACCGAAACCAGTTGGATTTAGTAGTAATCACGATGCCAATGGAAATACGAACGGAATCTTGAAACAACCGTTTGTACGGTATCACGGTAAATCTATTTTCATCCAACATCTGAAATAATTTAAGGAGTGAACGCGATATCTGATTTAGATTATTCGATGAGCCATCGATCTGATCCAGGCGCTTCAAAAGTTATAACTTCAAAGTTTACACGCGAGAATTCACCATTGGTTTTTTCATCACAACGTCAGTCAATGCCAGTATGGAATCAACCATCCGAAAACCACATTGATGACGACTCCGATGATCCTGATATAATCGTAACAAGATTGTGATTGTTTCTTTCTCCGTCACATCTACATTCCAATTGTCAAGTATACGAAAAATTTCCTTTTAGCTTTTCATTCCCTCTGTCTTTTCTTCGATGCCCATCAGTCTTTCGTTATCTCTCATTTGCCTTGTTTTCTTCTACACCATATACTCTATCCGAATATGTGTTATGAACAAATACATGAATTATTTCAATTTCATCTTATTATTATTCACCCTAGTTGTTCTTTTCTCGTCTGTGCTTGGGTTTTCATCAATGCATTTGTTTTTTCTTCGTTCTAATTCTCAAATGAACTCATGCGCACGTGTGTATAGTTGCTTTTCTGTCTGTTGTTTTTTTTATTACTTGTTACACACAGGAACAATTTTATGATCATAAACAAAAAAACCGATACAACTGTCTATGGTGCATCTTGTTTTCGAGATTCTTTGATAATCCGAATGTATACGAGAGAATGTATGCATGAGACATGATGTGCGGTACGGTGAGGTATTCGCTTCCATGAAAGGCAAGAGAATAATGTGGCAAAATGTTTTTTTTTTCGATAAACGATCATGTTATTCAATTCAGATGAAAACATATGTATATTTCTGACGCTTATCTATCGACACGTTGGTAGCATGTGGTATTGTAAAAGTGGGAATCTATGAAGTTGCGTTCGGATAGAAGCTGCGAATGAGAAATTATTTTAATCAATATGTATTCTTCGCCAATCCGTGATGTGATCGAATGCATAGCAAGATTAATCAATTCAAAAAGTAAAAACTTATGCATATCATTTTGATGACTGATCGGAAACTTATAACGATTTTTCTCAAAAATTTGAAATTATTCGTTGTGAATATTCCTTATTGTTGTCAGTTCGTACATTGAATTTTTCAATCGAAAATCCTTTCTTTGCTTTGTCATTTTCTGTCCGATGTTCCAATAGACACGAACAAATACGTGTTCGTGTCGTATGCGGCTTAGGACAGTCAGAAAAAGGAAGCAAACTTGAGCGATCAACTCCCTTGTTCACGATATATTCAACGAGAATGCCAGAATTATTGTATATTGCCAGGTATATGATAAACGCAAGATGAAAGTACAACGTGCGCAGTAAAGCATGATGTTAGGCAGCTGGCTGCGTACGAAGATACTCGAAAAGTAAATTTGAATAGCAAAAGAACCAGGCCTTGCCATTTTGAAAACTCCAAAGAATTTACTTAGCAAAGAGCACAGATGTGTTCATATTTCGTTTTTCCTCAAAAATCCGAACTTCTTGAATCGATTAGACTGTGCTTTGTTCATTCAAGATGATTCAGACGTCTCCTATTATATATTAGTATGAACTATGAGCCTTTTCTTGGTTTCCATACAGAAATATTTCTTTTGCTACTAGTTTGGTAGAACGAAAGCTGTAAAATACTTCTTTTATGTTTTAGATGTGTAAGAACTGAGATAAAATGGTATTGATTTTTACAAAACAAGAACGTTTTCTTTTGAGAGACCGACAGGTATACGCATGATATCGTTTGTTTCGTCAAAGCATACTTCTGACAACAAAATTTTTGGAAAACATAGAGTAACACTATTACACGTATTCAGAGATCACACGCGGATGCGTGTAACACGTTTCGATTCCTTGTCTACAATTATCTACTCACTTTCTTACGTGACTACTTCCCTCTTACATCAGTGTTTTCTGTCTTTGGCGCATGAACTATTTTGGCTTTATGAAACACACTTCTCAATCGTTGCACTTTGTACTTTTATGTTTTTTTTCTAATGATTGGAGATCAGTGATCGTCCAGTGTTGAGGTGTATACAGCTCATTGACGATCGATGAAATGCAATACGTACACTCGTATGTAAATAGAGGGACGAAAATAAATCGAACTGATAGTTTTCATGAAATTTCCTTTCATACTTTCCTCACGGACGCATAAGGCGACAAATAAGAAAACATGAGATGTTAACTGTAACATGCATGAATACCTTTCAAGTATTACTGATCACGTTTTAAAATGTCATATTGTGTTGCCTATCAAGTATTATATGGTAAAATACTTTCTCGATGGGTTAATAAATGTCAACGTTATTAGATAAAAATACGGAAAATATTGCTGCTCGAGGGCGATATAGATTTATCGACTTGTTGTATATAAATGCAAGACAGATAATGGTTTTTCATTTATTGAACTTGATTGCATATCAGCGTCCAGCATGCAGTTTGTTTACGGCTCAATCGCTCTCTTATGCGTCTGTGTCCTGACCTTCAACAGCGTTGATGCTCGCTCGATGGGAGCGTACGCTGATAATGATGAGAGCAGTGAAATGGAGAGACATGATCTATACGAAGCTCTGACTGATGCTCTTCTTGCTAGAAGCTCAAGACATTTCCTGAAGGGTGGAGCTCGCAAACGCCAAGGAGGTAGTGGTTCCGGCAGTGGCTCCGGCAGTGGTTCTGGCTATCTTAGTGGTCTTCTTGGTGGTTCTGGCAGTGGCTTCAGTAAACGTCGTCATTTTAATCCAGTTGCCAATTATAAACGCCAAAAACAATATTACCATAAACGAAATTACGACGGAGGATATAACGGTGATCTCGAAGATTAGATTGATCAAGTCTCAATATCATTCAAACAATAACATTCATTGTTCCAACGTTTTTCTATTTTTCATAATCATAGTACCCTCACCCTTTTCATTCTTTCATTTTCATTCATTATACTATTTGACATCGCGTAACAATAATCTCGCTTATCGTACATAATCTCTACTCATATAAACAGTACATTTCAATAAAAGTAAAATTAACGTCCAGAGACATCGAACAAGGATAGATTTAGATGTATATTCATTTTTAGCTTTTCAAGAGTGTATATAACTGTTGAGTGGAAAACAGTTTCTAAGCGGTGCGTCAGACGACTGCTTGACGTTTGAGTATTTGTTGACGCTTTATAAATATCATCAGTTTTGAATATAATCAGAATCTTATTCTGTGTATATGAGGAACAGATCACTATGAAACGTAAGCATCTAACGATTGTATAACGTAACATTGTTAAAATGCATTAATAGATAATTGTATAAATAATGTAGAAACGATAATACATAATGAATGTGCTGGTGTACCATCCTGATATATTGTACATATACAGTTTATGATGAAATTAAAGAAGAAAATTCGTTTAGTAATCCTTTCATATTGAAATAAATGTATGATTTATCAATCAATGGTATTAGTGATGAAAGAAATACCGTACTTTCTTCATCAGTCAAACATTTGAATCCAGTTTCATTGTGCCTATTTCGTCCCAGTCCTACATTAGCTGATATTTTGAAATGATTTTATTGTGTAATAAAATCTAGTACATCATTATCATTGTAATTAACTTTAACAAGCTGATCAGTATCATCATTAATATAAAAATTGTCTTCAAAACAATGAAAATCTGACGAGATGGTATTTGTAGATGATGTTATACCAAATAATTCGAACATAGCACCAATGCTACATAGAGACATTCGTTTACATATGTCAATTGAGAAAGTATTCGAACAAAAATCATTTCAAGGAACAAACGTGTGAAGAATAACTCGTCGATATTCAGATAGATAAGATCCAACATACTGAAGTAAAATTTCTTTTTCTTTATCTACAATGATGTTGGTTTTGAGTAAATCCATTGCTTGTGAATAGTTAACTGATATGTTTACATAAACAGCTAGCAAATACAGAATAAATTTTCCAATAAGATATAGCATACTTGAAGAAGAAAGAAGAATAATGTAACACCTTGCTAAATCTATGATGCATCTGATGAAAATACGAAGAATTGTTGTTGTGGATAATAGGCAGGAGTATATGTTTTTTTTAATAAATCCATTAACTTGTATGTGTACATTTAGATATCTGTAGAAAAATCAATGACACGATAGACAATACCATTGATAAATCAGAGAGGACTAAAAATATGATATACGATCGGTTACAGAGGTGAGCCAATTTTGTGTTATGCGGTATACATCAATACACAATTATTCAGTCAAAGTGGGACTTTGCAGGATAGAAAATTGAAAATGACTTATTTTGTTATTGAGTAGAATTATTTCTAAAGAAAAATGTCGACGCCAAACAGTGTGTTTTTGAACTTGGAAATCTTTTTTCTGTCTTGCATGTTACGTCAGATGATGAAGTTTCCAAAACATGTCATTGCAGAGGGATCGATAGTCATTTTCCAAATCACAGAAAGACATCTAAAATAATCCGATGGCTTCTCGTCTATCCGGTATAGATCCGATTGAACGTGTTACTTATCTAGACAAGTAGTACTTTATCTTAGCGTCACAATCATCCAATCTTGTGAGAACCTGCATTAGTTGCTCTCACTAAATACCATCAACTTATAGGGTTATACACACAAGTAACCACTTTGCCTGCGCCATAAAAAAATAACACCAAGAAACATTGAAAAAGCTACTTTCAACACTAATAGCCGAAGCAACAATGGCTCCGATTGCCATTATACGACTTGAAGTCTCTTATAAAGATCATCATTGTGAAAATTTTCAAAAAATAAAAGTATATTTTTCCAATGACCTTCCAAAAACGAAATCATCGAAAATTGCTTTGAGCGTCTCCTCATAGATAATCATACAAAATTCTACCAATCGAATCAGATTATGCAACTTTTCAGCGTGTGTAGAGGACTAATCAAGAGAGTATCATCCGTACATGGTATCTCATTTTTCCTTTTCATCAATAATCGAAAATACGTCATGAATATTACTCTACAATCATTGTACCTTGCACTTTTATGGTTTTTTAACGGTAGCAAATCAACAATCATCCAGTGTTGAGGTGTATACAGCTCATTGACGATCAATGAAATATAATATATACAATTTATGCATATAGAAGAAAAGTAAACAAGAACGAAAATAAATCGAACTAGTAATATTCATATAGTTTCCTTCTCAACCTTCGTTATCGATGGATGAGTTGACGAATAAGAAAAAGTGAAATATTAGACAGAGCATGCATGAATAACTTTCATATATTATTGATCACGTATTAAAATGTCATATTGTGTTGCCTATCAAGTATTATATGGTAAAATACTTGTTTCGATTGGTTAATAACCTTCAACGTTATTAGATAAAAATACCGAAAATATTGATGCGCGGGGGCGATATAGATATGTCGACTTGTTGTATATAAATGCAAGACAGATAATGGTTTTTCATTTATTGAACTTGATTGCATATCAGCGTCCAGCATGCAGTTTGTTTACGGCTCAATCGCTCTCTTATGCGTCTGTGTCCTGACCTTCAACAGCGTTGATGCTCGCTCGATGGGAGCGTACGTTGATAATGATGAGAGCAGTGAAATGGAGAGACGTGACCTATACGAAGCTCTGACTGATGCTCTTCTTGCTAGAAGCTCAAGACATTTCCTGAAGAGTGGAGCTCGCAAGCGCCAAGGAGGTAGTGGTTCCGGCAGCGGTTCTGGCGATCTTGGCAGCGGTTCTGGCAATCTTGGCAGCGGTTCTGGCAATCTTGGCAGCGGTTCTGGCAATCTTGGCAGCGGTTCCGGCGATCTTGGCAGCGGTTTCGGCGATCTTGGCAGCGGTTTCGGCGATCTTGGCAGTCTTTTTGGTGGTTATAGCAGTGGATGGGAGATGCTGGCTAGTCTTCTTGGTGGTTCTGGCAGTGGCTTCAGTAAACGTCGTCATTTTAATCCAGTTGCCAATTATAAACGCCAAAAACAATATTATCATAAACGAAATTACGACGGAGGATATAACGGTGATCTCGAAGATTAGATTGATCAAGTCTCAATATCATTCAAACAATAACATTCATTGTTCCAACGTTTTTCTATTTTTCACAATCATAGTACCCTCACCCTTTTCATTCTTTCATTTTCATTCATTATACTATTTGACATCGCGTAACAATAATCTCACTTATCGTACATAATCTCTACTCATATAAACAGTATATTTCAATAAAAGTAAAATTAGCGTCCATAGGCAAAATCATCTCTAATGCTTTGTCTTATTTGATTTCAGTTGTTTCATTCTTTCACAAACTTTCCTTCGCAGCGAAATGCGTACTTACTTGTGGATGCTCTTTTATTTCGTTCGAAGATAGAAAAAATAATTTCATATGCGCGTGACTTTAGCCTGTTCGTTTTCTGAGATATTGATTGATGATACTACATGCTATATTTATGTTTATTTTATTGATGATATGCACAACTACACTATCGAAACTACGAAAAGAATAATACACACACACGCACGCAGAAGAATTATTAAAGAATTATTACCAAGCAATGTGTTCTAACCAACAGCCAGGATTTCGTCGAATGTACAATTTTCTTAATTCGTCAATAATAAACATGAATGTGCCAAAGCCAAGTGCAGGCAAAACATAAAGTATTGGTACTCGTTCAGTTTTAAATTGATGTTGCATAAATGGCACTTGTGTAATCAAAATACAAGTTAATGTTGATGCAATAATTCCAACAATTAACCATAGATTTCGACTATGACGAGACCAAAACGGATTGTGCGTAAAAAACGATGCATAACGTGTACGTGTTGTCAATAAGTTAAAACATTGCATAATGCATAAAGCCACATAATAAATACATTGGCCTGTTTGATTGATTGTCGTTAACTGTTTTTGCTTTTCTGGCGAGAATTGTTCTTCAAAGTGATTGAATTTAAAAAATATCATTGACAATGGAATACCATTTGCTTGATACCACCAAAAGAAGCAAAAAAAGGAAGTGAAACATTCGATATTACCAATGATTATATAAGCATGAAAGAGTAGTTTTAAGTTTAATATATGTGATTTATTTCGAATCGCTGGTGGACGACGCATAATATCTTTCTCTGCTTTTTCCGATACCATTGCCAATGACATAAACACATCTAGAAGAAGAGAAAAATAGAAATCCATCGATTCGACTTATACAGTACCGTTCATCATGCAAAATATAGTTGCTTGAAAAGCCGATAATGCTAACGGAATACCGAGCCATGTGTTAAAGAAAACAGGCCAAATCTCCGACCAAGAACCTACAATACAATACAATACAACAAGAACAGTAAATCAAATATGCTTGCTCTAATGTCTTGTATAAGCTAAAGATTGCTTACCTCCTGGTAGTAAATAAATGGCCACTTTCTTCAAATTGTCGCTCAATAATCGACCTGTCTCGATGGCTTTGATGATTGATGAAAAGTTATTGTCCATCAAGACCATATCACCTGCTTCTTTTGCAATATCTGAACCAGATTGCATAGCAACACCAAGATCAGCACGTTTCAATGCTGGTGCATCATTAGTTCCATCACCTGTGACAGCAACAATTTCTCCACGTCTCTGACATTCCATAACGATGCGCAACTTATGCTCAGGTGATGTTCGTGCGAATATCAATTCTTGGTGCGACAATACCCATGTCCACATATATTCATCCACTATGTAATGAAAGATGGGTATAAAATTTTAGATAGAGAAAAGAAACTAATGTTGGCTATGAACATACTGTAAGCAATATCACTTCCTTTGACGACCATCGCATACGGAATGAGAACTTGTTTTACATCTCGTTCTGTTGTTGATTTCGGATCCGAAAAGTAGAAATTGATATATTCCCATGCACGTTTTATCCACGACGCAGGTGTTCGATTTTCTTCGTCATTAGTCAAACGTATTTTTGTTGACTTTTTCTTGCTTTCTTCCAACCGATTTACTGTTCCTAATATATGTGTTTCCAGTAAGTTTCCATTTCGAAGTAACTGCACAATTGGTCGACCACTTGGCATATCAATGCCCACTAATTGAACTGTATCAACACCATTCGTCTGATAGATTTCTGAAGTTAAAATATTCACTTGTTTGCCGATTGCAATTGATGTTGTTGGATGATCACCTGTCACCATTGCGATACGAATCTTAGCTTGTCGAGCTTTGAGAACTGCATCTGGTACTTCCTCTCTTGGTGGATCAAGCAAACAGAAAAGACCAATGAATGTATAACCATCTTTTGGTAGGCCATTGTATGGATCATCCGATGGCGCATTCGTTAACATTTGATCCAAGACATTCTTGTCAACTTGTTGTTGAAGCATGGCGATTATCCGATAACCATCTCTACCCATTTCTTCCTGACGTTGAATGATTTGTTGACGAATATCATCTGTTAACGATTTGATATCACCTGTACTTGTTTTATATGTTAAGCACTTGTCAGGTGTTAAGACAACATCAGTTGCACCTTTTAATGTGATTAAAATGTCGTTCGATTTGTTATTCAATATCGACTGATGTTTAGATGGTGACATCTGATTAGCAACAATCATAAATTTATTCGAGGAATTAAATGGTAAACAATGAACTCGACGGTAACGTTGTCGAATATGCTCAACATCAACGCTAAATTTTGTTTCGCATACATTATAGAGCGCGATGTCAGCCGCATCGCCACTCAATGTTAAATGTTGAGCATTTTCTTGCAGACGTTTTTCAGCATTATTACATAGGCATGCACCTAGAACTAAATCCCTGTGTGGCGTTGCTTTTGTACGAATTTCATCAATTTCTAATCGTCTCGTTTGCATAGAATCAGTTACATTGATGCTGTCAGCTGGTGTACCTGATCGAGAGCCTGACGCATTTGATAAATGTCGAACAAGTGTACCAAATACAGATCTCCATTCTCGTTTATCTGTTGTTACGACGGTCGTTATTGGAACTTGATATTCACCGTCAGTATCCCAAAGTAAATGTGTACAACTCATTTTATTTTGTGTCAATGTTCCAGTTTTATCTGTACAGATCATCGAAACAGAATTGAATGTTTCAATTGTTTGGAGACTTTTGACGAGAACTTGTTGAGCTGACATGTATCTCTGCGAGAAAATTAAAAACCTCGAGTTTTTCTTCGCACGTCAAAGTTCATACTACTTACGGCGACAATAACAAGAACCAATGTAACTGCTGATGGCAATCCAACAGGTAGAAATCCAACGATCATTCCAACTGAATTGATAACATTCGAATTAAATGAGATATAGTTTGGATAAACTGGATTCAACCAGACAATCCACGATATCCATATGACAATGATTGATATAACAGTACAGCAGAGAACAAATAAGATAAATCGATTTACCTCCCGATGTAAACCAGTGATTTCATCCGTATTTGACGAGCGTGTTAATTTACTGACACGGCCTACAAATTGAAACATGAAATAAGAAGAAGTACGGTAATCATTGTTGGAATCCTACCTAACACAGTTTGATCGCCTGTAGCAACGACAATGCCTTCACCTCGACCTTCAACAACTAGTGCAGAGTAGAATACCATATTCGATGTTTCTAAAAGATGCTCATTCGTTGTTTCAAGGGTACATTTAACAGGTTTCGATTCGCCAGTTAACTCTGCATTATTAACTTTAAGACTATTACACGATATGATCCGACAATCAGCAGGAACTTTATCACCAGTTTGCAACAAAATGATATCACCTGGAACTAAGCCTTCCGTAGGAATGTGTTGTTCACATCCGTTATTACGACGAACCGTGGTCAATTTTGGTAAAATCTGAGCAAATGAACGAATTATTTTAATTGACTTCATCTTTTGATAAACATTCAAAACAGCATTGGCAATAATAACAATGCCGAGAACAACACCCAAGCCTAAATTTGTTGTATCTGGATCTGGCCAGCCAAATGGTTCATAAGCGAGAAAAGCGAAGATCGCAGCAATCCATAACAATGCGTTAAAACCAGTAAATGCTTGAATGAAAAACAATCGTATATATCCCGGCTGTGGAACAGGAGCCGGCTGATTTAAACCGTATTTTGCTTGCGCTTCATGAACTTGAAGCGTTGTTAAACCAGAACGTACATTATGAAGATTCAGTTGTGAACATAATTCGTCTAACGGCATTTTGTGCGGCTGACTTAAAGATAAATCACTCACGACTGGTCGTTGTTTTTGCATGTTACTCAGTTGTATCGATATGGTATTCGATGCCATGACTGGAAAACAAAACTAAAGCAATGGACAGATTTCGTCTTGATAAATACCTGTTTCTGTTGACTTACTGCAAAATTATTAGAAGTGACCAAAAGAATGTCAATTGTCACCCGGTCAACTGGCGTGTGTATAAACTGACTTCGGTATATAAATATGCACATATATATATATATGCAGGCAGAGACTTTTTCTCTTTTCTCTCTCTCTCTCTCTCTCTCTCTCTCTCCCTCTTTGCTATTCTACGTCTCCGACATTTCAATTGTTTAAATAAACACAAAGGAAGAAAATTTACTTCTGTGTTCTCTTCGACTTTACACTAGTTCAGTTGATTTATTCACATAGTAGTGCCTTTGTACAGTATTCATTATATACAATTGTACATAGAGTTGAAGTAATGAACGATCACATTGAAACTTCAGACAGAATAAACAATTCATTTTCTCTTTGATCGTATCCAGTTCTTTATCTTATATAATAAATACAATTATTGTGATGTTGCCCGATGACCATAATCAGTACTTCAGGCTCATGAAGTAATGCACATTTACTACCAAGCACAAAAATTCATAAGAATTTTCGAATGTATTTCGCCCATTCGAGATAATATCGCATGATCCTGTACCTTAAATAAGATGATTCATCGCGATATATCGTTGACGCGAGTGTGCATCCATTGTTTCTTTCTAACGATTCTTTGTGCACCGATGCCCTTTATTTCTTCTTCGACTAAGTGTCCTGCCTGGAGGCATATAAGGTATAACGACATATATTCGGATACATTTTGCAGTTGAATTATAAATAGCTATGAACTCTAACGCTAAATTATATAGGTGTGCTCATTGTTATAGATGAACTTAACTTCTATACATTTTGATATGCGTGGTGCTAAAGGTAAAATGCTTATTGTATAGATATGTGGATGTTTTCAGTTGAATCCTGTTGGGATTAATGAGAAACTAAGAAATACACATCGTATTTCATCATAATCTAATTGATTGATTCAATATCATATGATATGATGTGGGAGTTCATTGTAGAAACAAGATATTCAGCCGAGAAATATATTCTATCGGTCAAATGCAAAGTTCATATAGTCTTAGTCATACTCTACTATTTTATAATAGATTTGTATAATGTAAATCTGCTTCAATTTCTAACTTTTAGTAATGCATATATGCATCAACAGTTCATATCTCATTGAATCGAACCAGATAAACGAACGGATAATGAATCGTTGTCGTAGAGTTGAAAAGAAAAGACAACGACATTGCGTTAGCCCAATTTGTTTTCGTATATGATTGTTACTTTAATCTCTCGGTAAACAAAACAATCTAACATAATTTACCATATTTCTACTACATAACTTTTCGATAATATACATTATTGACAAGGAGGGCGTAGCACGTTAAAAACAACCGACGATCGATCACATTTCGTTCACGAAAGGAAAAAGAGAAAAAGTGCATTTGCTTCATTTTTCTCATCTCTCAACGAACAGTGTCGTCATAACGAAGGACAATCCTACCTAGAATACAACATACTATTTTCACCATAAGATTATGAGCAAAACACAGGATTCTGCAATTGTGATGCAACAGACTGATCTGGACCATCCCCGGAACGATTCTTCAACATCTGAAAATGAACCGATGACATTTCGAGTTTACTTTCACACATTTTGGATGGATTATTTTCTGATGGCTATCATGGGTGCACTCGGTCTTGGTATTTATTTTCTTCGACCAGTGCCCAATCGTGTCTTTCCTGTTTATTTCACAAATGGTGAAATCGTGAATCCGGAATTTGGTTATCCCTATCAAAAAAATATTGTTCCGATTTGGTTAGCTGCGCTGCTCGCATTCATCGTTCCATTTCTGTTCATTATGATTATGCAAATACGTCTTCGTAATTTTAACGACGCTAATGCAGCAATCATGGGTCTTCTCTTTTCATTAATATCAGCTGCTGTCTTTCAAGTTTTTATCAAATGGCTTATCGGAGGATTACGTCCACATTTCTTCTCCGTTTGTAAACCGTATATTAATCTCTCGAGCTATGGAACTGGCACCGGATTTGATGGGATGATGTTTGATCGGTCAATCTGCACAGGAGATAGAAAACAGATCAATGATGCTCTCGAATCAATGCCATCTGGTCATTCAACAGCAGCATTCGCCGGTCTCTTATACTGTTCATTGTATCTAAATGGTAAACTGAAAATCTTCGCTAATTATCGTCCACAATATTGGAAGTTAATCGTCTTCTATGCGCCTATACTTGGCGCTGTTCTTATTGCAGCATCATTAACCATCGATCATTATCATCATTGGTACGACATTCTAGCTGGGGCAGTTATTGGAATTATGTTCGCTCTCGGATCTTATCGTTTTCAATATGCCAGCATTTGGGATTATCGATTCAATCATATTCCATTGCCACGAATGAATTCCAATGAAGGCTTTGATTATCATCTTGACCATTTGAAACATTATTTAAGTGCATCAAATAAGGGTGGATGGGCGAATGAACGTATCTACGGAGCACCATTTGATGCGTCGGGTACATTATCAATTTTAAAGTCATCCGGTTCGGTTATAACCGATGTCAGACTATAAGTTCATCTATTCGTAATATAATATTTATGAAACCTCTATTCAGATATTCAAATAGAAATAAACAGATGTATATATTATCTGGAGTACTAGATAAAGATCATCTGTATCAAGATATAATTGGATGAGGTTTTTTGTCGTGATTATCAACAAAAATTTACAATTAAAAAGGTCGACATTTATGATATAGAGAAAGAATGTTACTAATTCAACGAAACTCAACATTCTCTATTCATAGAAGATTTCTGTGAAGTTCTAATAAAAAACAGGGCATCACGTCTCTCATTTTTAATCGCAAAGTACATCTACTTTTAGTTAACGTGTATTCATGTGATAATGATCAACACTTCTTCACAGAAAATCTATATTTAGAATAATGAAAAGCATTTGAACAGAATGGAGATAAATTTATACTTAAATGTTCTATATAATGAATACGCGTTGACAGACGTCAATATTGAGTTTTGTCAGTAATCACGCCTTTAAAAAAGAAAATAAGTGTTTGTAAAAAGAAAAGATCTAATTTCTATATAAAGTTGAATAAAAAAAAGTGACTGTCATGAGCAAATTATAGGAGGAGAATGAAAGAAATATATTTTATTCTTCGTTTTCTGTTGATAATTAGAAAAACTCTCATCCTGAAACAACTTCGCTTAATTCTATTTCCATTCGATTAGATTTTCTACAATTTTAATTTAGTTTTTCTATTCTAATGTCATGACTTGATTAGTGAAAAGAAACAAATCGCATTCAGCGGGAAATTGCTCGTGTTCGTTGAACTTTAGAGCATTTATAAGAAGCGATATAATACGGTTCGATTTGCTCGTCGAATTACAGTCGTTATATGACAAATGATAATGAGAAGACAAGAAAAAGAAAGACGAAGGCAACTTCTTCTGTTTCTTTTTCCGCTAAGAACTAATTGTGGGTGGGTGCTACAATAAGAGAAGGAGGCAGAGAAAGAACGTCAACATCAAGAACAAACACGCTTTCTTCTGTCGAGTTATGTAGTCGTTGCATGCTTGTCGTTTTAAGAAACTAGTATAAAGCAGAAGAACAACGTTCATTCCTTTCTCCGTCTCTTTTCTCATCGGCCACTGCTGTGAATAAAAGCACAGATTAGATCATATTAGGCGCTTTAACTTATTAGGCGAATCCATCATGACTCCTGTCATCATATGCGTACACTCCATGCACATCTCTCTACCTGCGCGTTCAAGGTGAATTTGTAGCTGTGAGAAATTTCATTGTATTTTCATAATCGAGATCATTTTCTTTACAAATGATGATGTAAATATGATTAGGTATGCCTATGAATGATTTGACATATTTTTAAAAACTTATTATTAGATCAAAGTAGAACTAAAAGGCCTATGACACATAATTTTCATCGAAACTGAGCGGGTTTTTCTCTCCCTCTTCAATCGCATGATTGTGAATAGGAGGAAATATGGTTATCATTAATCTTTTTCTCATATATTATTCTTTGTTGCTTCCGGTGAGGTTTTTTTTTATATTCTCGATTTCACACATTGTCATATTTGGACATCTAGGATCTTCCACATCTAATTTTCATTGAGAATAGCTGTTAAGTCAATAAAAGGACTCTAAACATATCGTTTAACCTTCATAGCCATAAAGAACATACCCGTCATATTTTACTAAGGAACAAATAAGTGAAAAGATTAAAAGTCAATAGAGAAAATTGTTTTCCTTACCAGTCCTAATCATTAGTATCCTTGTCTGTCTGCGAGTTGTATGTTTTTTTGAAGATAGAGTAGCAAATTATGCGTATTTCAAATCGTCTACGGCAAGCAATCGACTTAACTGATAACGGCAATGAACAGGATGGTGAATATGATGACAAGGAAGAAGAAGAAGAAGACTATCAATCATCGGAAACGAGTTTATCACCAATCGATTATCAATCGACAACAACAATGGAAAGTTCGTATGACAAGGCTAAAGCAATCGGAGAAGAAGTTATAAAAAAAGTTCCAAGTAAGTGTTAAGAAGCCAGTCTGTCACAAGAAAAGATTAGAATAACATCGACAGTCTAATGACAGACGCAGACATTCATATTAGATGATACTATCTCTAATATATTCGAATGTCGGATTCTTCATTATCGTGAAGGCAAGATAAGAGTGTATAATTCTTCCGTAGTAAAATCTTCGATGTGAAAAAAAAAAGAAAGAAACATATTAGCAACAGGATATGATTTCTCATATAGATGTCGTCTATCTATCGAAGAAAATCGAGCTACAAAAATCTCATCGTACTAATTGACGTTTATCACTTGACAAAAACAAACGAAGTAATTCTAGATAAAGTATTTGTCATTGAAAATTAACCTCTAAATACATCTAATTGCGTGGGAATATCGCATATTCGTCATTCTGTCAAAGTCAATCTACAGATCATTAAACACATAAAACAGAACTGTACATATATACATATATACCATCTTCCCCACTTGTTATATAGAAGAATTTCTTTTCTTCTTGTGTTTCCTCTACATACATATACATCCTTTTCTGTTTGCTTTCTTTCCAATATCTTGCTCGTCTGGACATTCTTGTTTTCTCGTGACATTCTCAAGTCAAATAATGTGTGATAGTCAATACACGGCTAGAAATGACGCTATACAATAATTAATAAAAAAGCGGAAACGAAGCACATTACTCGAGTATATTGTGAGCGTTGATATACAATCATAGTAGACGAGAAGACCAGCAGCAAAAAATGAAGTCCAACTTATATGGTTTTGTTTTGTGCTGTCACAAGCTATGTTTCATGTTTTATTTTTCCGCGCAGCTGGAGAACCGTGACGAGCGAAACGCATCAATACGAAACGCGTTACTATTATTGTAGATACAGTATATGTTGGATGCTCTCTATCGTTTGGGTGCATAAAAAGTACAGGTAAAAATGTTTACATGAAATCCGAAGTTAGTCACGTCAACTCATCGACGTCCGGTAAAACGATCATTTCAAACCAGAGCGATTCGTTAGGTTATAAAAGTATGCATATTTGAAATTTTATATCTTAGTTTGAGAATAACAGCCTAGTAGTAAAATATCGATATTGTAAGAGAGAATAAGATGAATTTGTATAATTTGTTTTCTTTTATCGAATTTTAGTGTCGCCATGGATGGTTATCATTCTTGCAATCGTTGCACTCATGATATTGAGCATGTGTCTAACATGTTTTATTCGTCGTGCCTGTAAAAGGCTCTGGAAAAAGAAGGGGGTGAAGGCTGGCAAAGGTATCGACCTCGAAGCTGTAAAATCGCTTAGCTTACACAAAGAAAAGGTAGGATTCGTCAGGCATTCATTTTCAAGGTATTGTCAATACGATGAGTCGTTACCCGCTTATTGGATGTGAGCGTATAAAAACACGCGTTGTTGATGAAGATGAATATGTCGTCATTGATATAATCTCTTCTCAGGTCCAACCGGATGTTGATGATTTAATTCAAAATATGGAAGACAATGAAGGGAGTGGATACAAACGAGCTGAATTTGAAAACTTGGGCAAATTGGAGTATTCACTCGATTATGATTTTCAAAAGCAAGAGGTACGAATTGCGTCGATAAATTATTCGGATAGATATGAATGGATTTCTTTAGCTGAAAGTTGAAGTTATTCAAGCTCAGCAGTTACCAGCAATGGATTTGAGTGGAACGTCGGATCCGTATGTTAAATTGTATATTTTTCCGGATAAAAAGAAAAAATTCGAAACCAAAGTTCATCGAAAAACGCTGAATCCGATTTTTAACGAAACGTTCGTTTTCAAAGTGAGAATTTCATGAAAAACGTGCTCGAATGAAGTTTCTTTTTTTTTTCGTATAGAATTTGCCGTATGGCGAAATCGGTGGAAAGACGCTGGTTTTTGCTGTTTTTGATTTCGATCGCTTTTCTCGACATGATCAAATTGGTGAATTACAAATTCCATTAAATACAGTCGATTTAGGCAAAATAATTCGAGAGATAAAAGATTTAATTCCTCCACCCGGTGAACGAGATGCGGTACGTCGATGGACGGCTATTGCTTCTTCTTGATAAATATCTTGTGTTATCTAGGAAAACAAATTGGGTGACATTTGCTTTTCGTTACGATATGTTCCAACAGCTGGCAAGTTGACAGTGACAATTCTTGAAGCTAAGAATCTCAAAAAGATGGATATGGGTGGACTATCTGGTGAGATAAGATCAAACGAGTAATTTGAATTCAATTAACTTGTCACTTTCTCTGCTTAGATCCGTATGTTAAACTAGCAATCATGATGAATGGGAAACGTTTGAAAAAGAAGAAAACATCCATTAAAAAATGTACATTGAATCCGTATTACAACGAATCATTCACGTTTGAAGTGCCGTTCGAACAAATTCAAGTAAGTTGATCATTATCGAGCATAGAACATTAATTCAGCTCTGCTTTTTTTACTAGAAAATTCAATTATTGGTTACTGTTGTCGACTATGATCGTATTGGGACGTCTGAACCCATTGGAAAAGTTCTACTAGGCTGTAGTGCTACCGGAAGTGAATTACGTCACTGGTCGGATATGCTTGCCTCACCTCGCCGACCTATTGCCCAGTGGCATTCACTGAAAGAAGCTGAAGAAGACAAAATGTCGTGAGGTAGCCTTTTTTCAGTGAACTAAAATACATCAAAGAAAAAGTGAAGACATTCCGTATTTTATTTTATATCTCTTTCTTCATATTGTGCAATATCAGTACAATCATTGTTGTTCGTTATTGTTAAAGCCTAATCAATATTCACTTATATTGCAATTTTCTAATTGTTGTTAGACCAACGATTGTGCATGTATGTTAGCCTATGTCTGATTGTTCGTCTTTTCTATCAAAAACACTTGTTGTCCGTTCTTTTTGTCCCGAAATAACAGTTTATTAATATCGATGTGTATATAATGACATATATAAACGAAATCAGTTTATTCTTGTTAGATATGCGTGTATGTAAGCGAAAGAACAGAAAGCGATGGAATTTTGTACGAAAATAGAAGAAGCTTCATCAGGACGATTTGGTCTTAACTAAAAACTGAATGTTGTTCATAAGAGACAGTCAGATGGTGAGTACAAAGGCGTAAGAATTACGAATAACAAATTGATATGTTGATATTCTTCTTACCTGCTATCGTCCTTCAAAAAACGAATACAGTACAAAAGCATATCTCATCGATCAGTATGATAGACACATAGACATTTTCTTTAAAAAAATACATGGAAATGTACGCTCTATTCAAGTGCAGTTAATGCTGAATTTATTTTATATTTTTCGAAGGCAATGTAAA
This sequence comes from Adineta ricciae, assembly GCA_905250025.1. Lineage (NCBI taxonomy): Eukaryota > Metazoa > Rotifera > Eurotatoria > Adinetida > Adinetidae > Adineta > Adineta ricciae. The sequence goes on from CAJNOJ010000033.1 coordinate 166,023, forward strand.
TACAGTTAGGTCAGGATGACCAGATAAACTCAATTTGGAACGTTTTTAATTATATTCCTTAATGACATTTTGTCTCGTTGTTCTTATCAAAGAAAAACATCATACATCACCATTCGTAATTACAATTTGCTATCACAAACAGAAAAATGACTTATCGGCTACAACTGACTCGTTGAATATTATACATTAGTTTGAATACGTTCATTTCATAAGTTGATCTTGATTGCGCATACAAAATTCCGGAAATTTGTGTGCAGTCAAGGATGAAGAACTTGAGTCTATGCCCACATCAGTAAACATCCTTGAAAAGCAAAAAATTGATATCGTTTTAGTCTGACAAACCAATATTTGTTCAATTCTGACGACATTAGTCGCTTTTTTACAGCCTATGCTCCCACAAATACAATACCCTACTATAAGATTAATTGTTGAATCCAATCATTGATATCATGTGCGTTTCGATGTTTACCTGCGAGTGAATTTCCACTTCAGAATCAGCTGCTTAACAAACATCACAGCGAGTTGTGTACTTAAATCCATGTGCTCGATAGCGGTTAAAACCGATAAACACGATACTACTAAATAAAATCTCTGCACCTATGTCATTCTGGTTTACCTCCTTGCGTTATATGAAGATTAATAATGCTGTAATCTATCTGTAACGAATGCAGGATAAATAGTATGTCTAATACATTGAGGTTATCAATTATACTTATAAGCCGTAAGAAATCCGTAGTTTATTTTGTAATCAAGATTTTTCCATATTTTTCACGATGAAGTCGGACGTTGTCATATCGAGAAGAACGCAAAAAGTTTTCTTATGTTAAACAGTATTGTGTTTGTGGATTTACTGCAGAAGAAATCCTTATTCTTGATTTATACGAATTCAATGAGCTCCAACTCTCGTTCATTCTCTATCAAACAAACGTTATCAGCACAGTATTTTTTGAAACAATTCTAACCTTTAGACTCTATTCCATAATGTACGTACCTTCACAAAAATGAGTTGATCGGTCATGCGGATTCTCGAGTTGCGACATTCAGTCCATTCATTCTTATCTATATAGTTACTAGTTTCTTCTGAATGAACTGTCATTAACAGGGGGGTAGTAAAACTACACACGTTTCATTGGTCGGACAGCTGAACTCTAATTAGTCAACTTCAGAATAGTTTGCAAGCAAAGAATTGCGGCACATGATAAGGCTTGGAGAAGTGCACTAAAATTATCCACGAACTGGACGACTTTTGCCGATATTTCCATTAAACTAAGTCGAAGTTTTCATATGATGTTAGGCGAAGAAAACTAATTTTATCGAGAGAATTCAAGTGTTCCCTTTCCATCTCCAAAAACACTGCTCTAAATAAAAACAATTCTCAGTCTGCACAGATCTGGATGCGCCAAGTGCTTATTCCTTTCAAATTATCTGAACATAAGACTGGCAATGTATCCCAACGTAATATTTCTACGTACTCTGAATAATTCCAATACTCTATCCGTAAATACGACTGCATCTGTTGCTAATCATCGCTCGGTGAAACTCGCTATTCTCTTGCCTTGTCAAGTATTGTCACTTTTATTCTCCTTATTTATATTCATGAATGTCGTACATGGCTCATATAAACTATTTCGACCAGTCCGAAACCATTTTATTGCAATTTTATTGATAACGGGTTTCATTCAAGTATCAACAGAGTTATCCATGGTTGAAAACTATTTACATACAGGTGTTGTGCGTCCATCCACGCCCAGTTATTGTTCATTTTTCAATTGGTTTGAATTCTCATTGAATGGTATCAGTTTACATGTTAGTAAGTCACTTTTTTTATTATTAAACTTTAATCAAATGACATAATCTACTATGTTCCGTTTAGTGTTTTGGACATCGATTGAACGGCATATTCTCATATTTTTTCATGCGAGCCTTCGCACTCCGTGGAAATGTCTGCTATTTCATTATATACCGTTACTTACGAGTGTTGCGTATGCACCAAGTATTTATGGCTACTTCATTTTTATCTATGAATGCGTCAATCACTGGGATTACAATGAATTGCTTTGTACGGCACCGTGTTTCTATGAAAATAAACTTTTTGGCATTGTCACATGGTTAGCTAATATAATTATTCCTGCGTTTTCAATCGCAGCAGCGAATATAATCTTAATCGTTCGTGTGACATGTCGTTCTGCGGATTTACAAATAAATATTCGACGAATAAAAAAGAATCGTAAGATGACAATTCAATTACTCGGTATTTCTTCACTTTTTCTGATCTTTTGGTTGCCAATATCAGTGACGGGTTTGATTCAACAATTTTTCTCTCCAACTTTCTTGATCGATGTACAATTCAATGTTTTCTTTTATTTAATCTATTTTATTCAACTTTTTCTTCCATTTGTCTGTTTCGTATCTTTACCCGAACTGAAAAGCCGAATGAAGCAATACATTCGACGTCTTCAAGGACGAAACGCCATCGGTGCTATGATAACTCTACAGGTGGCTCCAACAATGCGATATTAAATTTTGTGAAATGTTGAAATCTCAAACAGTGCTGCTGCATTGTCATTTCCAATCTCATACAATCAATAAATCATTGCATAATTATGTTGGATAGTTATGAGATTTATCCTAGTTATATTCCAAGAGTTGCATGACTGTCTGTCTTTAGATTCGAATAATCAGCGAAGCCATCGATCATAGTATTACCATTCGAATTCACTGTATTATTAATATTTCTCATCAATTACCGATTGATTGTCTATTCATTGATTTACAAAAACAAATATTTCTGTACTACTGCATTCATATTCAAACAACAAGAAGATTTATTAGCAACATTTCATAAACGAAATCTTTTCGATGCTCGTTGTAGATCAGGTTTATTAGAAGATTTATTTCAAAACGAATCATTAAACAACATAAAACCGAGCGAATGTCCAAGTCTGTTTCTTGTTTTGTATTGCACCGTAATATTTATCCACGAGCAACACAATGACGACCTCGTTTTGCATTACCATCATAGCACATTAAGCCAGGACAGCATGGTGGTAAATTAGGACCACAAGTCCATATGTGTGGGAGACACATTTGTTGAAATTGTCCCGGTTGTTGTTGTTGTTGCATCGGAAAGAATGGAAACATTTGTTGTTGACGAATAATGTATTCATCATCCAAATTTCCGTGTTTCATTGTGTCTTGATGCGCTGACCGTTGTTTCGCGTACATGCTCAAAAACCGTTCATAATCATTTGTTGGTGGATTTGGATACGCAAACATCAGTGGTAAGAATAGAAGAAAAATGTATTGAACTAACTTCATTTGTTGCATTTGAATTTCTTCGATACTAAAAATAATAGTTTATATACGCGTGTAGTTTCGTTACTGGCAAGTGCCAATATAGTAGTATAATGATCCGTATACGCGTATGTGCGTAGTTTATATCTATTTATCAGCGATCGAAGATAGAGATAGAAAAAAAAGAGATTACATATAATTCCGCTTGTCATATAGTAAGAAGATCTGACTGTAGACATGTTAAAAAAAAGAGAAAGTGTTATTGTACCATGAGTGCGAAAGATAAAGTATTGTAGTACATAATCACGATGAAAATCGATGACGTCTTTCAAGTCAAACACAGAATTATGATTAGTATCGAACATAACTCGAACGCTACAATCATAATTAAATATATGAAGTTATCTAAATATCCGCGTAACTGACAGCAGAGCTGACGTGCGTTGATGTCAAAGACAAGTCAAATATTTGTATGACGCCAAAAATACTATTGGATTTAAACGGACATCAGTTTATAAATGAATACCATTTTTAAACACTCTAAGCGTGACTTGTTGAAGTTCAATAATGATCATGAAAACGCATTGTGACTATCTCTGAGTACGGGACGCGAAAGGAAAAGAGGTTTTCTCTTACACAATTTCGACTATTCATAATGTACTTATTGTATATTCTCCAAACAATTAATACTTTCCGTATGGCCTTTGATCAACTACGTTGAGAGAAAAAAATTTGCTCCTTCCGTTGTGCATATCGTAGTGACTTATCTTATTAGGGTCGCATTACATTAGAGTAGAGTAGTATACGTTCGGAACAAATGAATGAAAAATAGAACGATGTCTATTGACATTTCTGGAAGGAAATGTCAATGAGACAATAGAAAAACGTTGTTTGGCATTGAGATCTGAATCGTTGTTATTACCGAATATTCGCCATGTGATAACGAGAAGTCATTTCTATTCCATTGTTTATTGTTTTATTACAAGAAAAAAAGTCGCATATATAGAATGTCTTCTTATCTTTTTTTTTACTCATTAAAATTTCATACGAATGGTAAAAAAATGTATGTAAAAACGCAACTGTTAAGTTCATGAAAAAATAAATAATACGCAAGAGATATTAAACATGACTAAACATTAGTTCGGATAGCAAAAAGTAGAAAATAAGTTCAAGAACCACCCGCAGTTGTCGATGTACCCGCGATAGTGGATGTACCTGTAGTTGCTGACAAAATACTCGATGCATTTTCTTGTGTAATACCAAGTATATTTTCTATATCGTTGATTGCCAACTGAAAACAAGAATAACGAGCTCACTTAAAGAAAAGTCTGACAAGAAGTGCTTACCATGAAGTTACTTCTGCCTTGCATATTCGTTGTTGTTATTTCTTGGTTAATGGAATTTAGATTATAAGCAAAATTCGATAGTGTATTTTGAAGGGAATCACCGATTGCCACCATGCCGAGATTTTCATGCCGTTCACTTTCTAACAGCGCAAAAATACTACCCTGCCTTTCGCGAATGTCGAAACCAACACCATGCGCACGACACATTTGAAAAAAAACGCTCAATTGAAGAACAGGCAGGTTAGAATGGTACAATCTCGATGTCCATACAGCAAAGCGATTCTTTTCGACAATCTATTGTGAAAAACAATGAAAAATTACATCTATTGATAGTAAATAAAGATGTTTTACATGTTGTTCAGGTGCGTCCGTTTGCCAATTTCTCATGCGTTGTTTCACTTGTTTCACTTTGACGGTAAACGAATGTGTTTGAGAATCAAAATGACCAGTTGTAATAAAACGCGTCATTCGGTACAGTGCTAAATGTTCTGAATAACCAATCGATAAATCAACAGCCCAGACATGCTGCTTATCAGTTTTCGAATCGATAAATGTGACGAAATCAACATCAACGTAGCCGAAGATTTGCTTTTGTTTGCATTGTTCAGCAATCTGATGACAATATTGATTCAAATCCGTAGGTTCGACGCTCGATTGAGGGAATGACAAACCCCAACAAGAAAACTGAGATTCAGCATGTAGATGATCACCAGAATAAATAATTGAATGATGACCATTTGGTTCAATTGATAAACCAACAGTTATCGATGTCACAGAGTCCGATGGTGGATACGCTTCGATGATTCCACCTTGAGCGAAGAAGACTTTCGAATACGTTTGCCAACCGTTATATAAACTCTTATTGATACAGACAGTATGTTTTTCAAGTGCAGCAGGTAATTCAGAAAGAACTTTGACGTAAGATTGTTCCTAAAAGACGAGCATAACTAATACATTTATCAGTCTTCTCGCATCTTACGTGCGCCCATCGCATTGACCATTTATCACCGAATCGCGCTGCTTCTTTTAGAGTGCTTTTATAGCAGGGAAGATGCTTGACAACATCACAATAGGCAATACCCAATCCATCGAAATCGTCATCGATTTTGAATACCCACCGTTGAATGTCCAAATGTTCGATGATTAATTGTGACAAAGCTTCGAAGAAATGGTTCTCTTTGTATATGTCAAATTCACCAAATGGCATAGGAACTTGGCTTGCCTCAAAGATTCGTTTGGAACCTGATTTTGTAGAAAATAAATCTGAAAATTCTGGCTCACAACCTAAACAATGAGGTAAACATGATCAATCAAGACAGAACAAGTTCGAACAAACCAAATATTGGAATATTTAGAAATTCAGCTATATAAAGATCATCGCAATGTGAAACACCAGTCACCATATATGCTTCACGACCTTTGATTAAATTTCTAATCCTAATATATAAAGACGATCATGTAAAAAAGTTTTTTTATTGAAATCAAGTCATTTACCTTTTCAGCGCCTTTGGACTGTATTTAAGTAATGTCGCCAAACACATATTATGGGTCTGAAATAGTAGAAATTAGAAAAAGAAGATTTCGAATATGCTATTAGCTAATCGTGTACATACGGGAAAACTATGTAATGCTTCAGGCACAACAATCATATATCGATCACAAATGTAGTCAGCTGCTGTCGGAGGTACTATTTGTTCGCTATCCTGTTGGATAGTGCTTCGTAAATTGATCTAATCGAAGAAAAACAATCAAGTGATCTTTCTTTTTTTATCGAGTTCTCTTACCAATTTATTATAATATTGTAGAAACTCTTCATTGATAGGCATAGGTGAGACGTAAATAACATCAACATTGGGATCATCTAATTCGCATAAGCGTCCTATTTGATGATTTTCTCGTATGGGTAATGTATTTAGTCTTCGTCGAGCACGTTGCGATATGCCTAACGAAGGTATATGAACAATCACACGACGATTACTAGAGATTGCTGCCCAACGTTGCCGTAGATCATTTTGTTTTGCTTTAAAGAACTCAATTTGACGTTGACGACTGAGCTTCAACTGGTACCGTGCTTTTGCTAGTTTGACAGTCATTAACCAAGAAAGAGCAATAACGCCCGCTGCCCATTTACGTTTTCGCAAACGAATGTAAGCTCGACGGTCACGAAAACGACGCCAATACGCTTGAATGGCGATCGCTGCACGTTCTTTTCCGCCACTACCGACGAATCGACGTCCCTAAAGAAGCGTTTATATTGAAACAAGATTTCAAAACAGTGAAAATCAACGTGAACTCACTATTCGTTTTACTAATTCTTCAACTTCTTCTCGATTGAGAACAGCGCTGAGAAGTTCATCAAGTGTAGGTTTATGTTCCAGCTCAACGGTTTGCGCTAATTCGACAACTCTAATCAAAACTAGATTGACTGTCGAATATGGAGATTAATATCTTTTACCTTTCTCCGCTGATAAACGCAACTGGTATAGCATAGTCGTACATGAGTTTTTCTAACATTCGAAATACAGTCACAATGTTCCCCCACGTTAAACAATGAAGTTGTCGAAATCGTAAGAATTCATCAGTTTGATCTTTTGTCAAGCCATTCTGTATAGTCAAATGAACGGTTTTTTTATATTCAACATTCGATGCCGGCGTTGATACTGGACGAGCAGCTATACCACTGTTTGTTGCTGATGTTGTCAAAGTACCTTTTTGCATTCGATTACCCGAGGATTTTCGCGATTCGACTAGTGTTGGTGCATTAAATTTTGTTGATGATCCTATTCTATTCATATTCTGTTCACTTGGATCGCTTAATAATCCACTTGAAGTATGTTCTAACATTGCCGGTGGTACGGTTGGCTTATCAGCTATAGCTAGTTGTTGACCTGTCGCTGGTTGAAGGTGATAGACGGATATATTCGAATCGTCTAGAATACTATCTTGTTTTATACGAAGATAAAAGGTGTATTTTACCTCTGATAAATGCTCGCATGCGGACGTTTGGATCATTTAAACTGGATTTTTTCGGTTGGATAGCAGGAGGGTCTAATGTTATATTAGCACCTTGTGGAATGATACCACGCTCTACTAAACTAATTATTCCTCGTTTGGCATCTTCAGCTGTGAGTGGAACTGGATAATCCTATGATGAATTATCCATAATAAGAGAGAAAAAGAAGAACGAAGACGGATAATTCTTACAATGGGATTACGACGGCTCTTATATGGTAAAATACCAACTGGTTCAGTTGTTTTTCCTGACAAAATATTTCGCGATGCCGGCTATATGAAATATATTGTAGTCGGCGGATGAGATTTCAAAGAGCATTACCGTTCGATGCTGTTGTTGCTTTTCAATAAGCGGTAGCTGTACACCGTAATTATCGTGCATGACTTCACGATTACGTTTATTAAATGGGTTTCGGATAATTTTTGATTGATACTCGTGACGAGCGACAGCGCCCGGTGCAACAGGCCTATGTTGTTGAGCACCAATAGATATGATTGGTATAGTTTCAGCGTATCTTTGTCGACTAGTAAAAGAAGCTTTGTTTTCTTTTCCTACAACTAAAAAAGAACTTTACTTACGTTCCACCTATTGCAGTATTCACATGTAATCTGCCTCGTGACACCGCGCCACTGTCGACCCGCTGTTGATATTGATCAGATATTGAATTATTTTGATAGCGTTGTTGTGCATTTTGCACTTGATTAAAAGATAACGTGGTTACTGCATTTCCATTGAGCATATTCAAAACATTATCAGTTCTTTCCTTCAAAAGAGATTCATTTGCATCACAAATGAGTGCTGGTTATCCATACCTTGATGTTATGTTCGGCTCGAGTAAGCATTTCAGATAAATTATTCAAATCAGAACTGTTTTCATGCTGTTGTTGAGAGATGAATGTTTTAAGTGTGTGAAACTCATCACGAATCTTTGAAAAGAATATCGATGATCAAAAGAAGGTAGGATCTAAGTGATTCTCGATTACTTCCTGCAGCATATCGCACACTTTTTCTGTGCCAGGATTTCCGCTTCGGTTACTAGTCGACGTTGGTACCAAGGCCATCATTTTGAGTATTATTCTGAAAGAAGAAGAAGAGTATAAGCGACTGAATGATTGATCACGCGCGTAAATCATTCATTTTCATCCTTGTTTTTGATATATTGCGCGGAAAAAAGAAATTTGAAAAACAAAATCCATTCATGCAGTACGGAAGCAGTGGAAACACGTTGAACAATTTCATTTCCAATGGGTCCTACTCATTTTGTAATCCTGCTTTCGCTTCATTAGCTGGCTATTCATCATTGGCATTATTGAAAATGTTAGGCATGTCAGCCTATACAGTCATTCAACGCTTTCGCACGGGAAGTTTTATAACGCCCGAAGATGATATTTACAAAAAAATGATGAATCAGTTAGGTTTATCTCATGGTAATATGGTAGGAACTAAAAGCGATCTGGTTGAACGTGCACGAGAGAATCATTTGAACGACTTGGAAAATATCATTCCGTTCGTCTTGGCTGGCCTTTTCTATATCGGAACACGGCCCAAATTCGACTGTGCTCTATGGCATTTTCGAATATTTCTTCTCTCTCGCCTTCTTCATACCATCGCTTATCAGGTACGTCAAGTAAGAAAATGTGAACCTTGTTCTCCTTTATCAATATTAGGTTCCATTACCTCAACCGACACGAACAATTTCATGGCTATTAGGCTATTCAAGCATTATTTCAATGACGATACCAGTCCTTCGTTCGATTCAATTATAATTAAGCTGAACTTCTTACCTGTGAAAGAACCAATCCGACCAATTAATAGACAAAATGATTTTAAAGAAACAAGTTCACTTTCTTTTCTTTCTTTTTTCTTAATTTTATTTTAAGCTTTCAAGACCATTCAAATTGTTCGATGTCTCGGTAATAGACCTCTATGAAATTTTTCTTTTCTATAGAAATAAAATGAGGTAATTCAAATGGCAAGTTCAATCAACCAATAAATTGATTTCTTTCTGAGCACAAAGAACGATGATATGACAGTAGCACATTACTTTGTCTTTTTCTCTCCTAGTCCCACACTTCTTGTTTGTACATTCAAGGTTTTGTATCATCTTGATTTAAACCACCAGTTGGTACGCCATTTGATCGATAATAGGAAAGAATTTATTCGCGTACTTTTTTTTGTGCTTAGGAAAGAAAGAGACGGCGAGAGACTTTTGCTCGTGTATTTTATAACCTCATTTGATTCGAGATAAATGTGTTTAAAGCGAGAGAGCGAGAGAGATTATTGTGCAATAGAAATGAATAATAGCAATGTATTTATACAGTAGACAGTTCGAGGTTGACACAAGTTTCTAACTCTTATGACATATAAGATTACAAGTCCGTTAGCATCATTGTCGTGTTTGTTACCTTCATTATGTCAGGAGAAATAAGGTCGTTCTCTCAGATTAAGATTTGTTTATACAAATGATCCTGTCTATTTTGTCATGTCATTAATAAGCTTTCAATATGCCTCTATCCATTTGATATATAGATCATATGTATACATGTGTATATTGCTTCAATCGAAGGAAGAAAGAATCTGATATTAAACGATACGATTGCGCACTTGTTCTCTCACTGTCCTATTTTTTCTTTTAATCAAAGTTTTGTATTAATGAATTTCGTACATGATCGTCTTCATTCCCGCCATTATCGATCAATTTATCATAATCTAATTATGCTGATTACTTTTCTGTCCAGACACCGAGATTGAACAAAGGATGATCGCCATCATCATTGGTCATTCGTTGTCTACTACATCCACTTGTATCATAGTGATCAATCATCATTACAGACTGGCGAAGATAGTTCGATTGCATCATGCGAACATGAGAGGTCAGCTCGCAGATAGAGATCAAACTAATAGTTATCGGATGAACAGAGTGTGACAGCTGTTACTCTTTACTGACCCTGAGACACTTTTTTTGCTCGTTTTTTCTCTTTCTCTCTCTCCCATTCTCTCTCTCTCTCTCTCTCGTTGCAGTTCTCTTCGCAAACACCGATAAATAACTGATATTTGTATTCACTTGTAGATCAGTATTTTGTTGACGAGAATGTTTGCTTCTTGTGAACATCCACATATCTCGCCAACGTCGTCATCATGCGATATCGAATTAATGGATGAAATGCCACCGCCATCAGCATCATCAATCCTATCTCTGAATGATGATTTAACAATTTCCAATCGATTAAGTACAACGACGACACCAACAAATTCAGTTTCACTTCGATTTAAAGTAGATCCGACCAACAATTTCGTAATACTCTACCTCAAATATCTCTCTTTTTCTCTTTAGAAAAAACGAAAACGAAAACTTGATTCGGATACAGTCTCACTTCGTTCACTCGAAGACATCGTTGGCGATCATTTCCAACGAAAAAAGCGTTTATCTCTTCCACGTTTATCTTCTGTGTCGGAATTGCTAAGTCCAATGTGTGATCGTGTCATCAACATGCTTCAAACAACAAAACAATCGTCATCAGCGAATCTGCTAAATCTAATTAACCATAATACACATGCGAATGCTCACGTGCGTCGTAAACCATCATCGCAGCAAGCATCGAATCATGTTTCATCGCCGAATACAGTGAAGAAATTTCGTGCCGCTTGGTCAGAAACATGTGACGGAGAGAAGTTGAAACAAACGATGACAGCTACTGAGATAGAACGGCAAAACGTTCTCTACGAACTACTTTCCGAAGAACAGCAAATGATTGAAAATTTGGGTTTAGCACAACGAGTAAAAGAAGATGTTAATTGATCCAAAATCGTATTTCTTCTTACGTAGGTCTATCGTAATGGAATGAAAACATTGAATATCTTGACAGATTCGGAATTAAAACAAATATTTGGACCACTTGAAGATATTCTACCGTTGCATGAAGGTAAAAGTACTCTACTTCGACAGATTTCATGATGTTTTTCGCTCGAATAGATCTCTTGTATCGTTTAAAACCAAAAGGCAGCTCCTCGATTGATGCCGTTGGTCAAATCTACCTGGATTGGGTAAGATATTCTCAAAAGATTTCTCCTCCGCAGTGACATATTTTTGGTTCGATTTAGTTTCAACGTATTCGTTTATCTTACGTATCCTATTGCTCGAATTTGATAAACGCGAAAGAACTATTAGATGCCAAACGTTGTGAAGAAAATGGCCGTGTTGATGATTATCTCAAACGTTGTACAGATTCTGGTTTTAGTCGAAAACTTGATCTCTGGGATTTTCTCGGTATGTGAATATCGTCTAAAGTTCATCTATCAGATATTATTTTCTATTTACAGATCAACCGCGAAGTCGTTTAATGAAATATCCAATCCTATTCAAACGTATTCAAAAGCGAGTAAGTTCAAAACCGAGGATTTTCATCCGAAAATGAAAATGAAGGACGAAGTCTTTTCCTACAGTTTCAATGTTGATGTTATATGATCACGGTAGTTCAATGTCAAGTCATACCAATAGGAAACAGGCCCATATCTGTACTAATAATCTTTTTGAAGTTCTGCTCATCTGACTCCTTGACGCAAACATTTTATTTTCGAATTAACTGGAATGAAGCGTATCTGCAATCAAGATACGATCTTGATTATCATATGTGTTGATTTTTTTCTACTTCATTCGAGGAAATATCCTTATATGTAGGACTAATAATTTTGTTTTTGTTTCGTGTATTTAGACGAAAGATGGCCATGAAGATAAACGAGTTTTACTTGATACTGTAAGTAATTAATCGATAATTTGATTAGTAAAACAAATAGTTGTTTCATTCTATTTAGATTAATTTTGTTGAAGAACTTATCAATGATGTTAGTCAAGCAACATCGGCGCAACTGTGTTCCAATGTGATTGCACGACTGGTTTATATGAGTGATGATCAGGTAAGTTCAAAAGGAAGATTTTTTTCTTTAGAAAAAGAATCTGTCTTCGATAGAAACATTCATTGATCGAAAAACAAACACGAATATTGTGTCAAGGTGAACTTAAAAACAATCGTGGTCAAGTAAGAAAACTCCTTTCAATACGAGATAAAAATTCAAATCGATTTTCATTAGAAACTCCACGTATTTCTATTTGATGAAATCTTGCTTTTCACACGTTTCGCTACACGAAATGGTTTAAAATCCTACCAGCTAACCAACTACCCTATACCTGTTCTATCTCTAATTGTTGAAGATATTGAAGATGGCGTTAAAATTCCTGAACTATCGTCTGGTAGTTTTTCACGTACATTGGCTGGATCGAAACCTGGTACGTCTTCCTCATGCCTCCATGAATGTAAACGAACAAAATGATTCGATGATTTTTCTTCTTTTTCTAGCTCGAAACGTGTTTCGATGTTATTCGTCGTCGTCATTCGATAACAATAATAGTCGTAATACATCTATGTTACTACAAGCTCGTGATATGTATGATAAGCAACAATGGCTAAGCGCATTTCGATCGATAATGACCATGAATAACATCTAATAATTTTTTTGGTTCTTTTTTATGTTTGATTTCGATAAAAACAGCAACACTTGTTCTGATACAATATCTCTCTGCGTGTTCACTCTCTATCTGTACAGAAATTTTGTTTTTTCTTTCTCCTCCTTCTTTAATACGCTGTTTAAATTCTGATATATTGATGAACAAAATAATATAGTAGGATTATGTTTTACTCCTGTATTGTTGTTTTTAACAAAAATAATTCCTGTGTGGTTCAAAGCATAAGGTTAGGCAATATGAATCCTCTTCTGTCCCATGTTAGTATAAACTGAAAACAAAGGTTTTCACGCTCTGCTGAATATATTATTCGAGGAAAGCAAACTTGACTACGCGCAATAGATTCAGGTTTTAGATATGTCATCATCGTCGAGCTACAAATTGATTTATTTTGCTGGCCGAGGTTTGGCTGAAACATCACGTATGTTGTTCAAAGCGGCTGGTCAAGACTTCGAAGATTTTCGCTATCCAATAACAATCAAAGATGGCCAATATATTCGACCAGAATGGGATGCTGATAAGCCGAAATATACTTACGAAAAAATACCTGTACTCGAAATTGATGGCGGTAAATACACAATTGCGCAATCAAAAGCAATTGAACGATTCTTAGCTCGTCGTTTTAATATGTTCGGTAGCAATGATATCGAAGGAGCTTTGATCGGTAAGAGAAGCTTTTTGTTAATATTGTGATTACAGGAATTTTATCGAGAATAGATGCGGCTGGTGAACAAATCCTTGATATCAAACAAGCTTATAACAAAGCTAAAACAACTGGTGGTGACGCTGTCAAACAGTTTTTCGAAAATGATTTAACGAAGACATTCAACGTTTTTGAAAAACAAGCAAGCAAGGATAAATCTGGCTATTGGATTGGTGCACGTTTATCATTGTTTGATATTCAACTTTACAATTTAATACACTTCTTCGATGATCAACAAAGTGTGCAAAAGGCGTTGGAAGGATGTCCAGCATTGAAAGCCATCCATGATAAAGTGGAACAAACACCCGAAATCAAGAAATGGCTTAGCGAACGACCTGATTCAATGTTTTAAAAACGGATCAATCGCAGTTTTTAGTTGAGACTAGTGATTCAAACATACTTTTATTACAGTAGATAGCTTTTTTCTCTATAAGAATAAAAAATATATATGTAGCTCGGTCGTATTTTGATTATAACAGAGATATTCATAAATCATATTCGCTCTCGAATTTGTTCTACGCTAAATATTCTGAATGGAATAACTACATTCACTCATCATGTGTGGAAGAGATAGAGGTCGTTAGTTGATTATTAATACATATATGCTAAATTCTTCTGTTTTGTCGAAGATATCGACCAATAAATTCATCATGTAGTGAGGTGGCTACTCGGAACGTAACTATTTCGTTGATTTTCTCGTGCGATAGAACATTCTAACATCATGAGTTCACGTGAGTTTTTGTCTTATAATTTCATCGATGAATTTATTCACTCAATCAATCTCATGTAGGTGGTCCAATGCGTCTCGGGAAAAATTATCCCCACCCACCATCACAACAACAGCAACCACAGCAGCAACAGCAACAGCCACCATCTCAATTCTATCAACCCACAGCTCCATACCGTTTGTATTAATTCCATTTCGAAACTATTTGCCTATTTTCTCTTTGTTTTATCTAGCAGCAGCAGCAAACAATTATGCAGGTGATTTTGGTATGCCTCAACCTCAAATTCCTCCATCGTATGGAGGTGATTTTAATGTTCCTCAGCCTCCACCAGCACCTTCGCACAATGCTTTCTTCTCGCCGCAAACTGCTTTCTATGCACCGCCATCTCAACAACAAATGCCGTCTAATCAAGCTATGCCCGGAGTGGAATATCTCTCTAACAATCCACTTTTTAACGTTGGTTTAAATGTTGTTGAACAGGGCATGAAAGATTTTACCGGCAAGACTGTGAATATGTTACCCAATGAAGTAATATTCCTTGGTTTAAATATTTTCAGAAACGTGAGTGTTCGCGTTTAGATGAAAAAGTCCATCTCGTCAATCAAGTACTATTTTGCTGTTGATCAAGCTTATGTTTTTAAAAAACTTTGTCTACTTCTGTTCCCATTTCGACCACGAGTAAGGCTATAAAATGCTTCATTCACATACGACTACATCGTCTTTCTTCATAGAACTGGTCTTTAGGTTATAGTGCGGATGAACCAGTTCCACCACGTGTTGACACGAATGCACCGGACTACTATATTCCCTGTATGCATTACTATTTCTTGGCTTGTCAAGTTAATGTTTATCTCTATATTTTAGTAATGAGTGCTATCACATACGTTCTCGTCGCTGGCCTAGTCCTGGGTACTCAAGACAGGTAAATAATCATTATCCATTTTATGCTCAATACCATTGCTATCTCCTTAGGTTCACACCGGAACAGTTGGGTATGCATGCATCATCTGTACTGGTTTGGAACATAATTGAAATATGCGTTTTATGCTTTACATTTTACATCTTCAATGTTCAATCGAAATTACGTACACTGGATCTAATTGCTTATTGTGGTTATAAATACGTTGGAATGATAGCTGCATTATCATCATATTTATTAACTCATTCATTATTTGTTTATCGTTGTTCATTACTCTACGTTAGTTTATCACTATCCTACTTTCTTGTACGTAAATTGATTGGAAACTTTCGTTTCTCTAAACAGCACGATTTTCTAGGTTAAATGTCTTCGTTTACAAATCTTACCAGATACAGGTGGATCTCAACCGTACGGTTCTAACGGAAATAAGCGTCGTATATATTTACTACTTCTTGTTGTTATTCTTCAACCATTTTTCATTTGGTATTTGACCCGACATTTAATTGTTGATTAAAACTGAAAAAGAAAACAATTCTTTAAACTTTTTTTTGTTCTGTTTTGTGTTCTTTTATTCAACTTATACGAGGTATGCGTTTTAGATAATAGTAAAAGACGCTGAATAAGAATGTGGGCAAATCTATTGAAAACATGCGCCACAACAGCGAGCTCGATAACATCAACATTGACTATTCGTCGTTCGTTCAACACACTCTGGCATATGCATACGAATACTCTGTGGATAACAGGCGTACGTCCACTGCCGAAAAGTAAAATGGACGAACAACCAACTATGCGAGGTGAGTGCTGAAAGAACTACATTTATACTCGACAACTTTTCGACTGAAAAGTCATGCAAAGAAAACTGACATTAGGTATTGATGAATGGCAAAAATGGTGTGATCGATTCCAGATGTGTCCTCCTTTGCCAAAAGACTGATATGTTCATCAGGCCTATGTCTTTATACACTATTTTTGGATTCTTTCATCAGAATGACATTCGCATATTAAAATAAATTCAATAAGATTATTTTAATATTCTAGGCATTGTCCTGAAAACCCTAATTCGAAAGCCTAGAAAACCCAATTCAGCCAATCGTAAATGTTGCCGTGTTCGTTTGGCTAACGGTCTCGAAGTGATTGCACATATTCCAGGTGAAGGACACAATCTCCAAGAGCATCACAGTGTACTAGTGCGAGGTGGCCGAACGAAAGATCTACCTGGTGTTCATTACAAAGTAGTTCGTGGTAAATTAGACTGTAATATGCCAGTAAAAAGGCAAACAACACTACCTGCGAGTGCCACTGCTAAATAATATCTAAATTCTGTTTGCGTTTTGTTTGTTTTTATTGATATTAGGAAAAAAAACTTCTCTATGAAACAAAAACAAATCATCTTTCATCCATGTCCGATCAAAATTGGCATGTATTCTACAAGTTTTAAACATTCCTTCTCAGTTCGATATTGTTCATAGTCTTTGATGATTTCATCAATAGTATTTCGAGGCCGTCTAACACTTTTTACTATCAATTCCAAAATCGCCCCTCGTTGCTCCCATGATTTCATGTCATGAATGGAACAATATTGTGATGCTAAACGTTGAAGCGTTTCCGAATAGGAACGATCGGACACAGTTTGACTTTTAATTGAGATTAGCATTAAGAGCAAAGCTATGATGGTAATGATGTAATGCATGAATTGTGTTGACACTTGATATTCGAATACAGATCTAAATAGAAAATGCATTCGTTTGACGAAGTACATCAATGCCTTCTTGCTATACTTGATACTTTCTTAACTATGTAGCGAAAAGTTTGTGGAGTATAGCTTAAATATGCGAAGATTCCAGACAGGAATCGGTCAACGTACCCGACTCTTTAAAAACAGAATCGCAATAGCACTGAAATCTGTTATGTATATATATACCTCAGACTGGCTCTCCGAACACTTTTATCTTTAATTATCGTAGTTTCTTGCATTTCTATTCATGTTAAAATTAGACGAACATGTTCTGACGTCAGAATTGAAATAGCGAGTCTACAAGTTTCAAAGTCTGTACTATTAGATAATGAGTATTTCACCTTTACATCAGGTTTAAAAAGACAACGAGAGCATTAACTTACATTGCCTTTCAAACAATACTCTGCGGAATGGAAGTGAGAGGAATATAATCGAGCGATCGATTTATAGCAGAATGATTCTGTGACAAGGCGTTCCTCTCTGTTAGTCTAAGTCGAGTAAACCTTCTTATGAAAGAAATTGGCTTGGGACGTCATACAATACTACAAATGTAAAAAATTCATTATTTTACGCTTCTATGAATTGTTTCAATGAAAGCTTCATTCTACGAACAAAGTGTGAAAACATCAGGGTGGGATGGGCTACGTAAAACTATAATGAAAACAGAACGAAGTCGTTCCACTCTCAAGATTGTGTGTGATATCAATGGAAAACTTTGAGAATTTTCCTAGGAATAGGGATGTGCGTATCAAATGTACTCCTTTACTTTAACGATTCAATATATAAAATAAGATAAGGGAAGCAGGAAAAAGCCAAGAATCATTACTTGCGAAATTATTGATACATATTTCCAACGTAGTGAAAATAAAACTGAATGGCTGTGCTATCATTTTATTAAAAGGGAAGAGATAATATTCGAATTAATGATGCTTGGCCGTGTGAAAATATATTTGATCAAATTACAGACTTAGAACAACTACTAATTAGATACTAAATCTGACGTGAATAGTACGCATGTGTGTTAATCAGCATTTTACCAATTCATAGACGACAGAAAAGTGCAGTTTGTGTTACAACAAAACAGATATATGAGGCGCAACCAAATCTGTCTATTCATATATTAACTGTCACTATATATAATTGTTACCGATCTCCATAAATTTTGTGAAAAATTCAAATGACACAAATGTTATTACATAGGATGATTGAAGATGAACATTCGCAGTGAGCAATAACCCTCACACGATCTTGCAGTCACTCTCATATGCTTGTGTCATAATTTTATACTTGTAGTTCTTTTAGTTTTAAACCAGCTCAAAATTCGGCATAGTCTATTAACATGTTTAATCTGTTTCTTGTGCAGATATTAGTCAGACGTTGCAGATTGGAGTTTGCCTATACGCATTTTAATATCCATGACTCAATCAGTCAGATAAAGAAACATGCTTGCAATCAATATGAATTAATACGTCATCGACATTCTTGTCTTCTTGTATACTTCTAAGAACATGCAGATGTTTGTTAAATTAGTTGACAAACGAAAGAGAAATTATTGCTTTTTATGACAATGGTAGGATTCTGTTCTCATAACATTTATTTTTCCTACAATGCACAATTCATCAACCTCCACAGAGTGTACAAGATGAATCAGCGATCTTGCTCATACTTGTTTTTCTCCTTTCTTCTCTGTTCGTTGGTTTGTTCGCGTTTCTTCTTTTCTCTGCACAGCGAGTGACGAGACGAATGATTCGCCCTAAGAAGAACGAACAATCGCGTGGGCGCAGAAAAGAGCGACTAACGCGCTTCTGCGCATCTATTTTTGTTTTTCTGCATGCATGATTCACACACACATACCAAGGATTTAAACGAATATATATATATCTATACTAAAACTGAATCTTTTTGTCGCATAAGTCAAAAATTTTCATTTCTCTTTCGAAGATGAATTTATTTAGTCGTAAAAGTGTTGTCCCACCTCCATCGCTTAGTCCACAACCATCGATTTCTAATGCAGCTACGGCTGGACCAGAAGCATTCGCGAATAATTCAGCGTATGGTCGAGGCTTTTTCGAACCAGGCGCTTATTCAGTTGCTTTGAAGCGATGTGAAAACGGGCACGATCTTGCTCAACAACTTGCAGATATGTTCGAAGAACGTGCACAACTCGAATCTGTGTACACGAATCAATTACGTGCATGGTCGAGAAAATGGCATACCGAATTAGTTAAATCACAAGAATACGGAACAAATAAAAAGGTTTGGGATCAAACTGCAACAGCAGGTAATCAGATTTGATTCTCTTGGATTCCCCTCACTAAACAAAGTTAATTTAGGTGAACAGATGGCTGAAGTTCATGGGGCACTGTCGTCCTCGCTAACGGATAGTTTAATACCTAAACTTCGTCAATGGCGAAAAGATAATTACGAGAAATCACTCATTCATTATAAAAAAACAAAAGAATTCGAAAAAGAATTCATTGATGCCCAAAAGTCCTGGTCGAAATTATTAGATAAAATCTCGGACTACAAATCTACTTATTATGCAGCTTGCAAAGCGGCGAAATTAGCCGATGATGCTGAACGTTCGGCATCCGAAGAACAACGACGAAAATTGGCAGATAAAGCTGAAGTTGCCAGGAGGGAAGTTGGATCTGCTAAAGCCAAATACGAACAAGCAGTGAACGAGGCAAGAGAACAAAGGCCTCGTTATGAATCGGCAATGAAAGAGGTGTTTGAACGAACTCAAGCGTTCGAAAAGAAACGTCTGGATTTCTTCAAAGAAACGTTCGAAGAATTCTCAAAAATATTAGAGACAGCCACGGAAGACAAGTATGTTAACCTTGATGATGATGGTGATGACACATCTTATATTTGATCTTTTCCAGTCCAACGCTAAAGAAAATGAATGACGACTACAAAACAAATATAACTGCACATGATTCCAACGAAGACTTATCGTGGTGGGATCAAAACTATGGTATGTTTAATAATAGTCTTTCCAGTAGATGCTATATCTTCTTTGTTGTATAGGTACGCAAACCAACAATCGCTGGCCGGAATATGAAGAATATCGTGATTGATCATAAATGTTGTGCATTTTATCTCATGATAATCAGACAACTGCTTTTCCCCTCTACCCTCAACTTGTTTAATTTTCTTGTGAACTAAAGCTTTTGTTGTTGTTTTTCTTCTTCTTATATATGCCAAACAATGAGACTACAGGTCATTTCTGTTCGATAGAAATTTGCTGATATCTTTTGTGTATGTATTTTTGTCTCTTCAGCTGAAGAATAAAGAGATGAATATATATATATATATATAGCCAAGCTGATATATACTTTTATTCAATATATGTACATATAATCATTACTTTGATGTACTATCGAATAATGCAAATGATACGTTTGGCAATACTATCAGAATGTGATTTATGATCGTCTTTGTACGTCCATCATCACGTATCTTTGACTACATTGATTGATATTCTATCTTATCTAGTCTCATACATTGAAGTGACTGTAAAATATAGTCGAGAATGTAAGAGAAACTCGGGATTGCCCTCATTCGTAAAACTACAAATAATTCGTCTAAAACGTAAATCATCTTATATCCGGTTCAGTTCTAGACTATGCTATGAATGGTTCTGTAAATGATAATTGAATTGAGCGATATCTTCTGCTATTTTCTTTCTTGTTATATTACCATTATTAATGATGGTCAATATTGCTATTCATTACAGGCAAAGCATCTATCCGATAACACTTGAACAATAATAACGTCGAATACATACACATATCAAGAGTGTACATTCCATTGTTATCTCGATACCATCTTCATGTTCGTATCAGTATTTGCTCGCAGCTCTCTGTTCTCAGACATACTTGATTCACTATTCGCGTACATATTCGGTGTTCTTGTTGTTGTCGATTTCTGGTATATTCGTACATCAGTTATCTTCACTTTAACTTCACACATCGCCATCGATACTGAGAATGGGTGCGAAACTAACCAGAAAAAATCAAAGTCTGACCATCGTAAGAACGACTGAAGATCAAGAGAAAATCTTAACAACTGCTGAAAATACGAACAAGCATGTTCAGTTATCAACAACAGAAAGCAATAGTAAACAAACGAAGAAGAAAAAATCCAAACTGGACACAACAAAGGTCGACAAAAGTACGAATACAGAAAATTGTATACTGCCAGTATCGTTATTCAGCGAACAATTGGTTGGTGATAAAATATCTACTGGAGTAGCAGATAACAATGTCGAACATGTTCCACCTGCTGACACTCAAAATGGAATCGTCTCAGGTGCTTTTCACATTGATAATCAAGACACTTCAAACGGTCAAAACCATCGCATCAGTATTCTGAACAATTTAACTGATGCAACAAATAGTGCTTCGTCGACAGTTACTGGTATTACAGACGAAATTGACAATCATAAATAAATGTTGTTATCCTGTTAAAAAAAATGACATATCGACAAATCAAGCATAGAAAAGACCGTTTCCATTTTTATTCTCATTTATCCCGTTAACATTTATTCCATATTCAATTTATTCAATATTGTGTCGTTCTAGGATTTTCGTACAATCATTTATTCCATGTACGTGAATGATTTAGGTAGTAAATTTATAATATACGATGAGAAATCAATGATAGTTTTAGCAAACTTACGTTCGAGAAACTCCATAATCGAGTTCTGTTCTAATTTAAACTTCGGTATTGCATTACCAAGTATACAATATCAACTAGGATAATATCTATTGATACACAGCAGTACATATTCTATCAACAGTGGATTATTTCATGGTCAGTTTTTTTTTCACGCATGTAACATGAACAAAGTTTCGATCGTATCGTCTTAAATTTCTCAACAGACAAAAGAGTTCTTATAGACATACAACGGTAAGCTCGATCATTTTCATGTCGATGAACTCGTAATTGTATTGTTTATTTTATTTCCTTATTTAATGTTTGACTAGTCATTTCCTCTTCCTATATTGTACCGTTGACATTGAACGTTGCATTAGGACAAGGCTAACAAAGACAAAGAATCATTAGCGATGAAAATGTATGAACAAAGAATGTGCAAGCAATGAATAGCATTCATTCTGGACGTCGTATTGATGTTATATCAATTGACATTTGAATTGCATAGATTCTCAATGAAAAACATCTATCATCGAATAGGCTCTTTCAACTTCAAAATATGTTTGCTAGTCATAAAACTTATGAAGTAGTGGGACATACACGAATACGTTTATTCTATTGCTTCTATTTGTTCTAAATTAGCCTTCTTTTTCATCGATAGTGATTCATGATGTTCAGTACTCCATTCTTCTTTACTTTTTTCTGCGTATAACAACAATGAACACTAAATAGACGAAGACCTATAGAGAAAGGAAAAGTAAGTAAGACCAATATGGAAAGAGAGGAGAAGAGAGAAAGGAGACAAGGACAAACAGACAAACAAACACGAATCATTCTTATAGACAAGAGAAAAAAAAAACAAATGAGAGACGTAGATACAAAATAGCAGAAGAAACCAAACAAAAAACACTGTTAGATGGATTGTAAATGCTAAACTTCTGATTGCGATCTCGGTTCAAGTCGGCTCCAGAGAAATAAGCGATCGACTAAATATCTTCATCATTGGTTTGAACGATATGAGTAGATTGTGACCGGCACGTAATTGAGAAAAATCGAAAAACAAATGGACAACAAAAAAAAATGTGAGAAAGAGAAAGACATTTGAAAACAAAGTAGAAGAATAGTTCCTAGACAATCTGAGATGGTTGTTTCGTAGATAGAGACGATGAAAGAATGTGTGGGCCAGCCACGGGTGATATGGAATTAGTCGATGAGGAGGAAGACGACGACGAAGAGGAAGTTGACATAGATGATGAAGATGATTCGACAAGAAGAGATGGGGCAGGTGGTGGGGAAGGTGAAGGAGTCAGTTCTTCAGCTCGTGTACCAGAACCGAGACGATACTCTTTTCCACGCCATTTGATCGTTGATGAGCCCGTGAATGCTTTGAAATATATGTAAAACGAAGAAAGTTCTCTCACAAGCCATGCTATTGCGAATTCAAATTTCGAAAATGGAAGTGCACCGCCCTAGACAAATGACAAGCAACAAATCACTATTCATTTCATGTCGCAGGAGACAAAACATACTTGAGTTATTCGAAGCATCAAATAATCAAGGATAAACCAGATAAGGATGTGGCAGGCAGCAACAACGAGCGCATTCCATTCAAATAAATAATTTGTTACTAAACCTGCTAAGATAGCAGACGAAAAACACTCTTGGAGAGGCTCTAAATATGCCAATGGGCTCAAGCGCATTCTTAATTTACACCATCGAACCATTCGATCGATCCATGTTGATACAGAATATTCGCCCGAGTTTTGTTGAGCAGGCGCGGATGCCACACGTAGTTGCCAACCTTGTTTAGCAACCTCGTATGCAATGTAATAATCTTCTGCTATATAATGGCCAAACGCACGTAGACCACCTACATGATCAATACATTCTTTGCGTATTAAACAAGACATTCCAGTAACACAATTAATCCCAACTAAATTGATTGTCATATACATACGAGCATGCTGAGTACCGAAATAGACCTAAAGTAAGAAATGAAGTTAAACTTTGTCTGTTGTCTTTGTCATGAATTTCGAATAATTAAAAAATCTGGCAAGTACATATTTGTTCTCTAATAACAAATGAAAAACCCCCGTTTTATTTCGATTTCATATCAAATATTTTGATATAAATATTTACTAGCGATGTACTCATTTTAATAGCAAGATCAAATCTCATTTCTAGCCTACATACCTTTTCAACAGACCCAGCAAAACCTTTTCTATCACAAGTAAATGGCATTTGATGAACAAGACCAACCGTATCAGTCATACACATAACCATATCATACAAAGTATTTTCATGCATCATCAAACCGCTATCTGATATCAATATGTATGGATATTGAGCTTTTTCATAAGCGGGGAGCATATTAAATATTTTTGGATTTCGAATTTCCGTAACTCCACTTTTTGATGATTTATCACCGGATAATTTTTGCGAAAGTGAACCTAATCAAAAAAGAAATTTTTGTAATTATTTCTATTTACAAAACGAAAGCGACAAATGTCAATGTTAATGAGCAAATTATCCAAACTACTATCTCTTTTTCATGTCGTTCTTACACGTTAAAATCTATTCCGTGCGTTAGAGAATCTGTTATCTGCAAGCGTGTGAATGAGTGAGAGAGATGTATACCGCAACACAAAAGTCGTTTCCATATCGACCTTCGTTGTCGTCGTGGCAGATCCTCTGTCGAACCAGTTACCAACGGTGTCCGATCATTTCCTTGTTCTTCATCGATATTGTTCTCGTGTATTTTCGCTTCAAATTCACTTCCTGTTAGTCATTCGATGAAGAGGTTTTTATTAGATGAAGTACTTATCCGAGAGAAAGAATGAGAAGGGAACGACTTGCAGTCATTCGGTACATTCATTTTACTTACCAACAAATAATTGCGATTCGACATGTGGATATTGTTCCCGTAATCGCTCGAGTAAATCGATCAATTCTTTATCGTGTTCTTGTACACAGAAAAGTATTTCATACTATTCGACAAAGACGTCAATTAGAGGGAAATCAAATTCGTTTGAGTCAAGACTTACCCGAGGATATTGAAGATTGAAAAAGGTTTTTAAATTTTCATATAGATTTGTATCGATGCCCGTCAATGGTTTAATTATCGAAACACCTGGTAATTCTTTGAGATTACTATGTGATGGTTTTCGATGGAATTTGTATAACCTAAACAATATTAAAATCATATTTCGAGAAATTCGTTTCCTCTTCGCTATATGCCAAGTTACACTTCAGTCTATCTTATATAACGTCGGTTAGTTTTTCACTCTTCAATAAAACAATAATAACAACAATCAATCATACTGTTTGCTTAGCAGGTGTGCATTTTCTATAAAAAAAACTTTAATTGCTTGTTGCTAGTGTCACGAAAATAGGTTTTCCTATTGATCTAAGCAAGCCATTTTGATTATAGTTGTTGTTATTTTGTCGTTTTTTGTAGACAGAAAGAAAAAGAGTAATTTAATTCCTTCTGCTGCTTTGAAATTAAGCTCCTGCATTGTTATTCTCGAGGATACGAAGGGCAACTCGATCAAAAACAAAAGAAATATAGGCATGTCTTAATAATATCTATCTTTGGCGTGTGTGATCAAATGAATTTATTGTTGTTTTGATATGTCTGATTGGTTTCTGTACTTGTTATTGTAATGATGATGAATATCCTCTGGGAGACGAAAAAAAGCAGCGAACAGACAGATGTAGGCAAGTTGTTATTCTAGAGCGTCTGATAATCTCGTTTCGTCCAATGTTCTGAGAGATCAACAATTAAAACGTACACGAAAGAAGGAGAAAGAAAAAAAAACATTGGCTTAAGGCCAAACGGAAACGGTCAACAAGAGTGAACAAAAAAGCATGCGCGAGGGTGAAAGAGGGAGAAAGGCAGAAGGGAGAAACGAAAGAATACGCATGTATCTAAATTGTTTACCTGTTAAGGTAGCAGGCAAACATGTGAACATGAGTGCTCGGTAACCTTCTCATCAGCAGTCATTCTACCGAGACACTTCATGTAGACGACAGGTAAAACAAAAAGGCAGTATTTTCATCTGTACATTGGTTTTGTAACAACCAAACAAAAAACAACAAAGTAGAAAACGGAAAATCAAAGGTAGCGTCTGTTTCGAATTTACTCGATAACATTTTCCCGTCAAATAAAGTAGAAATCAATCTTACCCGTAGCTCATTCCGCTAATATGAAATAACCATACCAAAGTTATGATTAACAGTGCTAAAACCAGAGTTATGGAGAGCGCAATTGTGTATGCTATATGTAAGAAGAACATGGCCAACAATAATCGTAGCAGATGGCACCCGAACAGACTTTGTCATCGACACTGCATTTTACGTATAACTATTTGTCTGTACTTTTACGAATATGGAGGCGTAAAAGGATGAAGAAGCAAAAGAAAAGGAGGATGACACACACACACGAAAGAATGAATGGATGAATGAATGACGAAGTATAATGATGAAGAGCAAGGCGAACAAAACTGAGCGAAAGAACGAAGTAAAAACAGCGAGTAGCGATTTCTTCATAATCGATAGAAAGGAGC
Organism: Adineta ricciae; assembly: GCA_905250025.1. Taxonomy (NCBI): domain Eukaryota; kingdom Metazoa; phylum Rotifera; class Eurotatoria; order Adinetida; family Adinetidae; genus Adineta; species Adineta ricciae. The sequence goes on from CAJNOJ010000033.1 coordinate 192,506, forward strand.
GAGCAGAAGAAAAATAGAGGTAGAGAAGAGAAAGAGGAGAATGAGGGAGAAGTAGTACACCTCTCTCGTCTCAATTGAATGGAGTGAAAAAAAAGGAAGAGGAAGGAAAAGGAAAAGAAGATGGTACAAAGCTAGCCACGACAACTACGATTTCATTCGGGATTATTACTTTCATCAACAACAAACAAATGCTCAAGCTATCAACTTTTCTCAAAACCGATTATTGATACAGCATAGCAACGACAATGGAACATATTCGCTTAATATTTTTCATCGCAAACTATGCTATGAATTTATAAAAACGAGCCAACCTATTCTGGTATGTGTGATTGTTTTTTTGTTGAAAGCCTGAAACTATCACATCGTTTATTCTTCCCATAATAAAAAGACTGCTACAAGGCAAAATACAATTACTCGTATCAACACATTTTCATCTTCATTCACATTAATAGAACATTATCATCAACAAATGAAATGTATGTATGTATGTCATTGGTTGAATAAAATTTCCCAAATGAATTCGTCGAGCTGGAAACCTCGAGTTTTCCGTCTTTTTCTTGCGGTTTAGTTAGCTCTTTCGTCATCAGCATGCGTACATATTCTAATCGTATTGAATACAACTAGGGTATACTCTGACTATCAATAGGCTCATGACTAATTTGAGCAGAGTGATCAAAACTGTGCTGAATGATTTTTTTCCTACACTTCCCTTATTAAAATATGATTTATCAAATTGTTTGGATAGGAATATTTTCTTACTAGATACATGAATACTCAGTCATACTTTAGCATATATAAATATCATGTCTTCGATCATATCGATTACGTGTACTTTTCTTTTTTTTTCGTCGTTCGGTTATTTTATATGAGAGTCTGTGTCATATCATATCTCACATGCCGAACACCCTCATTCGCAAGCGTTCTGCTCAATTAAACTCTCCTTCTGCGCCGTATTTAAAACGATGTAAAATTTATCTTACCCGTAAAACAGACCAAGTAAATGGAATGTTGCTAGGAGAGACCAACCAAGAATAAGTAAATAGCCAAATGTGTGTAGAAAGATATCGATACTGCTGTTGCTATTAATACCTAGCATTGATTAACTAGATGTGTGGATATCACTAATTAGATATTAAGATAAATTCGTTGGAGAATTTCTTCAAAGCCACACTAAACAACAATAGCAGCACTTGAAAGAAAAGAAAAAGAGAAATGATTTGTTTTATTTGCTTATTCTCAGTGCCTACAAGCTGTGGCCATAGAAGAAATGATGAATAAATACACATAATATATATACACAATGGTATGCGTCATTGTCGATGCCATGATACTTTATCTTGGGTCTCATTCTATCTCATATCTTTTGTGTTCTTTTCTCGATAGAGGGAACTCTTCACTGGCTAATACGAATGCACAGAATGAGTCGAAAGTCTACGAATGAGATAAAATGAAAACATCTCGCGTATCTTGTCCTCCTCTTATCAGTTCAGTGTCATCAGTTATTGTTCTACATCGTGTGTTAAATCCAATTCAAGTACACATGAAATAAACTTTAATCTTATATAATCGAACAATTATGTTCTTTCGAAAATATACGTTATCCTATTTGCTTTGGCATAGATTCTGTTTACTCGTGTCAAACGTCGATGTCTGAAAGCATATCAATCAATATTTACCATTAGTGAATGATACACTATAGAAGTGCCAACTTAATCGAGATAAATTTAACTTACGGAATCAGAGTAGTATATTGAAAAGAAAAATTCACTCGACAACACAATTGACAGAAACATCAAGTGGATAATCAAATTACAAAATGCGACGATCCTAATCAAGAAAATCGAATAAAAACCAATCATTGCTGTTCGATATTCAATCTTTTGTTCTGTCCTCCGGATATAATGCTATCAAATAAGATTAAGAAATCGAACTGATAAAAGTTTCGCGCATTATGAATCATTGTGTTCTCGGTTCTTGATGATTAACCATAGTCGCTTGCCGAGATAAGTTCTCTTTGTTTTTAAATAAATTTCGAAGGACTTGTCTTGATACTTGCCGAAAGATTGCCGAGGACAAATAGTTGACATAAAAGGTGGAGATATAATTGAAATAGAATGCTAAACGAGCTATTTGAAGATACAGGTACTCCTGTGCTTGACGCAACTCAGTTTTATCCATCGTTCGAGTTACACTGGAGTAAATATTCTGACTACAAAATGGAATGGATGATAAAATACAAATGAAGATTTGGAGGAATAACATCGATGCAAGTTGATCATCGATACGTGCTTTACGAGTGACAATACCTGAAGATGCAATGCATATTCGACGATGATGAATCCGACGAAGATTTTTCCAGGTTAAGAATCCGAATAAGCTCATGAAAAACCATGGAAATATCCCGTAACAACAAAGACTGAAAAAGAAAACGGCGATTTGTGACCAGATCCAAGATGTGTTTTCACACGAATATCTATTCAGCTTGATTTGTACTGGCTTTGCATAGACTAACGTTGGAATAGTCAGTATCGTCCAGAATACGATTGTAAAGATACAAACGCGTTTGGCAACCGAAGCACAATTCAAACGACGCCATTTGATTTCGTCACAGGTCGAAAAGAATCGATCGATAGCTGAAAAGACCAGAAAGGATAGAGCATTCAACGATGTACAATGTGCAGAGAAATAACGAATTTTGCACCATGCTACATTAGTCGCTGTCCAAGGAATGTCAAATCCAGCATAAATGATCCGATCGGATAGACTGAATAGGATTTGTATCAAACTAGCAACAGAGGCAAATCGTAGATAGGTGCAATATGAACTGGAACGAAGAGTGTGATGATGAAAAGTTAGAATATTCCATATAGCACCAATAATACCAAGAATGAACATGGTCAAGCCCCAGTAGATATTCAATTGTTGAGAAACGAAGTACAGTGTTTCAGATGTCGTCATCAGGGACTAAAGAACGCTTGAATATCAGGCGTGCTTGGATTATGAACAAGGAGCAAAGTTGATGTGATGGCACGATAGGATTAAGTTGCTCATAAACAAAGGCAAAACGATAGTCTGACAATATCAGAGCACTTGCATGAGTTCCACATAATTTTTCTTCGTTGAAAGTAATTAAAATCATCGAATGTCACATTGAAATTTTCAATAGATCCTAATTAATGTCAAAAGCTGTCCTAAAGAGAAATAAAAGGAATAAAAAACTACACTGAAAGAGAAACCTGCGTGTTGCGTCAAGAAAACGTTATCCGGATTCATTTTGAAATAGATGAATGTAGATCAATATAAAATCGAACTCTATTCTTTTTACAGCTCATCACTGATCATAGGATCAATGGAGTGAATGACTAATATCTCAATCTATTTGCAGCAGAAAGCGTCACATTCGCAAATATTGGACAGTGATGACATAGAAGAAATTCTGTCTATTCCTTCCTCATTCTAATCTTCTTTCTAGCGATGATTGTCTTTGTCACGTCGAATAAAATGAATTTTGGAAACTGTTCGCATTTTTTAAATAGCTCATGGAGTGTTTCCTCGTAATGTTCCATTCGACAGATCTGTCTTGCCCTGCTATATATTGATGTCACATTGTTGTTTGATAAAATTCTTCTTCGCTACGTAAAATAGTCTTATGTATGTATCAGTTTGAATTGATTAAGATCGATCGCAAAATAGAAATCAAGTTAAATCAATCGAAATAGATTCTTTTGAAATTGGTTAATTTTCAGTGATGTTTTTTCTCTTAAAAATGCGGTGAAAAGCCGATGAGAAATGATGTCATTGAAATCAATTTCTCATCATAAAAAGTCGGTTGAATTCAGATTTTTGGCTTTCAGTTATTACATGGATTTTGTTGTTTTCAAAAAAGCGAAATCGATCTGAAGAAATATAAAGACTGATGTGTTGGAATGCTTTCATTATCGATTAGCTATGTAAGTATTTATTCTGAAACGAACAAATATTCTGGTATGATTTATGCGTGGCGCCATCTGTTTGTGGTGCTTCTTATTTATTGTACATGAGACCAATCTGTTTTTGTTTGATTGAGCATTGAGTCCAGATCGAGTTTGACAGTTTCAGGATATTCTTGTTTTATACAGTTGATTGATGTGATATACACATTGTACTTTGCTAAATATTTCTATATTTTAGTTCGAAATTTTTCAAATATTCTGTCATTTCAAGATATGAAATCTATCTTCAATGGGTAAGTCTGTTCGAATTTTTTTGTTAGATAACACTGCAATTCTTGACCCAGAAGAATTAATATTTGCAAACTAGAGATTTATGATTTTAGTAAAGTAATACATTTTCTCCTTTCTTCACTTAGAAATCAATGTAGAAAATCAACCATCGGAAATAATTTTTCAATTGAAAAATGTTGAAAAAACATTTTTCATAAGTCGAAATGTTACTTATGAAAGTCTTTTAAAGAATGTGAAAGTTCACTTCAAAATTCCAATATGTTCAGAGATTGCCATCGTCGATTCGTATTCAAATCGAATGATTGTAGTAGCACGAACAGCGGACTTATTTGACTTTACCGATGCAGCAATTCCAAAATATAAAATTATTGTTCAAGGTAGGATTTCGCAAACGAAGAATGAATTTTTTTTCGTAAGCTTTCTCATCCTTCTGTTAGAACCCACCCTTGCTACAAAAAGTGTCGGTTTTGGTCGAAATTGTAAATTTCTGTATCATAGAGGATCACGCACGCCACCGGATGGATTATAACTTTTTCTGTTTGCTATAGATTTTAACGGTTTTACGCGAATTTTTCTGAAAACCTCTGTTGAAGAAAAATGGCACCTTTCGAAAAATTCGAGTTTTTTAAGCATTTCGATCTGAAATGATAAAAACATATTGATTTTCTATTGTACGGAATACTATCTTGAATTTAATTCTATCGCGTAGCAAAATATACTTTTATTCTTCTTTCATGTCTGTTCTTTGCATTTACCATCGTATTTGTCGTGATCTGAAAATAGAATTCGTTGCATTCGAAAGAGAATGGTAATAAGAATCTTGTGAAAAGATGAGCAAAGCAAATATTCGTCAGAAACTAAGAAGCAGAAAGTCTTTGATGAGACACATCCGACTACAGAAAGTAAAAAATAGGAGAATGGATTCATCATCATCGGTAAACATAGATGATGTGGATGACTTATTTGATATTTGTCTAATTATTCACATGAAATCTTTGATTTTATTGACGAAACAAGCTTTATGCTGTGAATGTAAGCAATTGTGAGACGATTCATTGTCTGTCAAAACAAGAAATGGATTGTACACGCATGTGAAGTTCCATTGCTCTAACTGTGGATTCATTACTCATATACAGTCATCGTTCTTATTCTCTAATTTCTAAGGTCAACTAGAAGAACTTCATAATAAATTGTTGTCGCAACTTTATCAGCTATAGTAACATCAAAGTGTGTTTCATTGTTTATAATTATAAAATACGTTATTACATAGTGAATATTTATGAAATACACTTGTAGAAAAAATGTTGCGTTTTTTCTCAAAATAAGATTTTTCACTTTTACCTTTTCGTGCATCCCAGATTTCTCCTCCATTTTGAAAGCTCGGATTCCTTCTAAAATGTGGTCAAGATGCAGAACTATGACTTCACAGAACCCGCTTCTTCGATTACGTAGTTGACATCAGATAAGGAGAAAATGTTTGAGACCTCGCACTTCATTAATTTCATATCGTGACATAACAGTTGTACCAAAAAATGAACTATAAGAAAAAGAAAGAAATCGGTCTCTGTTAAGTTGTAGCTCTATATCTTAGCTGCATTTCAAAACCAATCATGGCTCTCTCAACGTTGAAAATGGCAAAGGAATTTGGGACGGAGAAAGGCCCAGTTTTGGACCTTAATCACGAGCTTGCTTTCAAACGTTTTAATATTTCAAGCTGAAATTATTACTCAGAGGCCACCATATCTAGACAGACCATCCCTGAAAGTGTCATCGAGATTGGATGCTCCTAAGCAAAAAAGGAGTTTTGAATGGAGGTTGGGCCTTGATGATTGTTGAGCAAATCTCTAAAAGGATTAATATATTTTGTGTACTGAGAAACTCTAAATCAACTTGTGTGATGAGAATATTAGCATCAGTCCTTATACAAAAATTTAAGCGTTAAAAACTCCAAATACAGAAACTGTCTTCCATATTATTCAACAAAAAGAGCTCACTATTTCCTCTGTATGCCGAGTTACATCATTCGCGAAAAGATAGTTCTTATTTCTCTAGAATAAATACGAGTTGCTGAATCATATAATGTCATAACTTATGTAAAGAAAGTGTTACCTTGATTCAACATATTTATTGTAATTAAGACTATGTTTCTTTCTTTACAGGTCATGGTAATTACGATGATACAAATTGGAAGCAAGCATTCGATAAATACTTCATGCCGTTTCTCAGTAAGTGATCCAGAAATATACCCATACGAACATTGAACAAAGTATACTTGAGAAGATTTTTTATAATAATATACTTTAGTTCTTGACGAAAATAGATCTACTTTTCGAGACTGCGATCGAGAATTACATTGGATGACTTATGTTTCGTGAGAAACTCTTTGCCAAGAAAACATAATATGAATTTCATTGGTTGGCAAGGTGAACTGTTATTTTTCGTTAAATCTTAATAACAACAAATCTACATGTAAATTTATTCATAGACTGAGGTTAGAGTAGCGATTCTTGATCGAAATAGTGAGAAGCCAAAATTGAATCGACGTTCAGTGATAGATTTGTGTAATTGTACATTTTTAGTATTGATTCTGTCTTTTTCTTCTAGAATTAACCCCTTTTGCTAAATCAGAAAAAAAGGATTAATGGTTTTTTCATTGTCAACGAAACTCGTTGAACCAACATCATGACCTCTGTATATTCTCCTTTTCGTGTTTGACTTACCTTGTAACGTTTGCTTTTGCTGCTGTTTTTGTAAAATATGCTTTGCATGACTTCATAACTAATAAAAATAAAGGAAGCATCGAGTGTTGATATTTTCCAAGGCTCTTGGTACAGCTGCAAATTAGCTGAGAACGAACAAATTACCGACCTAGGTCTACCAATCTTATACTTCGGTCCGATCGGATCCTTTGTCGGAGTCCAACGATCGGACAACATTCTATCGGATATGTGTGTCTGAAGAATACGTATTGAAATGAACTATTTGTTCATGACAAATAATTCCTGCAATATAGGAGGGGTCACTACGCCGAGGACAAGATTATTATATTTTCAATGGCTTTGATCACTTCGAAAGTTAATTTTTTCTTTCGGAATGCCAACTGTTGTTGTCCCAATAAAACTCGAATATCATTCACGAAAATCAACTCCAACAAAACATTTCAAAAAGAAAAATAGCCAAATAAAGAAACCATGTTCGGGGGTGGGTGTGAGGATGAGAGGAATCAGCTTCATTTATGGGAATCTTTCATGACTTTGGTTTGATCATTGAAGGTTTTAGAGATATTTTTTATTTTAGTTTCGTTTTTGGAATTTGCATTGAACATCTTGGCCGGAGTTTTTGCCACTGCAATTTTTTTCAAAGATCAACAATTACACCTACTTCGCCTGATCTTTTTTATTATTCTTGCGGTGTTTGTTAAAATCTTTTCTAATCGTCTGGTCCACCGTATGACGATGCAAAGATGGAAACACTTCTTGGCGACGGCACGAGCACCGGCATCATTTCCAATTTATAATTGATTTTACAGGTTTATTTTTGCAAACTTCCTCTCGTTGTAGTTTATTTTGTTTTATTTTATTTCTTTCATTAAAAAGTCTATTGTTACAAAATCGTATTTGAAGATCAATTTTTAGGGATAGTACTTGATCTTTTCACTCAAAGAAATGATGAAGATTCACTCATTTCTTCCATGGGCGAACGGCCATTAATACGGTAAAGGTAATGAACGCGACCACAACAAGAACTAGAACAAAAAGATCAATGTGAAATATGTTTCAATTAAACAAATTCACTAAGCAAAATAGTTCATTTGATATTTTCTCACCTCTTATCTCGATTCACTGGTCTTGTTGTTCCGCGGAAACGATGCAAAGTTGAATAGAAATCATCTGTTCGATTATCGAGTGCATCCAGATTTTCTCCACGTTGAACCAGTTTATTAACCGTCACTTTCAAAACATCTGTTGTTGTGGTTGGTCCATCAGCATGTAATGCATTCAGATTACCCGCAGTTGGATTTTTTTCGGAATTACTTATCTGAAAAGACAATTTTCAAAACGAGAAATAAAAGTTAATAATCGATTGGTTCACAAATCAAAGAACGACATGTAGAAAGAATCAGTAGAGATAAAATGGTGATGTTTACAAAATACATAACAACAGAGAAGAGAAGCTTACATACCATTGAAGATATTGGTCGGTAGAGTTCGCCCACGAGAAAAGCCTAAACAAACCAATGATAAATTCAAAGATCGTTATCAATAAAACAAATCAAGCCAAGGAGCGAATTACTCGTAATTGTCATTAAAATATCCAATGGTACACTAATCAATGTTCATTTCCTTCTTCTTTTCCTGAGTATTTATCGAACATTATGATAGATGTATTCATACAGTCGACAGATCGATGCTAAAATAAAGATCTTGTCGCTTTCATCCATTGACTTCGACTCCTACGAATGAATATTTCAATTCCGTTTGTCATCGTGCCTGTGATCGATGTCGCATTTGATGGAAATTGCTGATTAGTATTCATAGTTATCAATAGTGCTTCAGAATTTGATGTTGCGTGTTTCAGTTGACCAGTTTCCATTGACGTACGCTTTCAAAAAGCCGTCTCTTCTTATTGAATCTCTGATAATTGAACATTCTTTGAAGCCACTGCTGATGGTGCTAGTTGTAATTCGTACTTTTCTTCAATTTGTCGACGTCGGCCTCTTTGTTGACTTGCTGTTGTCGTGTTCGATAGTGTCGATAAAAACATTAACTCCGCCGAAATTTCGTCGTTCTAAATGAGTTCATCATTAAAAGAAAGAAAAGAAATAAATAATTGAACTTTTTTCGTGACAGTTTTTCCGTCGTGCACATATTCAGCTAAAATATGATGATCACGAGACAATTGTCGTACATCAAATATGTGTAAACATCGTGAAAAAAAATCCAAAATATGTTCCTAGACATATTGAACACACTAACCTCCGAAAATAAAAGTTAAAACCACTCAAAAGAATTGGAATAACATTCATACGACCTATGATTTACGAAAGCTTCGTCATTCTTTTCCTTTTATCAGATGAGTATGTTTTTTCACTTCAGTGGAAGCCCTTTCTTGTCGAAATGTCTCGTTTGTAATTACTTGATCCATATCAATCATTGTTTGCTCAGTTCTTAATGATTAACCATAGTCGCTTGCCGAGATAAGTTCTCTTTGTTTTTAAATAAATTTCGAAGAACTTGTCTTGATACTTGCCGAAAGATTGCCGAGGACAAATAGTTGACATAAAAGGTGGAGATATAATTGAAATAGAATGCTAAACGAGCTATTTGAAGATACAGGTACTCCTGTGCTTGACGCAACTCAGTTTTATCCATCGTTCGAGTTACACTGGAGTAAATATTCTGACTACAAAATGGAATGGATGATAAAATACAAATGAAGATTTGGAGGAATAACATCGATGCAAGTTGATCATCGATACGTGCTTTACGAGTGACAATACCTGAAGATGCAATGCATATTCGACGATGATGAATCCGACGAAGATTTTTCCAGGTTAAGAATCCGAATAAGCTCATGAAAAACCATGGAAATATCCCGTAACAACAAAGACTGAAAAAGAAAACGGCGATTTGTGACCAGATCCAAGATGTGTTTTCACACGAATATCTATTCAGCTTGATTTGTACTGGCTTTGCATAGACTAACGTTGGAATAGTCAGTATCGTCCAGAATACGATTGTAAAGATACAAACGCGTTTGGCAACCGAAGCACAATTCAAACGACGCCATTTGATTTCGTCACAGGTCGAAAAGAATCGATCGATAGCTGAAAAGACCAGAAAGGATAGAGCATTCAACGATGTACAATGTGCAGAGAAATAACGAATTTTGCACCATGCTACATTAGTCGCTGTCCAAGGAATGTCAAATCCAGCATAAATGATCCGATCGGATAGACTGAATAGGATTTGTATCAAACTAGCAACAGAGGCAAATCGTAGATAGGTGCAATATGAACTGGAACGAAGAGTGTGATGATGAAAAGTTAGAATATTCCATATAGCACCAATAATACCAAGAATGAACATGGTCAAGCCCCAGTAGATATTCAATTGTTGAGAAACGAAGTACAGTGTTTCAGATGTCGTCATCAGGGACTAAAGAACGCTTGAATATCAGGCGTGCTTGGATTATGAACAAGGAGCAAAGTTGATGTGATGGCACGATAGGATTAAGTTGCTCATAAACAAAGGCAAAACGATAGTCTGACAATATCAGAGCACTTGCATGAGTTCCACATAATTTTTCTTCGTTGAAAGTAATTAAAATCATCGAATGTCACATTGAAATTTTCAATAGATCCTAATTAATGTCAAAAGCTGTCCTAAAGAGAAATAAAAGGAATAAAAAACTACACTGAAAGAGAAACCTGCGTGTTGCGTCAAGAAAACGTTATCCGGATTCATTTTGAAATAGATGAATGTAGATCAATATAAAATCGAACTCTATTCTTTTTACAGCTCATCACTGATCATAGGATCAATGGAGTGAATGACTAATATCTCAATCTATTTGCAGCAGAAAGCGTCACATTCGCAAATATTGGACAGTGATGACATAGAAGAAATTCTGTCTATTCCTTCCTCATTCTAATCTTCTTTCTAGCGATGATTGTCTTTGTCACGTCGAATAAAATGAATTTTGGAAACTGTTCGCATTTTTTAAATAGCTCATGGAGTGTTTCCTCGTAATGTTCCATTCGACAGATCTGTCTTGCCCTGCTATATATTGATGTCACATTGTTGTTTGATAAAATTCTTCTTCGCTACGTAAAATAGTCTTATGTATGTATCAGTTTGAATTGATTAAGATCGATCGCAAAATAGAAATCAAGTTAAATCAATCGAAATAGATTCTTTTGAAATTGGTTAATTTTCAGTGATGTTTTTTCTCTTAAAAATGCGGTGAAAAGCCGATGAGAAATGATGTCATTGAAATCAATTTCTCATCATAAAAAGTCGGTTGAATTCAGATTTTTGGCTTTCAGTTATTACATGGATTTTGTTGTTTTCAAAAAAGCGAAATCGATCTGAAGAAATATAAAGACTGATGTGTTGGAATGCTTTCATTATCGATTAGCTATGTAAGTATTTATTCTGAAACGAACAAATATTCTGGTATGATTTATGCGTGGCGCCATCTGTTTGTGGTGCTTCTTATTTATTGTACATGAGACCAATCTGTTTTTGTTTGATTGAGCATTGAGTCCAGATCGAGTTTGACAGTTTCAGGATATTCTTGTTTTATACAGTTGATTGATGTGATATACACATTGTACTTTGCTAAATATTTCTATATTTTAGTTCGAAATTTTTCAAATATTCTGTCATTTCAAGATATGAAATCTATCTTCAATGGGTAAGTCTGTTCGAATTTTTTTGTTAGATAACACTGCAATTCTTGACCCAGAAGAATTAATATTTGCAAACCAGATGTTTGTGATTTAAGTAGAATAATACATGTTCTCCTTTCTTCACTTAGAACGAACAGGAAATAATGGAGTGAAGAAAATAATCTTCGAATATGGAAAAACAGCGCAAACATTTTGCTTTGATCAAAATCTGGAGTACCAATAGCTTGTTCAAGATGTGAAAGTATACTTTGGAATTGATATGACTAAAACAATTGTGCTGATGAATGTCAATCTCGGTGAAGTTATTCGACCATTACGTTTTGGTGATTTACTTGCATGTACAAATGAAGTTATTCCGAAATACAAAGTCATCGCCGAAGGTAAAAAAGCTACAAACACAAATGCAACAGTAGAAAGATGTGAGTTTGATTTTTTTGTCCATAAATTGCGTAATAAAATAATATCTAAGTTTTAGACTACATGTTTCTAGTATATTTTCCGAGTTACTCCGATTTAGAACAGAGCAAACCGCTTTATCTTGTGCGGAATAAAAGGATATATGAACGTTTCGATTAGAACGACATGTTTTCATGACTCTCATGCTCATTTTTCTCTGATTCAATTCATATTACACTGGAAAAAGCTCACTGTGACTAGATTTCATGCGTCATCAATGACCAAAACAGATTTTTCAAGTCTAACAAATTTTAACTGACATTCATTGCGATAATGATAGCATGTGTATTCTCTTGACTTGAATCAATAATATTTCCTTTCACGATCGTTTTGATAAACTTTTTTCAAAGACTCCATTAATTAGTTATACTTGAATTCGATACTTAGTCAACATTATATTGTGATCCATTGTAAAAAAGAAGCACTACTTTGATCCAACATATTTATTGTAATTAAGACTATGTTTCTTTCTTTACAGGCCATGGTTATTACGATGATACAAATTGGAAGCAAGCATTCGATAAATATTTCATGCCGTTTCTCAGTAAGTGATCCAGAAATATGCCCATACAAACATTGAACAAAGCGTACTTGAGAAGACTTTTAATCATAATATGCTTTAGTTCCTGACGAAAATAGATCTACTTTTCGAGACTGCGATCGAGAATCACATTCGATGACTTATGTTTCGTGAGAAACTCTTTGCCAAGAAAACATAATATGAATTTCATTAGTTGGCAAGGTGAACTGTTATTTTTCGTTAAATCTTAATAAGAACACATCTACATGTAAATTTATTCATAGACTGAGGTTAGAGTACCGACTCTTGATCGAAATAGTGAGAAACCAAAATTGAATCGACGTTCAGTAGTTCAGTTTTGTGATGAAGTATCGTGTTTAAATTGTTCTAGAACAGATGCTTTGGTTTCTTGAATATAAATGAAAGTAATCACTCGATGTTTTATCAATAGAAATTATAGTTCTTGCGAAGTTGATATTCTTAGATGATCGAAAAGTAATTAGGGAGAAATAAGGGTACGAGGATGAGAGTGGAGAAGAGAGTATTACATCAGTGGGTGAATCTGATTGAAAGTAACTTTTTTATCGATATTCTTTGAATGCGGTGGCAAAACTTTGTGTAATGGAATTTTCGCATAAAGATCTGTCGGCAAAATGTGCCAGACCCATTCGAAGGATTACCACCAATGGAGTTAAAAGTAAGAGACATTTTCGTAGTCAGCAACTTAGGTCCCATCGTGCAACAGAAAATGAACAAAAATCTGATTGAAAATCAGCTTTATTTATGAGAATCTCTCATGACTTTTCGGTTTTATCACCTAAGTTGTTACAAGTATTTTTTATTTTAGTTTCGTTTTTGGAACTTGTATTGAACATCTTGGCTGAAGTTTTTCCCACTGCAATTTTTTTCAAAGTCAACAATTACCCAGGACGATTATTCCCGAAGCAGTACTCCGCTAATATCCGACGAGAACCTGCAGGAAATCTATTATTTTCTGGCTGGAAACGCCCGGAAAATACTCAGTATCCGGATCGGATTCTTCGACCTGGGATACGCCTACTTCGTCTGATCTTTTTCGTCATTCTTGCAGTGTTTGTTAAAGCTTTTTCTAATCGTCTGGTCCACCATATGACGATGCAAAGATGAAAACACTTTTTAGCGACGGCACGAGCACCAGCATCATTTCCAATTTATAATTGATTCTACAAGATTATTTTTGAAAACTTGCTCTTTTTTTAGTTTATTTTGTTTTATTTTATTTCTTTGATTAAATAATCTATCGTTACAAAATCGTATTTAGCTATAGATCAATTATTGAGGGTGAGGGTGCGGGCAAGTCTGAGCAGTAGGATGCTACATGAATCTTTCTGCTGACATACTCCTAGGAGAGCCTATGGAGTTTTTTCAAAGCTGCAAGATTGTCGAAATTCTGTTGGGAAAGCTCCTATTATCGATTTTTCAATAAACCTTAATTTGTTCAATTACATGAGTTTCTTCGTCGGATTGTTGGCTTTCATCGTTTTCTGTGTTAACTAGAAACAAATATTGATAAAGAAGAATCGAATGAAGGAAGATTGAGCAGTACTTTTTAGTCGCTAGATTGCCTTGGTGTTTTTGTCGCCACGCAATCGTTTTTCGTGATGAACGAGTGGCGATTCGTTGTTTGCAGGTTTTTCATATAATTCGTTAGTGCCTTACGGGTTTGCCTGGAACTTCTCGTTCGTGAAGTATTGGAAATTGAATTATCCATTGAAAACTGATCGGAATCAACTTTAGTCGTCGTTGAATTGAAATTCTATGTTCGAAAAGCGGGTGTATTGCCAAGTAGTATTTAATGTATGATCTATGTCAATGGTGCATAGCGACATCTATTTAACAGAGTGATTCGATTGGTCTGGAAGAATTCTTCATTGTCATCATTAATGGCTACCTTCTACACACCAGTTATTCATTTAATCAAGCATATTTATTTATCCTAACTGCGTTTTATACAAAGTCTACACTATATGCTCATTTGTTTCAGATAGAAGTTTCCATTTTGTATTGATTTGATTGGAAATTCATTACAATGACATCTTCTCCATCGCAGTTTGCCAATACAAACAAATTTCAAGTTTTACCAACTCCTGTAAGTAGATTCAGTCTATTGGCAAGAAATGAATTTTCTTTTCGAAGGGAACATTGTTACTTACTCAACCACTCAATAACAATGTTGCTATCAATAACATGGGTAACATAACACAGAATATTCGTCCAACTCCTTCGCAAAATGGAACCATTCTTTCACAACCAATGACAAGTGGAATAATGACTGCACCGACCAATTTCGTTCGTGTTAATCAGTCACAACCTATGCAAACTCAACAGCAGCAAGGTCAATTTACCACACAAACAGTATGGACAAATAATCTATCACAATCCTTGCAACCCCAATTTACGATACAAAAACAACCACAACAACCGTCTGTTCTCCAGTATACTACCGTTAAAACTGGTATGATTTAATGTGGATTTTTCTCATATCATCTAAGAAACAATCTATTGTTTCAGAACCAGGTACGCCAGGTGGAATTCAGTCACAGTCAACTGTAATTCCCACGAAAGTTATAACACAATCGGTTGTTCGTCAAACAGTAGGAACACCACAGACGGGAGCAACATCTCATACCTATACAGAATCTCAGATAAATGATTTCGTTTCGAAATGTCGAACATTCCTAACCACTCTACTTCGCTTAGCTGAAAAGCAAGCTCCAGAGAAACTACCGATGGTTCGATCTTGTATTCAACAACTTTTGGTACTAGAAAGACCAATTTTGAATACACAATCGATAAACAATTTCTATGTGATCTAGGATGGAACTATTGATCCGGAATCTTTTACTCAACAATTGCATACACTCTATAAGTCTCAACCACATGTATCACTCGTCCCATTTTTCAAGGTAATTTTCACTTTTGTTTCTCACTGACAAGAAACTCCTTCGGACAATTCGGATCCTTTGATATTATAAGTGATAATTAATATGATCTTTTCAGGAAAATTTGATTTATATAAAGGTAAACCTATAAAAGCAATCATTGTACAGATTTTTGTGTTATGGTTTATTAATTCAAAAACGGCTGGATGCTCAACCCATTCGGGGCTTATAAATTTTTATCTTATTCTTTTATGTAACTGATTGCGTGATGTTTGTATAATGCCATTTGCCGTTTTCTTTCAGTATTCCGTATACACGGAACAAATCTTCAATGAGACACTTCACTGCTGTTCTTTCAAAACCTCGCTTTCGTGAGACATCTATCGACAATCGTCATTCACCGCATTGTTTTGCGCGAAAAGCGCTTCATAATAAACTGAGACACATGAGTCAGAACACAATTTCTCTCAACGATGAGTAATCACAACGCCATGTATCGTCCGATCTATGTTCAACGTACCGCTGATGTAATAAGAATGCAACTATTTTCAGAATATACTCATCACAGGAATGAAGTCGGTTTTAAAAGACTGTACGAACATCATGCAATCATTCTTTCTTCAAACCCCATTGTTGAATATGTAAACGAATACAATTATTTTGTATTTTAGTTAGCGCTGCCTCACATGCGTCAAATTGTAAAAAATACATTTGGACTTCCAATAACAATTGAATTATTGGAAAAGCTTCAATTACCACCCAGTAATAGCAGTAATAATGCCAACAATACGATAGGTATGGCACAAGTGACAAATGCAAATATTATTAGTCAACACCAGCAGCAGCAACAACAACAATCAACACAGTTTATTCAACAGCCATTATACACAACTGTCCAACCCCAACAAAAGATCAATATTTTGCAACAAACTCCTCAGCAAACCCTGATTGGTTCAACAGCATCTTTGCTTAGTCAACAACAGCAGCAGCAGCAACAAGCGCGAGCACAAATTGCATGTTTATTCATTCTCTCCAAACTATATTGGAACAAAATCTTCTTTTAGAGCATCACTGGTTTTCGTCCATTGGTTACATCGTTGTCCCCATCCGGAAATACAAATCTTCTTAGCGGGCAACAGCAATCACAACAAGTTCAGCCAGTGACACAGATGATCATTCAACCATCTGATTCCTTATTACAACGATCGATTCTCTCAACAACTACAGCTACGTTGCAACAACCGCAAATCATTGCTGTGAACCATCAGCCGATTAAAACAGAAACAATACAAACTCCACCGCCTTCCCTTATATCTGCTATTCAACAAAAACCAATAACTAAGTACGTAAAACCTCTTTCGGAGAAAAATCAATACGATCTATTCATTTAGAACTGAAGACGAACCATTAGATGATGGTAATAACCAAGCAATGATAAGCACGCGTCATTTACAACACGATGACCGACTAATACCGTCTCTTATTTTACATCGACGTTTAAAAGATTTAGGTAAATCGAAAGTTTGAATTGCACAAAGAGATGCGCTGAATTTTCTTCGTGTTAGTCGACAAAGATAAACGATTTACGGGAATGACGATGGCAAATGATGCTGCTTTTCTTCTAATATCCAATGCTGCTCAAGAAAGATTGAAATATTTGTTAGAACAAGTGAAACTAGTCGCACAACATCGAATTGATATGTCTATGAAGGTAAAAATACGCGATTTCATCATTGATTTGAAGGAAGAATTATTCTTTCGTTTAGAATGATTCTGCGTATCAACAAACAAGTGATGTAAAAGGACAGATGCGATTTCTCGAAGACATAGATAAAATAGAAAAGCAGAAAAAGGACAAGATTGAACAAGAAAAGATCTTTCGTGCAGCCAAAGTAAAACGAAACGTATTTTTCTGCAAGGAAACCCTATTTTTGTTCGTCAGAGTCGTTCCAAAACCAACGATCCTGAAGCAGCTAAGCTAAAACAAAAAGCAAAAGAAGTAATATGAAAGTTTTCATCTTCCTATCATCCGATTGATTTCTATCAGATGCAACAAGCTCAAGTCGAAGAGCAACGGCAAAAGGAAGCCAACGAAACCGCTCTGGCAGCTATCGGTAAACCGAAAAAGCGTAAACTTGAAGAAAGTACAAATCATCACCATCCGAATGCGATGTCTACGAATGGGCCTGAACAAATATCTCCTATTCAACCATCGCCCTCGTCAAATGTAACGATGTCAACAAATGTAAATAGTAAATCAGTATGTATCTATAAATGTTCAAGTCAATCGAAACTGTCGAGTGCATTTTCTTTTAGAAAACAACCAAGCGCATTTGTCGAGCAAATCTTCGTGATTTATTACTAATAATGGAAAGAGATAAATATCTTAAACGCACAACTCTTCTCGTCAAAGCTCTTAATAAATAATTCTTAAACAAGTAACAAACGAGAGATCGAAAATGTATTGGTTGACTTTTAATCGAGATAAATTGAACATTTATCGCGTCGTTTTGTTCTTTCTTTCATAGTCTCGCATGGTTTTACATGTTGAAGACTTTCTTTATTCTAAAAAAAAACACAAACAAACGAAGTTCTCCGGAACTTTCCTATGTATATGTCTGGTGTTTTTTCTCTTGTTGTTTCTTATTTATTCTGTCTTCTGTATACTTGCTCTCGATTGTCACATGGATATTTCTCCTATTTTTTTGTACACCATTTCTCTTCATTTCGATTTACAGTGAAACAAAAAAACACAAGAAAAAAACTTCTGTTGGATAAACAAGAATGAATGATTCAAATTCATTAGTTTCTTTTTTTGTCTCCTAGTTTTCGTCTTTTTCTCATATTCATCCATCAGCCGTACGAAGGACTATTTTTCATCGATTTAGTGCTTTCACAATCGGATAGAGCTATATGACAAATAAATGATGCATCATCGAAAATGGTCGGTTTGATCAGATTATTTGAGGAGATTTTTATCTGCTACGACTTATTTTCTCAATTGAAAGCAGAGTTAATATACACAGCTGAGTCAACAACCTCTCCTCTCAGTTATTCCAGTTTACATGTCTTTTATATGATGCATTCTTTGTATTTTAGATATGGCAGAAGATGCAATTAAAGAGGAAGAACAACAAGAGAGTCCATTCATAGAAAATGAAAGTGAAGGTTTAGAAACAGCATGTTATCGCAAATGTCGCGGTTTGTTCTGTTTAACAGCAACAGAAAATCATTTTGAACATGAAATTCCGTTGGATTATTCACCATTTCTTGATTCATTAGCAGCGTATCCATCTAAAACATACGAGCGAATTGAATCCTTGCTCAAACTCGATCATTCGATTGATCGAGTAAAAAATCTGATTAAAAATAAACATATTACATGTGTGGATCTGGTATTGTTCTATTTAAAACGTGTACAGATGACAAATGATTACTATAAAGTGGTTATCGAACTCAATCCGCATTTATTAACCGAAGCAAAACTATTGGACGCAGAACTCAATGACAATAACATTGAGAAGAAGGCGCTCTTCGGGTGTGTGGCTGCTATAAAAGGTAACATTAGCATACGTGACATGTATAATGATGCAGGTGCTCATGTTCTACATCAGAAGAAAATGAAATATGACGCACCAATTGTAAAAAAACTTCGAGAACAAGGTAAAAAGAACTCTATATATAGCAGTAATTAGATGTGGACTTTAACATTGTTAGGATGCGTTATTCTTGGTCGAACGAATCTATCTGAATGGGCTTATGCTTTTACACAAGATGCACCGTCAGGTTTTTCAGCTGTTGGAGGACAATGTATTCATCCAGATGATATGCATGAAGATGTTAGTGGCTCATCTAGTGGATCAGCTGCTGGAATTAAGTTAAACTTGTTTACATTTTCATTGGGAACAGAAACACAAGGATCATTGTTGTCACCGGCAATTAATGTTCGTAACGTTTGTACGCTCAAACCGACACTCGGAACATGGTCGGGTGAGGATATTATTCCAGTTAATTATGATCAAGATTGTTGTGGTCCCATGACACGGACTATTAAAGATGTAGAGTTATTGCATAGGATTGCCGTTGGTATTCCAAATACATCAGACAGTGACAGTCGATCACTTCGAGTGGGCTACCTTGGTAAGTTACCTGCATACATGCCTAGTGCAGAAGAATGTACCAATTACATTATGTTTATATATAGGTCAATCACAAGACGGCAATGTCTTGGTCCAGACTCTCTCCCCTCTGCTACCTTTGACAACATTAGTCAATTTAAATAGTGATATGGCTCTTGCAGAACCCATCGCAGCTGTATTAAATCCAGCTTCTAAATGTAACACATCATTTTTAGACTTTCTTTGTTATGGACTTGCTCGTGATATTCCTTTATATCTGTCTTCGCATTCATCTGATTACTGTCATCAAACTCTTCAATCAATAATCCAATGGAATTGCTCACACTCAGAATATATTCCATACGGTCAATCATTGTTCATTCGTGCTATTGAATCACCAATTACACAAGATACCTACAATACATACAAACAAACATTACAACAAGCATATGAATCATTTACAAGTTATTTGAAATCAACGTATGCACTCGATTGCTTATTAACTATTGGAGATAACGATCTGCTCACAGGTACAACTGTCTGTGGTATACCGCGTGCTAATTTAACACTTGATTACTATAATCCTGATCACAAGCAAATCAATGTTGTTGCTGTTGGTCTTTCTGTCAATGATGATCTGCTTCTTCTACGTCTGCTTCAACGATTAGAGAAGGCCAATCTTCAAGCGGGAAAGATTGATACACGAACGTCTTTTCAGAAATATTTGCAACAACCGATACGATCCGTCTATCAGAACGGATGCTCAATCCTTTGAATGGTTTATTTATGCATATTTTAACCCGGTGCTTTTGATTTTCCTATCTAACATTGAATGACGAGCTTTTCTTTTGATATTTTTAGTCAATACAATACTTCAGCGAGTCTATTCTCCGGATTGAATAAAATAATATTGATATTTTTAGATACTTACAATCGTTTCGTAATACACTCATTATGACAACTGTAAAACGTCATGATCTACAGCGTTTTACACGCGGTATTTCATCAGCATCATCATCATCATCTGGCAGAAATACAGAGGATAAAGAACCACCCGTAACACCCACATCAGCACAACCAAGCGTATTCAATTGGGAAAGCGATAAGAGACGTTCGAAACCGTTCGATGATGGAACAATGTCTTTCTTTTGGCGGGCACATACTATAACATGTCTCGTCATAGCTATGTCATATCTATTCTATGTTGCTATTTTGGAACAACCATCCGAAGACTCAGCGTATAATACCAAACGGTAGGCAAATGTCTTCCTGATAGTATCTCTGCACTCGCTAATTCTATATCGATTCATAAGCTAAAAGATTGTATTGAATAGAATTGTTCTCGCGACGACTCAAGGTAGGATTTTAATTGAGTATTGATTTCGAGTAGTGTTAATAAGTCGGTCGGGAAATCTTACTAATGAAACTTTCAATATACTGCTTACCGTTGACAGGTACGATAAAGAAAAACTCTAATTTTAGTGGTCTACTAGCATGTGCTGGCTTTTTCCTTGTATTCGGTATGACACAAACACCCGATGGTGTGTTTGTTCGGCCACATCCTGGTAAGATAAATAGTTATCGGGTATATTTCCAACATTTGCTTCGAACCATCTTTTGTTTTTCTAGCTCTCTGGCGTCTTGTCCTTTGTTTCAGTGTGCTATATGAAATTGTGCTCATTTACATCTTGTTTCAAGTAAGTTAATATGAACTTATAGAGGTTGATAAGTTGTTTTTTTTCTGCTTAGACTGCCGATGAAGCTAGACAGCTCATCAAACATATTGATCCGGCATTGGGTGTCCCATTACCGGATAAAGACTATGGTGGATCCTGTCGTATCTATGATTGGGAACATCCTGAAGATCCATTCCATTATTTTAAAGTAAAATCACATGACTTCATGTCAGAACTCATGAGCATTTTTTTCTATTAGGATAAAATGGATTTCTTTGTTCTCTCACATTTCTTTGGTTGGTGGCTAAAAGTAAATTACGAACTAATAAATCGTTCCAAGGAAATGTTCGAAAAATTTTTCTAGACATTAATTATTCGTGACTATTGGTTATGTATGGTCACATCGATTGGTTTCGAAATTCTTGAATATTCATTAGAACATCAATTACCGAACTTTAGTGAATGTTGGTGGGATCATGTAAGTGACTACGATTTCGTTGAGAGTCTGTTAATAAATCTGTTCAATTCTAGTGGATTCTTGATGCACTTATTTGTAATGGTGGTGGCATTTATTTGGGAATGAAAACATGTGAATACTTGAAAATGAAACCTTATAATTGGCGTGGACTTTGGACTATTCCAACTGTTAGGTAAAGGAATATCTATTTCGAGAAAAGAAACCATCCTGAATAGTATTTCTTATCTAGAGGTAAAATCATGCGTGCATTGGGTCAATTTACACCACACGATTGGCTGGAATTCGATTGGCGTCCAACCGCTTCGTTGAAACGATGGCTCGCCATGTTATTCATAACGTGTTTTCTATTTCTAATTGAATTAGGCACATTCTACTTGAAATTCATCCTGTGGATTCCTCCACCACATTTCCTGTGTCTTTCTCGTTTACTATTCTTTCTGCTTGCCGGTGGTGTATCCATGCGTGAAATGTTTGAGTATTTAGATAATCCTCAATGTAAAAAATTCGGTCGACAATCATGGGTTATCACTGCTATTGTTATTACAGAAGTGTTAATTGTATTGAAATTCGATTGGGAAACGGTTACCAAACCATTACCATTCTACATTGGTCTTCTTTGGATCACTATTGCTGTTGGAATTGTCCTGTGGACGATTTATCAATTTTGGTTCAAACGATTCATTCTTTGGGGACAGAAGAAGAATGTTTCGAATACGAAAAAGAGCGAATAACACGCTCGATTTATGATCAATTCATTCCGAAACAAACGATCCAAACCTGATTTTTCCCTTCTAGTCACCTTTTGTTCTCCTACTCTTCTTTCTTCATTCATAACAAAGCATTTCGTTCCTTGTGTGATTGTTGTTTTGGTTGAATAAACAAAAGTGAAAAAATGGCAGTATAACATTCTCTTGTACGCATATAATTAGAACACTGACTAGATATGTATCTATTCCACGTGTTAGCGATCGCTCGAGAGACGACGAATATAAACAAAAGAATGCGAACGAATCGTCTAGATTGTTTCTCGTTCAGCTAAACAAATCGTTTCATTTCTATCAGAAAAAATGACTGAATCAGTCATAACTATTTCACGTAAGTTAGAATTTCTAATTGATTGAAGAAATGAACAGTAACCTGACTTTAGCAAAAACATCGCCATATCATTCACCAGTTTCCACACGTCATGTATCACCAAGTGCATCATCGGCAACAGGTTCTTATATGCTAGCGACGCGCCATCGAAATCTTGATCAACAAACAATATCGAATGAAAAATTACAACTACGAAAGTTGAACGACCAGTTTTTAAGCTACATCGAACGTGTTCGCCTGTTTGAAACGTACAATAATTGCTTGACTAGTCATTGCGAACAAATCAAAGCTGCACAGGAACGGACAAAAACGAAATTAGATTTACTTAAACAAGAATTCGATGAATATCAACAAGAAAAATTTGCTCGGGAGAGAAAAGATATTCAATTGGAAAATGAAAACATAAAAGACATGGAAAAACAAGTCCATGATGTGAAAACAAAAGAAAAATTTCTTCAACATGAGCACGATTTAAATCGGCAACAGATCATCGACTTACAGCAACAATTTATTGCCTTACAAGTACGTTCTATCTGTATTCAGAATAATTTCATTCTTCTTTGTGAACTTAC
Organism: Adineta ricciae; assembly: GCA_905250025.1. Lineage (NCBI taxonomy): Eukaryota > Metazoa > Rotifera > Eurotatoria > Adinetida > Adinetidae > Adineta > Adineta ricciae. The sequence continues at coordinate 215,979 of CAJNOJ010000033.1, forward strand.
CTTCTAGAGTAAAACGGAAAAACTTCGTTTTGATTACGAAAATGTTAATGACGATTCAAATCATTATCGAAGACAGATCTCTTACTACCAATTACTTAAATCGTCGATATTGGACGAGATATCACATCAGCGAGATATCAATCAACGGGTACAATTAGAAGTAGACGATTTGAAAATACAAAAACAGATCGCCATCCAATCGCATGAAGCTGATGCTCAAGTTTGATTCAGATACAAAATACTTTTCACTTGACTGTCGAACTCGATTCTTTTCTAGGCAATTGAAATTCACAATGATAATATGGTGTACGATCTGACGACAAATTTTCGCTTTGATGGTACTGGAAAACATCCATTGACGCAGACGTTGAACGAAATACGTGAAGAATATAAAACACGAGACAACGATATGCGTGAAGAATTACATCGGAAATGTGAGTATAATTGACGATGTATTGTTTCAGAAATGATTCGAATCTGCTTTTTATTTGTTGGTCTAGATTTGCTGGAATATAATCAACATATCAAAAGACAAGCTGATCAGAATTTACTCGATACCAACCGAGAGGATATCGAACGACGTCATCTTTCGAATGAGTTGAATTCACTGAATGACCATCGAACTTTACTACAACAGAAATTAACGTTGATACATGAACATTACAAACAATTGGAATTGAATTTCGAACGGGAACTCAATCGGCAAAAGAGTATGCAAGAAAAATATGAGCAGCAAATTAATGATTTACGTGGATCAGTTAAAGAATATGTGAGCGAAATAGATACATCTGGGAGGCGATATTAATAGGTTTCGTTTGTTTAGCAAACTCTTTTGAATACAAGTACATTGGTGCGTCAACCAACTATCGAAGCTGAAGTGAACAAATATCGACAGTTACTTGAAGGTTCTGATCAGCAGTTGGGTCTTCGTCAACTAATTCATATGCCGAATAAAATTGAACATTCGCCATCGATCAATCGTCCGACAACACCATCATACCCGCTATCTCCGTTGGTACAGCGTTCTCCATCGCCTATAAACAAGTTAGAATCAGTATCAGCATTACTCTTGATTCCATCTCATACTCGTCAAAATTCCAATAGTGAAGCTTCATACGAAACAGCACCAATATCCCAATCGTCGACACCAACAACTAACAATCAACAATATCTCACTTTCGAGTCCGTTAACGATAAATTGTCTCATACAGATTACGATACTGACAATGATCAATCGCAAACAATTCAATATATGTCAGGTCGTAGTAGTCGGTTAACTAGTACAACGGATAGTACACCATTAGCAATGACACCAACGAATCAAGAATCATTGCCCCCATTACCATTCACTGATCTCACTAATCAAAATGAAACCATTGTGGAAATATCATTTGATACGTCCCAGGCCGAAGGTAAGGTTAACAGATAGGGAAAAACGAATTTCGATTGTATCGACACATCATACTTTTACATAGGTGTGATAAATCAAACATTACCATTTGTGCCCATGAATGTAATACTTAAAACGGATATGGATGAACGCAAAGATATAATTTCTGATGAACAACAGTCTCCATTGATTTCTACATTAGAAAAACGAGAAGAATCAGAACTGGCAGTAGTTGTTGAACCAACAATTATCACATCATCGCAAATTATTATTCCGATCACTGTAGATGTTGATTCTAAGCCAATTGAAGAATCCAATGATACAAAAATAGTAAGTCAATCTTTATCTCGCGATATTTATTTACTGTTATCTCAGATATCTCCTGTAACACCAACTATATCGATTGATGAACAATCAAAATCTTCAACATCACCAAACAATGCATCTGATTCAACAAGAACAGAATCAACAACTGCGGTTGAAATACCTTTATCGGCGCTACCAGCAAAAAATCCGTTAGCTAAGTTAATGCCAGCAATGCTACCTAATGCAGCACCATTCGTGCCAAGTTCAAACGGAACACATAATCAACCAGTATCACCAGTATTCATTCCTATTTCAACTATGAATAATGATGCGCTACCCTTTGTTCCAATTCAACAGCAGCCTGCAACAAGTCAACAACAATGGAATGGAGCTAATACACGCAGTGGCAGCGGTAGTAATGCAGGTGGAAATCGCCGTGGACAACTTGGCGTATGTATTTACTTTGCAATTCGTCTCTTAAATAGAATGAGCATGTTACATGTGCATAGGGTGGCAATTTTCATCACGGCGGTGGAAATCAACGATCTGGTGGTGAGAGCTCGCATTTAACTTGTATCTGATAGTTATTTTTCGTTACAGGTGGAGGTAACTGGCATCAAGGTGGAGGCGGTGGTCATCAAAAACAACGTCGTGGAATGAAATAAGTTTTATTATTATTATTATTATTTAATAGTATTGATGTAGAGTGTATTTTTTTGTTTCCTTGTTACTCTTATAGATCTTTAACACTATGTATAGTTGCGTTGTGTTTTGAGTTATACTCTTACGTAGATGAATGAAAATAAATACTAATTGAAATAATCTGATAAAAGGTAGCATCTTCCATTTCTTATCATTCAGCTAAAACGGAATATTTCTCAAAATGTCCTTCGTCATAACTTTTAATTTGTTGGTTAATGCCATGACCTTTTAAAAGTGTAAGAAAGATAGCAGGGAACAAAATCTGTCATAGTAGAAAAGATCTTTTTTAACTTCATTAGCTTCATTAAGCACCTATTCACACCTACACTTCCACTCGCATCTGCATCTCTTTCTCCACGGAAGTCATCTCTCGTCAAGTATTTAGCGCTAAATAAACTTATCCGCTCAAAAGTTTTTCGTTCTCTCAGTTTTTCACTATTATTTTGTTACTTGAAGAGCTTCGTCAAAATGTTTTTCGTTCACGCGATACCGTATCATTGAAAACTGTACGTTCTTCGTCAATATGTTTGATGATGATATTGATCATCATCGACAGTAGAATGTATATTATTCATGGAAATCCGTTCAGATCTGTTTAAAGCACCATGTTACGCACGATCTCATCAAGGAGTCTGTATCGAACCATTCGATTGCTCTTCAGCCATAATCTCAAAATCATCTAATGCGTTGTTTTCTGAGAGTATCATCGAACCACCATTCTGCGGTTTAAATATCATCCAACGTCTTTATCATAAAGTTGATCTTTACCAAACACCTTCGACAAACGAGACGAATCAAATACTTGAACAATTGACTAAGATTATAAAACAACATGTACCTAATTTTTCCTTCAATGAAAACTTCGGCCATGATTTAGAAGAATATTCTACTTTAGGTAATTCATTCAGTTAAAAATTCTTCTTCAATTAGAGCATTAATGATTTATATAGATGATCAACAAGAAGATGTATCTTTTCTACGAAGTCCTTCCTATTTACGAAAATATATGGGACGAAAGAGATCCGAACATTCATCCTATTCCCAAAAATTATCTTCTGCACGAAGTTTGCGATCAAACAAAGCCTTGAAACAATCTTTATCAAGACTAAACAGCGAAAGCAGTGAAGGTAAATATGAGACCTACCGTCTATTTGAACAATCATATTCTAAACATCCGAGATCAATCGTCATTGAGTCTTTCAATGTCACATTTAGATAAACATCATCTTGACAATGACCAACTTATCAGTGCTACCGATTTGAAAAGAAATCCTAGTCAAGATTCAAGTAATAGCAAGATAAACAAGTAAAAGTAGTATAACAACAAAGCTTCTTCTGCATTCTTGAATGTCTAGGTTGTCCAAGAGAATGTCCAGCGTGTATCATAATTCTCCAAGTAAAGTTCATCGAATAATGTTGAGATTTGTGAATTAACCGTTAGATACTTGAAAATTAGATTCGATCAAAGCAACATTTCAAACCATAATTGATAAAACGAAAATCAATAAACCAAATCTGTTCATGCGTTTATTAGCAGCATCCACGAAGTGTTGTCGAACATGTCGAAATCGACGTTTGTTCAATAATACCAGGAAATAATTAATAAACATCATTTGACTTAAATTGATCTAGTGACTTAATCAAAAAAACTAACGTTGTCGTTCGACTATACATTGATATTCCTCTAAGCTTTCCTCTTTGCAAGTGATTCGTTCTCTAGCAAATCAATCTTGATATGAATAAAGTCAATTTCCATATTAGATCATAATCATCAATCTTGAATAGAACATGATCTTATTTCTCGAGTGAATAGCGAACGATAGCTATGCTTACATTACAACAATCGCTGTTTCAACTAAATATTTGAATAAAACTACGGTTAAAAATAGCTCATTTGATCAAAACTAAGTTTCGTCTTTCACCCTCGCACATTGACGTTCATCTCTGATCCAAAACGCAGATGTTTCATTTAGAGCCAACAAAATTTCTGTCAGATACATCCTGAGTGTGTGGTTAGTCTGATATTAATTGGTCGCAAACTCTAGTTTTTCTCTTCATCCTACTCTTTCTTTTAGACAATATAAATATTCATTTGAAAGAGCGATTTTGTGAGCATCGCTGCATATACAGCATCAACATCTTAGGCGTACAACAAACACGATTCCAACCGACATGAAGAGTAGTCTGCCAGTGTATGTTTACCTTGGAATGTTTTATATGTTCACGTCGGTTTCTACAACACCTTTCCCAGCAAAACAACTGAGATCGACGATGCCAGTATCAACTGAATACAAACGTTTGGCAACACGTTGTTTCATCGATGATTATACAACATGGTCAGAAAAATATCAGTTTTTGTTATTTATGCTTCGCATGGCTGATGTATTGAATATGGCTGATCAAGATAGAGAGTCGTTATTGAAACAATGGGACCAAATGCGTCTTCAACAGCAATGTTTACGCTTTATCGAACGGCTACCGGTCTCTGTTGGTCCTGGGTAGAAGTGTGGAATAGAAAACGAAAGATATCTCCTATAAACATTGAACGAACTGACTCATGTGCGACAATAGATATACACAGTATTTTTCGATTTTCAGTCCTTTTTTTGTCCAAATACAAATCTATACACATACATACGCGTAAATAAATCGTCATTCTTCTTAAATCTTATCATTAAGATGATCATGAACTAATTATAAAAAAAGATTTTATTGTTTGAAGAAGGATCATTATGCAAATCTATAAAGATCACGAACGTTTTACCGAAAGATGCAAACAGATTCGAGGAGCTGTCCATGACGACACTCAAAGTGCTTGGGATTGTTTACTTTCTTAGTCGACACATAGCTTATCAGAATCAAGGATAACCCAGCTACATTTCTTTTTGCCAGTTGAATATCTCTAATCAAAGTCAATTAAGTTGACAGTAGATCCGCATCATGAAAGGAACTTTTGAGTCGAACCATCTGCTTAACAATTGAGTTCATTCGATATATTGTTGTTATCAAACCTGAAACGTATGTTAATATCCCTTGACGTCAAGGGAGTGCAAACAACGCATTTGTGATGTTCTTAATGAGCCCATTCCTGGATTCTGCACTGACCTTACGAAGAAAAAAAATGAACGTAATAATTTCATCTACCTCACCCTTGATTGTGTTTTTTTTACTTTCAAACAATTAGTTTTCATCGCACGTTATAAATCAATTCTCAGTTTACAAGAAACGAACCGAAGTACAAAATCGGTCGACAAGATAAAGCTTACATTCTTAATGAATATACGATTACCTCGAAAAAAGAAAAGAATCGACGTGATTCTCATACATGATATACTAAAAACGTACAGGGAGAGAAGAAGATAAACAGATTCACCCAAGTATTCTTTTTTTTTCATTCCGATTAACATTAACAAGAACATCGACGGCAAGTGCCATGGAATGGATTACAACTCTCATATCAGAAATCTATACATACCTTGAATACCGTGATGATACAGGTATTGATCGTCTCAATCGTTTATACACAGTTGCAGTTCTATCGGCATTCGTAACACTGATCACGACTCAACAATACGTTGTCGGTGATCCAATTCTCTGTTGGGTGCCAAAAGATGTTCCCGAGTCCAATTCAAAGTTTGCACATGACACTTGCTGGCTAGGTCATACGAATTACTATGTATCACAGAATGCGACTAGTTTAGAACATCCATCTATTCCACGAACTTCCCCGTTTACTATCTATCCATGGTTGCCAGTCGCTCTTATTGGCATGACAGTGAGTTTTATTCTACCGTATCTATTAATTTGGCATGGGTTTTCAAGTCGAACAGGCATCAATATAAAACGTTTGATGGAAATCGATAAACAACACGAGTTAAGAAAAACTATTCATTACGTTCTGAAGAGGAAATATTCGTATGACTGTTTGGGTGGAAATTATGTGATGTGTGTATATTTATTGATGAAAATCCTATATATCTCCATCTTGATTGGTCAACTCTTTTTTGTTAATAAATTACTCACAGGATTTTACTTTCAGTTCGATCCCAAATATCTATTAGAAATTTTATCAGTTAAACACGATATGTGGACATCGGTAAGTGACTTTATTGTCGATCATTGATTGTTAGATTAGATTTATACGAATACTAGGCCCATTTTCCAATCGAAACGATGTGTGGTGAGTAAACTAGACGAGAAAAGGAAATCTGAACGGTATATGCGAAATTTTGTTTCTAGATTTCATGGTTCGAATGTTAGGTATGATGTAGAAGTTGAACAAAGACTTCATAGATCTTTTGCTTTGCAAATAGGTGATATTAACAATTGGTATACGATCCAGTGTATTTTACCGTTTAATCTATTTACAAAACGAATCTTTGTTTTATTATTAATCTGGTTTAGCGTGCTATTAGTGTTAAACTTAATTGATTTTATATTTGTTTGGTTATACCGACGGGTTTACTCGAGTAACTATCGTTACGAATATATCTTTCGGTTTGTTCATATCTATAAATCATGCTTATGTAAGTCTAATAGCACAGAACGAAATGATTGTGGTCATTTTCGCTTTAGATAAAGACGATATGGATAAAGAAATCACGTTGGCAAATGATTGTGAAATTCATCGTCGTGAATTCGTTCATGAATATTTGAAATTGTACGACGAAAATTGAGAAGACTGCCTCTTTTATAAAGCCCTGTTCTTCTTTTTTTTTCTAGAGATGGTTATTTATTATTAAAGTTTCTACATGGAATTTCCACCGATATGGACATGAGTTACCTCGTTGCATATCTCTACACACAATTTGTTCAAATGAAACATGACGCGTCGAGGAAATACGAGAGGAAAACTATCGTTTAGATGTGACATTCAGCAGTATTTCGATGAGTGAATAGCGAACGCTAACATAACCAATACATGTGATTTTTCAGTCGCAATTTCAATAAATAATTTCGTATGAAGAAAACAAAACGAACTAGTACAGTTGTTTTTTCAATAATATCGTCCTTGACCATTATTCTTTGTTGTTTTTTGCTACAATAAAATGTCTTATTACGATGTTTAAACGATCATACTGCTTGTCTCTTGAAAGAAAAACGATATGACAAAAATATACGGAGATCAGCTGAAAGATTATTTCATATCTTTACTCATTTAGTGACTTAAATATGAACTTTTGAACACTCTGTCTTAGACAAAACACAAGCTTGACATTCATATTCTTTTCTAACAAAGAAATACATGGGATTATATCATTCTTTCGTTTTTCTATGGTTCATTTTAGGTGTAATACCGATATTTTTGTCTATTTACTTATTTATACTGATCGTAGACAAAGAGTGCATCTCCATTTGAGCAGTGCAATGCGAAAGTGAATAGGTATTGTATCGATATTTGTTTAGTTTTTTTTCTCATGCTCGAGCAAGCGCATCGTCATCATCATCTTGTTTTCTTTGTATATATTCATACGTTATGTTTTTCGTCTTGTATTTATACATCATATCTTGATAAAATTATCCATTGTTCTCCTTTGTTTGGATATTTACTCAATATATATAGATATTCAAGCAGTCGAATGCTAAACGCTATACCGGACAGACGCAGCATCAGTGAGATTGCTGATGGCCCTGGATTTCTAACGCCGAATGAACCAGTCGATGAAAGTTCAGACATCGAATTCAACGGACAGTCAAAAACATCTCGTCATGAATCAATCAGTCTTGGTGAACGACGTAAATCATCTGTATATTCAAATAGAAGTGGAGAATCCAGTATTGAACTCCCGCAGCCAAATTCTACCGTAGAAGCAGGTAAAAAACATAACACGAAAATATTTTTATGTTTTGTTAGAAGGATGACATATGAACGTAGGCCTGTCCTTATGTCAAAAGTGTATAATTGACTCACGAATTAATCAAGGACGTTTAATGGGAAATAATATTTATCATATATTTTTTCTCGAAAACACAAGCATTTATGACAAATGAATAGCTGTGCACGAAAAACAGTAATCGAGCTAGTAAACAACATTCGTTCTACTGATGAGGCTGTGTCATGCTTTATTTAGATTTTTCTGATGATGTTTGTCCTTAAATAACATGTTCGTCTTGCTCATTCTAAGTACATTCATAAAAACAAGGAAATCTAACGCTTTTGTAAAAGATAGATCAAGAAGTTTAAACTACTTGCCTCAATGAATAAATACCGGAAGTTCAGTTAATTTACTATTCAATCCGAAAATATGACTTTGACTGAGAGTACATCACTTATTGTTGCGTTTTTCCAATATTCTAGTTGAACGACCCATCTTTGAAGGAATTCGTTTGGATGCTGTTCCTTCTCGAAGTCCATGGGTTCGGTTGTGTGCTGAATGTATTGCCGAATTATTTGGTACCGCTATTCTTGTCCTGTTCGGATGTTCAGGCATTGCTCAATACACACTCTCACGTGGTGTTCTCGCAAGTTTTCTATCAGTCAATTTTGCCTTCGGTTTCGGAGCTTTGATCGCTGTGTATGTTGCTGGTCCCGTATCAGGTATGTACTTTACATATTTTCTGTTGCGTCAACCAAAAAAAAATTATCACTGGCAATACTTAGGTGCTCATATCAATCCAGCTGTATCTATTGCCATGTTAAGTTTACGCTCGATTACACCGTTACAATGTTTCACCTATATCGTATCACGTATGTTTTTCTTGTCATGATAAATGAAGTGATAGAAAGGATGATTGTATACCTCAGAATTCCTTGGTGCATTTATTGCGGCAGGATTAGTATTCGGAACATATTATGATGCAATCAATCGATTTGATGGTGGAGTTAGACAGGTAATAACGGAAGATTTCAGTTCTTTTTTGACTGAGGAATAACATGGTAATGTAAATATAGGTGCAAGGTGAGCAGGCAACTGCGGGCATATTTGGCACATTACCTGCACAGCATGTTAGTCAAGTATCGCTTTTCTTTGATCAAGTTCTATCAACAGCACTTCTACTCGTCGCTATTTGTGCACTATCAAACAAACGAAATAAACTTGTAGCTAATGCCCAAATTCCACTGGCGGTCGGATTTATTATCGTTGCTATTGGTGTTGCTTTCGGTAATGAAGAAGAAGAAGAAGGAGAGAATGGATAATTTCATCTTTTTTTCTATCTCTAAAGGTTACAATTGCGGTTTTCCAATCAATCCAGCACGTGATCTTGGTCCACGTTTATTTACATTGTGCGTGGGCTACGGTCGAGAAGTGTTTTCAGTCGGTAATTACTATTTCTGGATTCCATGTGTAGGTCCAGTATTTGGAGCATTACTTGGGGCGTGGGTGTATCACGGTTATAGTAAATTAATGAAAGTACATATCGGTGAAGATGACAGAGAAATAGCTCGTGCTCGATATCAAGTTGATGTGCAAAATGTTACTCGGATGTAATGGAACGCTCCTTTTCCCCTTTTTTTTTCTACATGCGAAACAAATTTTCAGTATTTTCATATTCCTATAATACTGTATATAGAAATATATAGTGTTGAGATGGAAAGGTGATAGTCATCAAAAGTTGCTTTGTACGTTTTTCGAATAAAATAAGTAACAAAAGATTTGAATATACATTCGATTGTTTACGGTCGAGAGCAAAATCACTTTGGATTACCAGTTTATTTATCTCTCGATTTCGTCTGACTTGAAATTGTACATGTTAATGTATATATCGAATAACAATAAACTATCGTTTTACTCACATACAATGTTGAAAATATATGTGAAAACGGATATTAAAGGATTAGGTCAAGCTATTCTGTATAATCAATTTAAACCACGCCTATAAATAACAAATCTTTCTTCGTTTCTTCTTCACTCAACATGTCACTATTCGATGTAAAACATCTTTTCTTTACACTAATAATAACTTATTCAGCATTCGGTTCATCCAAGTTACCACAATGTCAATGTGAATGTTGTCCGGGAGAAGACTGCCGTTCACATCTATTGGTTTTCTCCGTTGATCATTGTAACGAAACCACGTGTTCATTCGAGCAATGTTATCGAATGTATCCGAAGAAATGTGGACTCATACCTGGCTTTACCAACACATCTTGCAGTGTCAGAATAAAAAATGAAACCACTAGCTACATTAAAGACAATTTTAACACTACTTTACTGAACAAAACATCGACAACTGTTACGACCTCGGCAACGATCATCATGATAAATCTTTTCTTCTATCTTTTACTCTAATTTATTCATCATTCACTGACAAAAGTAAAACTATTGTTTACATGTAGACACTATCATTTTCTCTGCTATCGAATCGATTAGAAATAAAACATGCTACCATGCAATATTGAAACACCGCCTAGCACATGAGTAAGCACAGTATCAATGAGAAAAATGAATGCAGAGTAACTATTAACATAGATTTGTTCATGAACTTTCATAAATAATAGTGTCATTGCAGTACCTGCACCGAATAAAGCTAGTGGTACAAGTATATAACATCGATTTTGTCGATCCGTTGTTGAACCCATCATTAGAAATGACGCAAGTGTACTGGTTACAAGAAGAATAACTGTAAACAATGCTAATAATGTTACTGTTCGGTGCAATTCTTTGATATTACAGGATGATTTATGTAAGCATCGTTGAAATAGACCGATACGATGCTGATTTGCATCGATATTCCAGTTCGCTGTTGAAATCGACAATATGGTTGTACATAAGATGAATGTAGCGAAGACGGAAACCAAGAAATCGATAACTAGTTTTCGATTTGAATACATAGTTGAATGAATGAGAGAATACAAATGATCGAATGTTGATTTTCGTTCTAGACGAAATAGAAATTTGATATGTAGTTTGTGTTGTTCTATCAGTCAAACCCGTTCGTAATTGATCATGAAGTTTGTTTGCCTATTCGAAAATAATTTTATCATCATAGAAATTTGTGTTATTCAATTGTTCGGAAGTTGTTTTGTGTTTATAAATCTAGACCATAGATTCACGTTGTTCAAATGCGAAAAAAATGTCAAGTATTACTTTAGCATAATGGTATGTTTTATTGATCAATTGCTCAGTATCTACGCCGATCAATTCATCAACTTTATTTCCATGAAAATACCATTGAACGGTCGGTATTGTTGTCTATTTATCGAGAGAACAGTGATGTATGTTCAGAAAACAATCAATTTTACGAACGATATTCAAATATTGTGTCGATTGATTCGTGTGCTCATCTAAATCAACGCGATAAACATTAACATGAGAAAGATGTTGTTCTCGGGAAAGATCGTATATTGTTGGTAGAATCATTTTTGAGCCCAACGACCAACAAACAGTAAATATAAAAACATTTGTGAAGAAAACATTTCTGACGAATCAATTGAATTCTTTATCACAAAAAGTGATGTTAGAATCGAAAACCAAGGAGAATTTTGATAAATTAATCTCTGCTTCAATGAATGCTGCTCTTCACGGACAATTGAATACTTTTGTCCGTACAGTTCTCGAACGATCTCCTCGCGAATACGTCGATATGAATGACAACAACGGTCTTCAATCATTACTAGTTTTCATTCATGAACAATCAAGTACAGGTCATCTTCCTAATCAATATCTATGTGACTTTATTCAACACCTGCGACACTTTGCTCAACTAGGGATATTGTACACGCCGGAAATTGACTATATCTTGACTGACTTACACAAAGCTAAAGATCATGATAGCATAACAGTAAGATCAATCAAGACTAAATTAGACCAAATGAAAACTGTCAGCTATGTTTATACCTATGATCATCTTGATCTCGCTGAATTGAATGATTTTCTCAATCAGATGATTGTCGAAGGTATGAAACCGATCGAAACTTTTTGCTAAGCTCTTAATCGATACACTAAATCGATTTTATTTGTAATTAGAAAATCTAACTCATGGACAAGTCTGGTACGTGCTCGATCGTTTAGTGAATCTATGCCAACTAGAACCAATAACAAGTTTTGATATCAAAACTCTTCTTACAAATCTTCGACTAGAATACAATCGTCAACAAGCAATCTATCCGAAGTTGATTGAAAATTTCCAAACACTTGTTTCATCGCATTCAAGTTCTTTTGCTGAATTGTATTCTCTAGAACGTGATATACAACGAGTCTTATTTTCATCGAATAGCAATACTAAACGAATACCCGATGAAGTCCGACGACGTTTCAATGAGATAATGGTGTTTTGTACACAGATTAGTGTCGATCGATTATTAGTCGAGGAGTTATACGGCCCAACAATGAATTACAAATTTTATAATCAAGTGAAAGAAATTTTGAAAACAGGAAATATAATTAATAAAAAACAATCGCTGACGGCTATTGTACAGATACATAAACACTTCCTGCGAATATCACGTTTACATACACGAAACTATTTGTTAGATCAACAGTTAGACACAATACTTGAGAATATCCAGACATGGTACCCTGAAAAACAAGACTATTTCGAAGATCTTCTCAAGCATATGGCTGAATTAGGCTGTTTACAAGTAAAACCATCATCGATATTTAGTGCATTAATGAACAAAATCCATGTTCGTAGGATAAGGCATTCGTTGATTTCTGTACTGAACACTTTCTTTCTGATAAACAAACGTTGTCGATAGATGAAGCACAAAACAGATTTCAAACTTGGCCTTTCATTTTAGAATTGAATCATCCAGATGTAGAACATATAGCGAAACATTTATCAAAACTTGAACAAGAAGACAAACTTGATAGTGGTACATATATAGAAATACAAAATCGACTCAATCAAATCGCTCGTTTTCATCGATGGACTTGTCCACGAATGAAATCAATCACTGACGATATACTAAAATATCAAGGTAAACAAGAAACCAGGAAAACGTAGAATGCTGTCAAATATCTAACAATTATTCATAGGTAAACGATATTTGTCAGACAGAAATGGGTATCAATCGATTCAATTCTATCGTTTAATACTAAACGATATCACTCATGCAATTGAATTTGAATTCTACGTTCAAAAACTTGCAGCTGAGCATCGCATATCAGATATGTTATGTTCTCATTGGCGTCAATTCGTGCATCAAATTTTACAAAATGAATTAAATATAGATGAGTTAACCAAGTGTCACGTGCAACTAAATGCATTGCATCATGTGAAACGTATGGATATTGACCAAGTGGAAAGTTTTATTAGCAAATTAAGTCAAGACAGTGCTTTGTCTGCGATTAATAGTGTTTATTGAATATATAAAGAGTAAGTTTTTTCGATATTTAAAAACGATTTTCAATAATATTGTGTGACTAATCAATATGTCTTCGTCCTGCATGCTTAGTTGCTACAGTAGCTGCAGTGCCATAGGCAGTCCCACCTTTCGTAAGATATTCGTTGCTTCTTGGAACTTGAAATGGCTACAATAAGGATAAGATGAACATTATAAGAGCGAATGTTATAAGGAAACAGACTATTTATATGAATGCGCATATCTTACCGTAACGTCAGTTGTGCATGATCCGACAACATCTTTGTAAGCAGTGCAGTTTTCACAACGTGGTAACGTATAAATGTCACCATTGGATCTAACTTCCACGGTAGTAAGTCGAACCTGTGCAGTGGATAAATTGGGATCAGATTGACTGTCCACTACTTTATGAAGTGCTTATGCTTCAGCACAACTGGCTGGATGCCGTTTAAGCGGAGTTTCAATATCCGGATGCTGTTCAAGAAATTTGTTAGGGCGTGGAGCAGGATCAGCATATATTTTACGTACACTTTCATTGACACCAGAATAAGCTTTACCTGTTTGCATATCCTTTGCTTCATAGAAAATCTCTTTACCATTTTCTCCTGTAGCAACATTGCTATTCTCTGCAAAACCATTTTTCTGACGAATAGTTCTTAAATTTTCTGCTGTTGAAATTTCTGCAGTCTTCGTGTATCTTTCAGTTACCTTACCGCCTGCATAGCCGGTCAAACTATCGCCAACCATACTCATACCTGCGTTGAAGTACGAGTCTACGTCAGTGGGCTTCTCAATAATCTGACAGATTCCGTTCACTTGTTTACCATCGGTTACAGCCATAGTTGCACAATCATATCCTATACCCGCATTGATACCTAACACCGTTGCTCCAACAGGGCCACCTGCTACAAATCCAAGACCACCGGCTGTCGTAACTGTCGTTGTCCTGGTCGCTGATATCATGGCATGATCACCGCCTTCTTTATCATCCAAAGCGTAATGAACCGCAGCCTTAACATGACCAACGACTGGAACCGAATCCATCATATTAAGTGAGGTACTTGTAGCCATTCCCATGGCTTTGTTCCCACCTTTCACGTCGCCAACGGCATAATGTAGTAAACCTTTGGTGTGTCCAACCACAGGAAAGGAGTTCAAGCTACTATTTCCTCCTTCCCAGCATTGTTTAGCCGTAGGATCGTCACCGCATACTTTTGCAATACCGGTCGTGCAATGAGAAACAATAGGAGTTTTCGTAACAAATCTCTCCTGAGTTCTCATAGCACCTTCTTCATCACCAGCGGCAAGATGAACTAAACTTTTAACTTGAGATACACCAGGAAAGAAATCCCAAAATGATATTGCAACAAGCGGTGCTTCTTTCTACAATCGTGAATTTAAAAATTAACAAGTAATTTACCTTAAATGAGTGTAATACTTTGGGAAAAGCTGAGTAGATATATGGGTGCCATTTTTTTCTTCTCTTCTTACTTCCTTGGAAATTTCCATAAAAGAATTTTCCATGTATTGATTTTCCTTATGACGTATTCTCAAAGAATTCTCACCTTGTTCTATGTATATAGTTGGAGTTTTGTTTATATATTATTACTCATGTTCGGTTCTGTCCACAATAAACACGTCGTTCACTACAGAACGTGGCAATGCACTATTGCGAAATACGGATTCTTCCATAACGTTGCACAATATTAAATAAATTTCATGTTTGCATCATCTGAGAGAAAATAAGTCCATTGATAGTGATACAAATATTCAAAACTAGTCACGGATTAGACAGACGTCGAACGATGGTGTGTTAGGATTTCAGTCATTTCTGTGTTGTATTTTTCATTTTATTCGCTTTATTATACTGTCAGATTTCGTGTAACAAACAGTTTATTATTCAACTATGAAATTGCAAAAATCTTATCGATTCTTCAACTTGAGTTTCACACTAGTATGTACGAAAGATGAGAAAGTAACATATTGCTCATATTTGATTATTATTCAAAATAGTAGCTCACATTGTTTTCTATTAGTTTTCCATTTCTTCCTAACCTGATCAGAAATAAAATGGTTATGGAACAGATAAATAAATCTATATGTAGACGATTATCAGTCAAATTTTCTTCTATATTCTTATTATTAATGCTTCTTGTTTATATATTGGCCCGAGAGAAAGACTTTGTTGAACGATTACGCTTGTACACTAGCGATATATGTATTAATAACGAACTGGATGCTACTGGTTACTACTTGGTATGATTATATGTCGAATCGAGTGCGTAACAATAAATCATTCTTCTGAACTGGTACTGAAGCAAAATCAATGAGAGAAGTGAATTTTATGATATTCGTTGTATCAATTGGCAATCTCTGAAAAAAACGTTGGTTTTCCAAAAGAATCTACCCCTTCCTTTAGACACTGATTCCTAACAGTACAATCGAGTTCTTTGATCATGAGTATCCTTCTTCATAAAGGTAACCGGTATTAAGTTAGATCTGAAGCAAAGCCAACCAACGGACGAGCATCAACTCGTTCTTTTTTCTGTGATATCTAGTCGATGCATAACCATCATCCAAGTAAATGATATAATATTATACTTAGAAAAATAAAACAAAATCGATTTAAGTGTTTCACCTGCTCATTGAAAGCAGTTTACTTATTGACGTTAAAAAGCAATCAAATGATGCAGGTAAAGATAATGGATACAGAGTAGGATATGCTGAATGATAGTCAACCCTGGACAACCTATCTTTTCGTTGAATAAATGCCATCGATCAAAGATGTATATTTATTTTTATTAAATTTCATATAAAGTATAACCATGGTTTCTAATTTGAATAAATCGAGTGCGAAATTTCTTTTTTAAATAGTAATTGTAAATTGAGGAGACAAACAATACTTATTGACGTCTGTATGCTACTGGACGAAAACGATCCTCTAGTATCATTGTTACATGTCATTCAACGGCGTTCTAATCTCGATAAATCAATTGAAAATGACTCTAAACAAGCAAACGTTGACTACGATACACAATTGCAAAATACTCCATCAACGAAGTCAGTACCTTGCCGGAACTTTGCTGCGTTAGAGAATAAGCGATCACGAAAAAAGCCCAAACAATTAGTAAATACTTCGTTTAAAAGAGCTCGAACAAACAAAATATATGAAACCAATCAACAGGCAGATTTAGAACCACAACAATCACATACATATGATGATGATCATCATCGTTATGTTTTTGCAGAAGCAAGTTATTAACCCCATAAATAACATATACTTTCGCTCTTTCAGAACACATCGTTCTATGCTAATCATCTTCCAATTAAATATGGATTTCAAATACGTTCTCTAATTGAAAAGAATCTAATACCATCTTGGCGATTCAGCAACGATCAAAAAAATCAAATTATCTATAAATCTGTAGGTTATTAACTAAATAATCTCTTACATAAACATATGTTTAATCCAAAAGTCGTCAATAGAGAACAATTTATCTATTTCGATCTCATCAAGATCAAAACAAGTAAAATTCTCTCAATTACCAACAGTTGCTCGAAAATCTCCTAATCCGCCTCTACAACGTCATTGGATTAATCCATGGTTGAATAGTAGACAGTTACGAGAACATCATAAACAACTGTCATTACATGCTCAAAGAGATATTCATCTATCATCCAAGTCAAATACATCCATCTCTAATAGAGTCCTGCCATCGAATGTAATGCCACAAAAGGAACGTCCATGTGATAAACAACGATCGAAGATAAGAAGACGGAAGCGATGTGTTAATTTCGAAGAACATCTTCAGCGATATTATTCATCAAGATGGTGTTTTATTTCAACACGACGACTTCTAACCTAGACGAACAAACCTTGAAATTGAGAAGGTTCTAAATCTTATCTTAATAAAAAAAGCGAAAGAAAAGAGAAAGATCTATTCCTATGACCATAGAAGTAGTATGTCAAGCATAGAATAGTTTGATTTGATTTTCAATTTGACATTTCTCAACTGTTATTATTGTTTCAATGCACTAATTAGAGCAAATGATCATAAATATTGAAAAAATATGCGCAATCAATTTGATGGATATCACGATGTAATGATTTTCGCATGCTCCTTTTCGTCCTGCTCATAGACGATCAATGATAACTTGTATCTTAGCAGAGAAATGAAGTGTACCGTGTAATTGTATATGCCGTTTTTCCCTACAATATTATCAATCTTGCTTTTTTTTTGTCGACCTTCGGGAAAGGACTGTTTGCTTGCTTGGCTTGTCTAACAGGCGTACACTTGTTTGTTTCGTTAGTTTCCCGTTTAGCAGCTGTAAACGTTAATAGGATATGGAATGATGATAATGATGATGATGTTAGTGGTGGGCAGAAGAAGAGCATGAAGAGCTAACAATCTATGAGAACATTAATTTGTCAGAGGATAAAACTCTTCCGGCGATTATCGATGATTTATTGTCTGATAATTGTCAACAATTGATTCGTCTTCTAATCCGAAGATATTGAATTAATGTAAAAGAGCAAAGAAGGAAAACTCTCAGAATATCTATGGTCATCCCTTTTTTACATTTTTTTAATAGGCAAAACGCACCTGTTCGATCTTTTCTCTTTTCAATAGCCAAAAAAAAGAAAGAAGAAGAAGAAGAAGAAAAAAGGAAGAGAAACTTGTTTTTTTTTGTCAGTTCTTTTTTATTATTCTCCTTCGCGCTTCTCATATCCAGCAAACGTACATACAAAGACCTACTGAGCTTAGAGCCAACGATTGCAGCGATCCGTAGATCATACGTCTCATCAACCTGATTATGTCCCGATTTAAATCTTATGTCAATCCTACTCTAATCAAAGATAGTAAAAATGATTCAAATATTTCCATTCAATCCATAACATCATCACCTGGACGGCATATAACACAGGTAAATAGATATCTGGAGAAAAAAAGCCCCCCGTTCGAAATTGTTTTTTTTCTGGTCTTCATTACGAACTTTAGATTACCATTGGAGCCGATCATGATAATGATAAACCTCCGATTCCACCGACGCGTCATCCGATGGTCAATCGTTTAACATCGAGTATAGATGAATCACTTGTAAATTTAAGTTTCCTCGGGCAAGATGCGGAAATCGAAAAAGAACGTGCTCTGAATGGTCTTGATCAAATATTTAATCAATTTCGTAAACACGTCGAAAAATGTTATCGTCACTATGAACACGATATCAAAGTGACTTATGCCAATTACGACCAACATCTGCAGGAGCTGAAAGCACGTTTGAAGCAAGTTCGACAAGAACTGATTCAAAACTTTACTCCGAATCTGTCTAATGACAATGATAATGACGATTATGCGTTTGATGTTGATAAATATCGTTACTTAGAAATGTTAACTACACAGACACTCAATCAAACAATGAAAGACGAGAAAGTGTTGCCGAAGTATCATATGAAACTAAATCATCTAGATCGATTAGATCAACATTTCTTTATTCAATGTGATCAGAAACCTTCGAAAAAACTCGCTCATACAGATCGTTACGATAACGATGATTCGTCTAGAGATATTACACCAATAGCGCGAAGTTTATCACTTGGTAGGTAGAACTCTGTTGATGATGCTTATCGAATCGAACGATCTATCGAGTTTTCGCTTTTTAGAAACATCTACATCTACAGATGTAACCGATGAATATGATAACGTTTCGAAAGCTGATTGTGGTCAATACCACGTCTCGTTACACAATGCATCCAAAACTCCATTGATTAATTTAGAAAAATGGAGTTATCCACTTGGTTTCGGTAACTATTTTATTCCGCTTCTAACTCCATATCGTCAAGGTTCATTATTGATATATTGTCTCAATCGCGAAGCATTTGTTTGTTATGATTCGCAATCCTTAGTATCTCTTCCCACAACAATCAAATGGCTTGGAACGCGACCGTCAGCTGTTTATTGGTTCGACGAAATGAATATGTTATTTGTGGCTTGTCGTACACATATTTATGGCTGTTACGTGGATGATAAAGTTCCCGACACTCAACGAATTCACATTCGAATACCGATCGAGCAAACGACAACTTGGTCAGATACTCAAGGTCATCTATGTTGGCCAAACTTTCTCACCTGCGGTGGTGCAACTGATCGCCTCCTGTATGCTTACTGGACAGATACGGTTAATAAAACAGCAACACCGTCAACGTCGTTTATATATTATCAAATCACAGGAAATAATTTCCTAATCAAATCTCAATTCCTAATCGATGGTCGTCTACGTGCATTGCATTCGACAATCGAAACTCAACGTCTAGGCTTATTAATTGAACACATCACTAATCAATGTACACATTTAGAAATTCGTACCGCCAAAGAGTTTACTCTTCTCGCTAAGTTCGAATTGCGTACAACATACGAACAGTTTCGTTACGGTTGTTGTCTAACGAATTTGTTTTTCACTTCAAATTCGTACATTCTATGTGATCATAAGCAACAACAATTATGGCATGTCAATGGAGATACAGGTGATATTAAAGTTAAACACATGAATGAACCAATTTATAGTGTAACTTGTTTATTAGATGGTACATTAGCAATGTTAACAGGTACACCGATGAGATTCGACTTTATCTATGATCCAAATGATACGGGAATTATTTTAAAAGATCTTTTTCATGAAGAAGAATCCATTGAAGTGTAATAAAAAATAAATCTTGGCATAGTTTGTTATTTCGTTTTACAGCAGAGCGAAAACCATAAACATTCGAATGATTTTATACATAATGTATTATTTAACAATCATCAATAAACGAAATTACAGTAAATATATAAACTCATAAAAAATATCGAGCTTTTCTTTGCAACAAGTCGTCAGTTAGATGGCAAATGTCAGTACAAAAGCAGGACTTACTTTCTTTTCGATTTGATTTCATTCAGTTCTACGACGAACTTCTCCGTTCTTATGAGTTTTTGCGCAGCGGAAGATATGAGTTTGCCCTTTTCTCAGCATACTATATAATTCTATATTTCGTTTCGAAATGTGTTCAGTCTGTTCTTATCATAAGAGAAAAGAGAAAAACAAAGCAGAAAAGACAAGAATAACAACGAAATACACTTAATACACACGCATATACTTTAAGACGACCTCGGCATTGCTTATGTCGATTGAATTCAACGTATTAGAAGTTTGATCGCATTATTGATCTCGACAATTACATAAATATCGCAAAAAAACACAACATACGAAAAGAAAGACCATATCGAAAACAAAAGAACTAATCACCAATCGAACAGAAAGAAGAATAACAACAGGAACAGCGATACTTTTCTTTCTTATCAGGATATTTCCAGGTTAAATCACACTTTATGTACAAAATTATATAAAAAATAGAAGCTTAGATGAGATCAAGACGATGTATTCTATTGTTTTTCAGCCTGTCGGACGTAACTTTGAATACGATTTTCAAAATCATCCATTGAACAATCAACGGGAATAGGCTAAAATAGAACGATCAATACGGGTGGAAAAGAGATGATGGCAACGAACCATTCCACTTAAATTGAGTAACCCAGTGACTTCAGCTTGAATGCGCTGAGCTGACGCTCGCCATCGTGCTTCGTCGGCTTTGCGTTGCTCCACAATCTAGTGAAATCAGAAGTCAATGACGAATGGAAAACAACATGGAATTCTAGTTGGTTACTCGTGTCATTTTCTCTCGATAAGATTGCATAAAGACTTCGACATCAAATTGACTCAGTTCATCATAAGACATAGTTGTGATTTGTTCGCGTGTTAATTCCCAATCTGGTGGTAGCATAAACTAGAGAAGAGAAGATACGCGTTGATTTAAACGTTTTCTAGTCTGATGAACATTGTTTACTTTAATCAAAGCTTTGAATTTTCTTGCAATAGTAAAAAGAGGTTCATCTTCAGTTGTAGTATTTGTCGTTATCTCAGTTATTGATGATGAAGGAGTCGTAGGAATGTACGACCAAGCTGATGATTTATAATTAAACGAATAATCAAATTCTGCTGTGGGAAATTCATCAAAACGCATTTTGAAAAGACCACGTTTATCGTTGACTGTTATAACTGTTCCGGGACGACGAGCACCTTGATACATAGCCATGACGCGCGCACCAATTGTCGGCGGTGGAAGACGACTGTTGGCATTTGCATCCGTAATTTCAAGCCTTTCGTTATTATCATGATCAGTACTCAATGTACGAACGTTGTTTGTTGATGAGACAGAATCTGATGAAGCTGTTGGCTGTCTAGCTGGTTCCAGTGAACGTGATGCCTAAAAACATGATCATTAGATTTATCTTTGTTTGCTATTGTTTTGACGTATGCATCAAGAATTTCTGTTCGTCGGGTAGGTTTTGGACATACTCGAGTAGACGTTGGCGCTGGTGATGCTGGTATTGGTTTTTTAGCATTTGTTGCGGCTTTTACAGCTGCTTGTTCACGCGTACGTTTGCTTACAGATGACGGAATTTCCTCTTCTTCTTCTTCTTCTTCATTTTCTTCCTTCTCCTCCTCCTCCTCTTCATCGTCTTCTTCTTCTTCATCTTCGTCATCGCTGACAGCTTTAGATGTTTTGGATTTTGCTCTCAATTTTTTCGACTGTTGAGATGCAGGTCGTTTACGTTTCTTAGCTGATTTGGCTTTTGCCGACAGTGAACGCGACGGTGGTATCGAACGTTTCTGAGGAGTAATTGTAACCGGTTTCGAAGTCTACAATAACACGGTAGGAAATCAATGGGTACAAAATTGTTACTTACAGCTGTAGCAGTAGTTGACGAGATTTCGCCATTAGAAATGCGCTTGTTTACTGCGGCCGATCGAGTGGTCAACGACGAGGATGACGAAGTTGGTGGTGGTGGTGAAACTGCTTTCGAGGATGTACGATTTTGTACGTTTGTCACTGTCGGTTTCTGCTTCAATTCGCCTTCCGGTATAGTATCGAGTTTTTCACTTGCTGAGCAGCTAAAACACGCGTTTGGTGGAAACGAAAAAGAATATCTTAGTTCTTTTGCACTGAAAAGGTGATCCGTCCATACTTTTGATTCATAACATCTGTATTATCTGAACAGCGCCATACTTCCAATTGAGCTTGCGTTAAAGCGGTGGCATTTCCTGCGTAGGGCAATCGACGCCATTTTAAACATTTATCACATTGAATAAGCATTGGGATGGCCGCTTGACGTCGCTTAACGACTTCAGGCTCATTGGATGGTGGTCGATCAAGTTGATCATCTCGATAACCTTTCAGAAAGAATAGTGAATAAGATCATTGATAACAGGGGAGAAATCATTATATTACCATAGGTTTCCCAAAACTCTTTGACATAATTTTCAATTCCAGCATCCGACCAATACTGTCTCATATAATCACCCATATTTTTCAACAGAAAATGATATTCTTTTTCATCAGCAAAAGATTGCTTATTGTGTGTTGGCTCGAGCACAATCGATGGTATGTCAACAATACCGACAACGCCACGACAGTACCTTTAATATACAAACAGATTCATCCGTATAATTCATCGAATAATTACTCGAGCAAGAAAAATAGTACAATCGCATGAATATCATGCACCACAACTTACACCGTCTTCTTATTTGGTTGACCAATTTTCTCATACATTTTAATCAGTCGTCCACAGTTATAAACAAACACTCCATCAGCACCTCGATTGTGAATGTTCAAACCAAAAATAAACGTCAGAGTTTTCGTTGTTTTCATTTCCGACTTTTTTCTTGTCAATCCATTTCGTAAGCGCGTGGTCATATCTTTCAATTCCGCTGCGGTGACGAGTAATTTTCGTAAACGTGCCCGCTCTTCGACAGATGTTGTCGCTCCGATCGTTTGCTGAAAGTGATGAACTTGCGAATCCGCTTCCCGTTTACGTTCTTCCAATGACTCGAGCTCTCTTTCACACTTCTTCAGTTCTTGTTCCGAACGCGTCTTGAAACGTGTAGATTTGAATTGATACTGTCGAGGCTTGTATAGTGTATATGTCAATCGCTTTGTTATCACGCGTCGTCGTTGAATGGTTATGCGCATACGTGGTTCATAATAGAGTATGGAAGTATACGCCCGCAAAGAACGATATTCTGATGGAGTGCTGAAATACAATTATAGAAAACATAGAGAATCGTTTCTAAAGAGTGAAATTCAATACTTGTCATCATCGTCATCGAATATGTTCTGTCGATTTCGTGAATCAATTAGAATGTCATTGGGATCAGTTTTAATATCAAGTTCAGGTTCACCAGTATCAGATAATTTCATATTATACAGAACAATTAGAGTGCCACTTGCTGTTGTTATTAGATTAAACTGTTTGAACAGGTCGTCCATTGTTTTAAATGGCGAATATTTCATAATTAAATGCATTTCGAGTTCATGCTTAGCTTTATCAAATGTATACGTTCGGGTGCCATTCAATTGGTGTTGCTCAGTGTTCTCAATAGGTTGTTTCGTTCGTAGATCAAAGCAAGGCATTGGACATATAACTTGAGAGATATGTTCCTCCTGATGGAACGAACGCGAAAGAAACAAACATGTACCAATATTATCTTTCTTTGTGAACAGGATAAAATCATTTGCAATTCGCATAGCACCGGACTTTAAACCATTACCATACTGACCGATTTGACTCGAATCGAGCGCATGACGTTTCGCTGATTTACCAAAAACAATGATGTTAAAAACGTCGTCTAAAATCAACGATTGAGTTTTGGTGTCGCGAGTGGAAATGACACTCACCATAATGCATTCCGCATCCATCATCCAAAAAGCCTAGATAAAATCCGCCGCGTAGAGATGGATCCTTTTGTGTGTAGATATCGAGATTTTTAGCACCAGCATCACGTGAATTATCAATGAGCTCAGCTAATGCTCCGAAAAGAAACGTGTGAGTTGTTGAATTGGTATGTAGATATTCAAAGCTCAATTGAGCTTTATTCAAACAATCGTACTGGTCCATTAGGTCATGATTCGAATGATCAAAAATAGAAGAAATATGGCTTTTAAAAGAAGAATTCGAGATCGTGATTATAGAAAAACAAAATAAAGATGCGAGAAACGTCAAATTCATACACGAATAGAAAAACGCATTCAGTTCAAGACGTTAAGCAAACATTCAGATTCTAAGAAAAAAGAAAACGTGAAGACGAACAAGAATAAAATAAATTATTGAGAATAATCAAGGTCGAATGCGTAAGTTGCTTTCTTATGCATGATTAGTTGATTATCAACAAAATAAAAACTATCAGATTTGGTTTCATTCGGATGATTAATCATTTCTTTCACTGAAATACGAAAAGAACATATCGAATGAATTCTTTAGGGAGGATCTCTACTCTACTTTGTTTCGAGTCGATATCAGGCATATCATAAATGTGTTCAATGGAATTAGTTGTATTTGGCGGGCAAAAGCCAAAATCGAAATCGAAAGATTTGATAAGTTGATCACGAAAAAAGTGCCGTTCAATCATTCGAAACGATTTTACTTCACGATTACCAACTTTGAAACCAACCCTGCAAAGAAAACGGATTTGTCATAGCTGAGAAGGCCGTGTGAGCGCAGCAGTTGTAAAATATTTGTACAAAAAAAAAGCAAAGCACAGGTCACATTGAGTAATTATTTGCTTTCGACAAAGTAAAGTTAGTTTATCAACAACATACGCTTTTGATTTCATTGAAAGTAATTAGAAACAGTGCCTTGTGCTTATTTGCGAGTACTTACAAGGCGCCAACTTGTTTCAATTTGAGAAATGATGGTGGAAAATGATATTGAACAAAACGACCAGCTGATGGATCATCATTGTCCATCGCTTCATCTTCATCTATTGCATACAATAGTATGAGAAGATTCAAATTGATATATGAAATGTCTCACCACATTCTCGCTGAACTTCGAAAAGAACCTTGTTTGTTTTCATATCACGAATACGGAAATGAACGAAGTCGATTTTATATACATTGTCATCTGTTTCAGTCAAGTAACCTACAAATAGGAGGTTCTGTGAATGAATGTGTTTGGTCTTTATTTTTGTATTCATACCATTGGTCGACTTTTGCAGTCGAAAGATATCATCAACCGTGATCGGTGTTCCTTTTTGCTTTAATTCTTCTTCTGTTATGGGTGTGCCATCTGTCGTGGCATTATTTGTTGCTTGTTTGGCTTTGTTCGTCGACGATACAGCAGTCGATGCCATTGAGAAGAATTAATTCTAAGTAAAACAAAGAAGAAATTAGACTATATCTAAATTTTCTTATTAATAGAAGAAAGAAAATGTTCGTAGTTTTATTCATAATTTCTTTTTGATAAAGAAAAACTGTACAAGACGGTATGTACACAGAAAGAACATACATGACAACAACAATGACAACATAAAAGAATAAAGGAAGATCAGCTGAATAAGATTATATGTACGAGAGAGAGAGAGAGGCCAACTTGTCGGTTTTTCTTGTTGTTTTAGTAAAATCGACGGAAGAGAGAGAGAGATAAGGAATAAAATGAGAACGAATAGAAGAGAAATATGACGTACATTGGAAATCATATCGATAAAATGGATAAAAATAGATAAGAAGAATTGAATATTAATGAGTGCTTGAAGACGTAGATTTCGACGATAAGATTCGCACAGGTCTAGAATACAATGATGAACTATTCCATTAGAAAAGATCGAAACTTTTATAAGTATTTTCTCTTTTCTTTTAAAACCTCACAAAGGCTGCGAAGTCATAAAGATAAAAACATTTGATTTTTGTTCTCAACAATCCCATGACCCGTCCAGACTCTTTCTGCTGATTTCTCTAGTGAAATATATCCCTTAACAAGCATAAGATTCTTCTAGTTTCGTCGCCTACTTACTTAATAACATCATTCTTCGATTCATCGTTAGATGTGGTCGATGTGGTACGAGACAATTGTTGTACTTTATCAATGACTTCGTCAATGTGCTTGTCCAACTCGACTATTTTCGGATCATGTTCGTCACGTGGTTTACCTATGTTAGGATAGATCTCGGCTCGTAGAAAAAGGAAGATCGTTTCAAATTACCAGAACCGAATATGTTCGCATTTCGAGATGAGAAATCTACTGTTGTATTATCGTTTTTTGTAGAAGAAACCTTCAGTGAACGCGGCAATAATTGTAGACGTGGCCGATTTTCTACATAGAAAAAGTATGAAATGCTATCGGTCGAATCACTTCCTTATTTACCCGCTGCTGCCAATGCATTCGCAGAAAAATCATCTGTACTATAACTATTCGATATGAAATTCTTTTCATTTCGTTGATTATTATTCATTCGCTGTCGATTATTATGGTACGGATACTGATAACTTTGTTGAGATTGATTCAGAATTGATGGCGACATTAGATTATGATAACCATGATTGTGACTGAATGTTTGAGAAGATGTCATTCCACGATAGTGATTTCCAGTATGACGTCCACGTGCCGATGATTGCTGGTTTGTACGAGATTTTGGTGTGCGATTACGAACAATCTAAAATCGATTGTCTCCGATTGCAAAGCAGCGCAGTGTATATGATATTCTTACTTGAAAATCATCGTTCGACGAAGGACTCTTCATACTTGACGATGACGGCGGTGGAGATGATTCAGTAACAGAGTCATCGATAGGACAATCTGCCCAGTTTCGAGTCTTCTGTCGAATTGTATCTGGTCTCTCCTCCGTGCTATTCACTTCTTCATAATTTTCGTCTTCATTATTGGATATCGGTGTATCAGGTGCGATGAAAACGTCGTCCGATAATTTACGCGATGTTTCGTCCTTCGGAGATTGAACTTCTCGTTCGTTACCATCATATAAGTTTGTCGACGAATATTTTGTATTTACTTGCTCGTAGTAACCTAGAGAAAAAAGTAAAAATTATCAAACAAACGATAAATTATTAATCAAAGCGGCTATAGAATGCTTAGTAGTAAGTTTCTCAACGCTGCGCTATGCAAAACTGCCACACGCTATTCCGTTTAGATAAATGAAAAGATAGCATTATCTCATCTTACCCTGTGTATGTCTACTATCTGGATAATCACGATCAGAAACGTTGTTTAGATCTTGCGGATTTCTACCTTGGCGAGATTCACCGGTCGGTCGGTTGTAATTGTTATTACCATACTGTGGACGACGCGAAGCATTATGAGATTCCATGTCGGCTAAAAAATCGAATAAAATTCATTTTCGTAAGAAAGAAACACTATGCTTACGTTTATGTCGAAAACCTTGAGATTTTGTCATATTCAGCGGTCGATTGGCTACATCAATTCGAATCGGTTGATCATTGACGCACTAAAATATTCCAAAGAACAATGTTTTCTCTTCTATTTTTCATTCTATTCGTTAATTATTATGTACCGTTCCATCCAATGCAATGGCACTACGTAAGGAATCCGCATCCTCAAAATCAACATACGCAAAGCCTTTTCAGTGTTAAAGACAAAACAAAAAATAATTAGTATTCGATTAAAATATAAGCGTTAATAGCTAGATGACTAAGTCATGGAATCCTACCTCGAAACCGATCTGTCTGTCGGTCGCGAACCAATCGAACTTGTTTCACTTTCAAACCGACGAACAACTGATGTTCAAAATCACCTTGAACCATTGTTTCAGGTGCATTGCCGATATAAGCTGTATATGGTGGTTCATTAGGTATTACATGATTTCGTCTTTGATTGTTTCGATTCGTACTAGCTTCATTGCGATATCTGAACAAACAATTTCACTTATGCGAATGAACATTCAAGAAGTCCACGATAAAGCAAAACTCTATTTTCTTTCATTTCTGTTCGCATAATCAACCTCATAGAAAATCTTTATGGTGCAATTCTTTTCAACTACATACCCATAGTTATTGTAATTAGTGCCATGATTATGTCTTGAATCTCGACTGTACATCGAGAGATGGTAATAAACTAATTAAAAAATGATTTGTTGAGAATTGTCTCTTTTCGTGCGTAGAGAAAGGCCCACACTCTCTTCGTCGTCTGGGTCTTAGCAAAATCCAAGAAAGTCTTCTAAAAAACCAAAACAAGAAATGAACAATCATAAAAAGAACCATTCGAAAAGGTTGTTTTTGTTTGTTTTTATATGTTGTACATTTTTTGTTAGTTTGTTTCATGTTCACGTTGAAAAGAGTAGTCCTAAACAATCCAACAGAAATAAACGACGAAAGAGAGAAGAAGAAGAGAAAGAAAGTTAGCCTGGATTTACATTGAAAAGAGAAGAACGAAATGATGAACAACGACAACGATGCACTTGTTTGTTTATATATATATATATGTATATACGTATGTGGGTTGTATATGTGATTTCTGTTTTGTGTGAGACAATGAATGGTGCAAACTGAATATAAAAAAGCACTCAACAACAGCAAGACCATAAAAGTTTAAGATAGAAGAAAACGGACAGAAAAGGGCTGTGCCCAGTGTGAGAAAGAACAGAACGAAGATCGAATCACAGTTACCAGTCAAAGGAAACACACTGACACGCATAGGTAAGTTAACACAGCAGCAGTCATAAAAAGACGAAAGAGGAGAAGGAAAAGGAAACGAATATATATTCTGCGTATGTGCCATTTCATCGACCGTTTACGTTTATTGAAATGAACGTTGTTGATTATTGTAGACATTGCCCGCATTACGTTGTTGCTGTTGTTTATTCATGCCTGATTGTTGACCAACTGAATGGGATGGAACCGGTTGTGCCTGTGTTGGCATTGTGTACATATAGCGTGCATCTTTGTTATTGGATGAATTACGACTATAATAATCATCGTTAACGCCTGCACCTGATGAAGAATTGGATTGATTATAGTGTTGTCCCTGTTGTTTAGACGTTTGCTGTTGTTGCTGTGGCATGGCGGCGGTTGGCTGTGCGTACACAATTGGAGGACCTGAGGAAGAAATTACGAGTTTTCTATTATTATAAAAGAAAAAAAGAAGTTTGATGATATGTACCCGGCGAATAACTTGGTCCATTTGGTGGATGACCAAGAAAGTAACTTAGCGAAGCGGTTGAATGTGCTCCTGCTTGTTGACCTTGTTGTTGACTGTTCATTTGTTGTAAACTAAATTGTTGATATTGTTGTAATAAAACAAGATCATCATTAACTGGTCCTCGGTAACTAAAGGAAACAAATCAAGCTAATGATTGTTTATTTTCATTTTTCGAATAGGCATACTTCATTCCTTTGTTATCATTATTATTATGTGTTTGTTGATTTTGATGTTGAACAGGTGGTGTGACCGATCCATATGTACCAGAAGGCGATTGAGCCTGTTGCGCACCGGTCAATTGTATGAATGCATTTGTGAATAACTGTTCGTTGTCATATGGCGTTGAATAAGTTGTTGCACCTGTTTGTTGCTGTCCACCGACTGATGGTGGAATACCGTAAGCTGCTGAATATGCCGTTGAATACACTGGTTGAGTCGGCGGTGCTGTAGATAGAAAGATACCTGGCGGAACGGCAGGTCCTTTCTTTGGTGCTGTAGGCAATGTGCTTGAGGTCGATGAAGATGGATGTGACGATGAAGAATTGGACATTGTTGATGTTTGAATATTGTTATTAGTAGTTGTTTGCGATCGATTGGATGCCTGTTGCTGTTGCTGTTGCTGTTGTTGTGGTTGTTGTTGTTGCTGTTGCTGCTGTTGAGGTTGTAACGATGGTTGATGAACAAGATAACGCGCTTGTGTTTGTTGTTGTGGTGGTGGTTGTTGACTCATCGCTGCCATATAATATGGTGTATTAAAATCAAATGATGATAACTGAAACGTTGTTGGATCGTATGGAGCATCCAATGGAATAGACTATTTGAAATAAGTAGAATTTTTATACTATTGATGCGTATAAACTATAAGTACTAATAATTTTACCTCCTGTTGTGGATGATGAAAAAGTAGTGATTGTAAGAGTACATTGGATGCATTCATTTGGTGTTGCGAAGGATGTACAGCATATGGTGTTGGTACGACAGGTTTCATTGACATCGATGATGGTTGCTGCTGCTGCTGCTGTTGTTGTTGCTGTTGAGGATGTTGCACTTGTGATGGTAAAACGCGATGTTGATTCATCACCGGTTGTTGTTGTTGTTCAAATGAACGAGTTGAATTTGCATGTGGCAATGGTGAAACAAAAGCAGATTGTTCAGTCTGTGAGTGTTGCAATGTCGTTGGTCGTTGAGAGCTGTGAAATGTCGATGAAGTATTATTTTGTTGTGACATCGATGTGATCGGTTCCGAACGTTGATAAAATGCAGATGTTGATGACGGTGATATTGACACTGGTGGATTGCGCGCTGGTGTGTCTTCTAACGTTTCGGTAAGGTTGCCGAATTGTATGTCAATCTTGTTCATTCCACCATCAAAACGATCGGAAAAGATCACGGGTTGGTGTGGAATACGCTGTGGCTGAGAAGGAGGAGGCGTCACCTTTGTGTTCATAGTTTGACCAAATGATTTCGATGGTATCGTATTGGACTTTTGTTGTTGTCCCGTTTGTTGATCATTCATCAGTGGTTTTATGTCCATGAGAGGTTGAGGCAATGCATTATTTTGATGTTGCTGCTGTTGGAATTGACCGATACCAATAACATTCTTAATCTGACGTGTTGCCTCTACCGGATCGAATTCTGTTTTCGACTTTTGTGACGTATTTGGGTCAGAAACATTATTGACCGACGACGTTTTCAACGATGATTGGCCATTGGTTACTAGAAAAATGAATATTCTATTTTACAAAATAAATTCTGTAATTATTACCTCCTGATGAAGAATGTAATGCATTTGATACATGATTATCCTCGGAATTCAAAGGTTGTTCAATATCTTTAGCTGTTCTAGAATAAACCATTGTTTCACCATTCCAATTGCCAACATCCCATTGTCGTTGTTGTCTATTATTGTCCGCAGCACCTCCTCGTCGATTTGAATATGGTACATCAGTAGAACGTTGTGTCGTATCTGACGGTAATGATGTATCAACATTTGGATCGTATGATTGCTGCTCATAATGTTGCTGTGCATTATTTCTATCATTCGTACGATGACCACCTCGATTACTACCACGATAGCGACCTCGATAACCACTTCCTCCTCGGGACCTATATTGAGATACACTATTATCATTTGACTGCTGATTAGTGTTTTGAGAATCATTTCCATTCTGTTGCTGCTGAAATCTTGATCGACCACCACGTGATTTACCCCGATAAGAAGCACCATCTAAACAATCGAATGGTATATCCGTCAAAAGCCAATCCATATCTTTTACAGATATTGCAATCCTACCTCGTTGATATCCATTTTCATCTACATCTCCAGCATGTCCATTTTTAGTTGATGCCATCTTCTGCTGTTGTTTTTTCGTCGTCTTATGATTTGTTGCTGTCCGCCATTCACTAGCAACATCATGGCCTTTTTCGATAAGTAACGCAACAGTCCTTTCATAGTCATAGTCACAATCGAACAAAGCAACTAAAGCGTCTTCTTGATTGGAATTGGCAACAACATCGAGAACTTTTCGAACAATGTCTTGTACTTCTGGTTGATCATGTTTCTTATCATCAATTAATTGAGCCAGACGAATTTGTTCTGCAGTTGGCTGATGATGTTGCGTGCTGACGGCGCCTGTGGCCGCTGCAACGCTCATTCTGATATATTAATATATACACACAATACACACGAGAATATAATAGGATAAGAAAAACGTGTGAAAAACACGACGATGAAATGTGTTTTCACAAATAATAAGGAAAAATTTGTTTTTTTTTTCTTCTGGAAGAGAAAAAGAGGAATAGAATAATCTAAAATATATCAAAATATCTTTTTTTGTATTTTAATCGGAAATAGAACAATAGAATAAATGACAACATACGCCATCGTTTCCTCTCAGTTTTTTTTTCTAATTAGAACAACTTCAATTCCATAGTTTATCGTCTCGACGCCATTCATACTTTACATGGACTCCTACATTTACTATTCGAATAAAATGTAAATAAAAGTTATTTTCACGTCAAAAAAGATTTCTTTTCTTTTATTTTAATTTTCATATTTAAAGTCGAACAAAGATGAACAAAACATCAACTGCAAAAATAAATATCACTCCACATTTCATTTGTGAGAATCAAAAGAGAATTTTGAACGTATGATTAACTCGCATGGCAATGTAGATGGCGGTATAAATCCGCAAGTGCGCGTCTCGTCGCGAACAAAACAGCTAATGTTCACATTATAATCATGAAGAAGGTCCAACTAAAAAAACGTTCCCAGGCGGCATGACATTCATCTCTTAGTTCAGCTTGATGATAACGAGCAGCAGATTAGTGAATGCAAGATAGTATTCGATTCGACGAAAACCAAAACGCAAATAATTTGTATCTGTTTTTTTTTATAAATTACTCTTTTTATGCAAACGAATGAAGAACATAATAACAACAAAAAATTATTATATGTATACAGATATATAAATACTCAGAAACAATCAAACAAACAAATAGGAACAAAAAACGTGCGAGAATTGTTTTATTTGTGTCGAATAAGATTTGTTTTATTAACACTATACTATTGTCGGCGTTGTCTCCATGGTTGACTTTGAAATAAACGACGGTTTTTTTGCTGAGACTTCGTTAACGTCATTGTCCACTTGATCGAACGTTCGTTTTGCTGTGGAACTGATAGTTTCGTGTTGATGAATGGTTACAAATGAGATCGATGAATCGGCTGGTATTGATGCATGGATTTTATAATCATTCGAGAGGAACGAAGAGGAATCCGAAGAATCAACTGCACCGCCTACAGAGCACAATTGATGTTCTTGTTCTTCAATGAATTTCCCAATAATATGACTGCAATCAAAAATGTCGAATTTAGCAGAAAGGAAAAGACAATCGAAATTACCTGACGGAAGTCAGTGGATTCAAATGTCGTTGCTCTTCGATGAACAATTCATAGTGTTTGCTCTTCTTCCATTGATAATAAAAATAAACTATTTCGGGAATGAATCGAGTTGAGCACTGAAAATATCGAAGTAGGTGATAACTGATGACAAACGAGCAAAATTACTTTTGAGACAGAAATTTTCTTGAAATCTTTGCCGTATTCACGTAAACCTTCTTCGAATTGCTGTATTTCATTTAATGACCATGCACGGTAAGAGTCTAAATTCAGCGTTATTTGTGTAATAAAGTACCAAAAGCAAATTTCTTACAGATATTTTTCATTGGTAATTGACGAAATTTAGTTAATGCTGAATCAGTGTCGAATTGACACTTCAAAAATGTCTGAAGCGATATTTCGTCGTCCGATGATGGATCTATACGAACACATATAGTACTTGATGTGAGGAAAAGGAAAGTTTTTACATTCAGTATTTGTGATTTTGAGATATTTATCGATAATTTCATCGTCAGTGTCACTTGCTAATGAAGATGACCAAAGCAATTCATCGTCTGGTACTAAAACGTCCATACAGCATTGATTCTGGTTGAGATATCTAACAAATATGTTCCTTACTTTCACGATTATCGGCGTAGTCATCAGGTGAACTACATTCAACTGTTGCTTCGATATGTGCTTGGTATTCTTCTCCGATATTGATTACCTAGAATAGAAGAGCCATCCTATCGACGAGATTTGTGCTGATTGACACAAACTCGAACGAAATCAGGTTCGTATAAACTATCTTCTGTGTCATCGCAATCAGGCAATAAATCGCCATTGACATGGAACAGACCAAGTTTTCGTTCGTTTTCATTGCTGTCATCTTCGTCGTCTTCAACTTCTGATGAACTGTATGACTAAAAATTGGAAACATGAGATCTAGAAAGGTTATTCTACACTCGAATCTACTTCTTCGTCTTCTTGAGAAGTATCATTATCATTAACTGATTCATCGTTTTTGTATAACTTGAGCAATTCATCTAATGGCATTTCTGCATCCTAGAATATAGAAAATCCGTGCAAATGAAGTTTACCATTGAGTAAATAGAATACTGCTTCTAAACGTGTCAATTCATTTTGTTTATTATCGTTAGTTGATTGACTTTCTTCATACTGTTGTTGATAACCATCACTATCTAAGAAACAAAAGTAGCCGAAGAAATTTTATTGAAATAGAAACGAAAGAGAAATTCATTCGAACCTGTATTCGTCGTTTCTAAAGACATATCGAATAAGTCAAACATATGAAAGTTCTGTGACTTCTATTATTTTTCTTTTTTTTCTCAACTCATTCTTCATTGGCCGATTCACTTCACCAATTATCAATGAACTTCATAGATGACACTACGGAAATATTTTACGACGTAATTTACAAGAAAAATCCGACAACCTACATTTATTTTCATTCATTTGGATTATTTTCAATTGAAAAAAAGTTTCGATTGGATAGGACGAATAACAAATATTAAAAGTATTTTTTTGGTAAGCACAATCAGGAGACGTACTTCAATATAATCTCCATTATTACGTGTGAGAATAAATAAGTACAAAAAACAATGTGTTTTGAAAAAGATCATCCCTATAAATCCTTACGAACATCTATCAAACACAATAATCAAGAACATGTCTACTACGATGTATCCCAAATTAATCCAGAAATATTCTGTAAACGAAATCATTCTCGTTTCATTGTGTAAAAAACAATGTATTTTTTTTCTTCGTATTCTAGCACAATTACCATTCTGTCTTCGAATTCTACTTGAATCCACTGTTCGTCATTGTAATAATGTCTCGATCGAAAATAAACACGTGCAGCAAATTCTTAATTGGCAACATAACACATTACCAAGTAGTGAACTGCCATTCTTACCTAGTCAAGTTCTTATGCATGATTTCTCGTAAGTCACATTTTAATGAAAAAGTTCACAGATGAGAAAGCATTTTGTTAACTAGGGGTTTACCAGCAATTATTGATTTGGCAGCGATGCGTGATGCAGCTGTTCGACTAGGTATTGATCCACTGACGATTCAACCAAGTGTACCAACAACACTTCTACTGGATTATTATAATATGGATGCTGATGTGGCTCGAAAGTGAGTGGGAATCTGTATGATGGATTGATGTTCTTGAATTGATTTGTTTTAGAATCGTAAGAAAAACAACGGACACGAATAGTTCCACAAATTTGGAATGCGGCTATGAATTATGTCCGTTTCATCAAGAAAAAACTGTTTGGTAAGTGTACTACTATGAAGTAGAGTAAATACAGAAATGATTTCCTCTAGTGCTGATGCCATTGAAAGAAATCAACAACTAGAATTTGAACGTAATATTGAAAAATTACAATTAATGAAAGTAAGTTCGAAGTTGATTTAAAAAGAAAACACTATCTAACATATCTCACTGGTTTTGTCAGTGGAGTGCAAAAGCCTTCAATCAAATATCCATCATCCCACCAGGAATGAGTGTGTGTCAACAGTTGTATCTAGAATATTTATCAAAATTGATTTTATTCGAACAAGCAAAAGATGAAAAACTCACACTAGTATATCCAGATACTTTCATTGGCACTGATACACATACGACACTTGCCAATGGATTCGGTGTGCTCAGTTACAGTAAATTAATTGCGAGCTGCTTGTTGAGGATAAATGTGATCCACTTATGATTTAGATATGGGTACAATCGAAGCCGAGGCAGCAATGTTTGGACAACCGATTCATATACGTTTGGCATCAGTCATTATCGGTTGTCGATTTGTTGGTCAGCCACACTTTATGTTAACATCAATTGATCTAATATCCGCTGTTATGAAAGTATGAAGTGTTTAAAATTGAACAAGGATACATTACTAAAAAGTTCTCTTTTGTATCAACAGTATCTTCGTCAGATTGGTCTTGATAACAAATATATTGAGTTTTTCGGTTCAAGTCTTAGTTATTTAACTATCGCGGATCGTTCGTCGATGGCACATCTATGCGTAGAACAAGGTGCTCTTCTAGCTTACTTTCCTCTGGATGATTTCTGCCTGAAACACTATGCTCGTACTGGTATGTTCCCGTTCATTGATCTTTGTCTTTTTTCAACAATTTGCTTTCTAGGACAAGATCCTTCTTTAATCGATACAATACGAAATTATTTAGTTCAAGCTCAACTATTCAGTGACAATATTCAACACGAACACATTGTTTATAGTGATGTTTACGAATTCGATTTGTGCA
Source organism: Adineta ricciae (assembly GCA_905250025.1). Classification (NCBI taxonomy): domain Eukaryota; kingdom Metazoa; phylum Rotifera; class Eurotatoria; order Adinetida; family Adinetidae; genus Adineta; species Adineta ricciae. The sequence continues at coordinate 252,830 of CAJNOJ010000033.1, forward strand.
CTGTGGTACCCAGCTGTAGTGGACCGAAGCGTGCACAAGATAAAGTGTCTTTATGTTCGATGAAATCGGATTTTCGAGAATGCCTTACTGCACCATCTGGATTTAAAGTATGAATCCACAATTCATTGATTTCAATGATTTTTATCTGTTGCTTATTAGGGTTATAATCTGTCGGTTGATCAGCTGGATTGTTCGACGACAATTTCTTCGAATGAAGTTTTAAAACATGGTTCTATCACTCTTGCTGCGATAACAAGCAGCACAAATGGAATTAGTCATGCTACATCCTTATTAACGACAGGTTCGTTCGAATCTATTGAACCTCGATGTATATTCTTCCTCTTCTGTAGGTTTATTAGCCAGAAATGCTCTTAAGCATAGTCTTCGAATATCGAGTTTTACTCAAACTTATCTCTCTCCTGGCAGTGGAATAGTTACTACATATTTGCGTGAAAGTGGAGTTCTAACAGCTCTAGAACAACTAGGGTAAAGCTAAAACTTGCTTGTCTCATTATCAACAACTCATCTGTTTAGTTTTCGCATCACTGGCTATGGATGTCAAAAATGCATTCAAAATGAAGAAAACAACACGTTCAAACCGGATATCAAACAAATTATCAATCAAGTTCGTAAAAACATAGCAAACATAGACTTATGGAAACTATTTTGACATGCTTGTAGGACAATTTAATCACCATTGGTATGGTAAGTGGTGCACGACAAATTCAACAGCGTCACTCGCTAGCAAAAGCGAATTATGTGACATCATCACCATTAGTTCTCGCTTATGCACTAGCGGGCAATGTGCTGATCGATTTAGAAAATGAAACGATCTCGGTCAATGAGAAGACTATTTCCATGCGAGATATCTGGCCAACACGTCAGGAGATTGAAGAGATCGAAGATAAATTCATTATCAAGAAAATCTTGCATAGAATCAATGAAAGGATTCAAGTAAATCGAACGAATGAAAATGACACTTGAGAGAATCAATTGTCTATTCTAGACGGGTAACCCACAATGGAATTCCATAAAAATCCCTGCAGTTCACACGCATTTACAATATCCATGGGCGGAATATTCAACTTACATAACTCGTCCACCATTCTTTGATACTGTAGTAATAAAACCATTGTTCTGTTTCTATGACTTTCAACATTTGATTGAATTGTTTAGATTAAACAGAATACTCTATCGAATACGATTTCTATCGAAAATGCACGTGTACTGCTCTATTTGGGTGATCAAGTTTCTACTGATCATATTTCTCCAGCCGGTTCTATATCTCGAACATGTCCAGCAGCAAAATATCTTACACAGAAAGGGTAAAATGGCCAAAGTTCGTTCTCTTGCAATTCTGTATATTTTCAGTATCGCTCCACGTGACTACAATTCGTTCGGTTCTCGTCGTGGAAACGATGCTATTATGGTGCGCGGTACATTCAATCATGTTCGTTTGAACAACAAACTTGTTTCGAAACGTCCATCATCATTACTTCCGACCTCGTCGCCATCACCAGCTACGACTACACTCTATCATCCAACAAACACTGAGATGGATATTTTCGATGCATCCGAACACTATCGTAATGCGAAAATACCGCTCGTTGTTCTTGCCGGTCGAGATTACGGTTGTGGACCATCGAGAGATTGGGTTGCGAAAGGACCATGGATGCTCGTAAGTTTAAACGAACTGCTTTAGCTAACATTTAAATAAACGATTCATTCTAGGGCGTTCGAGCTGTGTTGGCCGAAAGTTTCGAACCGCAACACCGTTCAAATCTAATCGGCATGTGTATCTTGCCATTGCAATTTCAAAATGGTGATACATGTGCATCATTACACTTAACTGGAAAGGAAATTTTTTCAATCGAATATAATATTTACAATAATGACAAATTAGCCATGATTAAAGTAATTGTCTCTCTCTCTCTTTCAAATATTCTTCATGATAATCTTTTCTTTTATCTAGTTGGAAAATGGTAAAACATTTTCAATGATTGCTCGCGTTGATACGGAAATCGAACGTCTTTACATGCTTCACGGCGGTCTTCTTAACTATGTTCTTCGACAAACAGTGAATTCCAACTAATTGCCTAACAAAAACAAATATGTACATCTTCTGCAGAATGATAATGATATCTTGTTAGTTATGTCGTAGAGAAAAAAATTACAATCGTAATATACTCTTATTTAATTCTTATAGAGAGAAAGAAATAATGTCTTGTTCGTTTTGGATTTTTAAAATAAAAGAACGTATAAAATGATTATGATGATTTCTTTGTCAATTTCTTCTTTATTTTACAGATCATGTTGATCATTTCTTCGAATTTACAAGATGAATCGATTTTAATACGTATTAGTTGTCAAACAAATCTGTTCTCTACTCAGGGTAGATTGCACTCGCGTTTTTAATACTAATTCAAAGTCTGTTTTTGTCATCTTTTAAGATAACGATGAGGAACTCAGTGCATTTCGTGCTCTGTTGACCGACAGTGGTTATCATTTGAATTCACCACTGAATATTTACTTCACCCGAGACGCTGTTTTCACGAATGATGGGAAATATTCGTTAGACGAAGTTACACTTGGCGAGTTCATTGAAGAAAATGATAAAAATGATAAAAAGCCGAAAAATGATGCTTATCGACGAATATATCCATGGCAGATGATATCCGGAAGGTTGATGCGACACACCACAGGTGATGAATCTTGTTATACACCAGTCCTTGATAAGTGCAATACGAAGAAAAAAGGACAAAGTAACTAGTGTCTTTTTCTGTATTTTCGCGAAGACAAACAATCATTTTGTTTAGATATTCCTTTAAATCTTGATTTACTTGCCGTTGCTGAACGCTCGACAACAATAGGAGATCTGCGTCGACAATTAGAAAGTCAACTTGCTCGACAATTAGATATACTTGAAGAAAGTCTAAATCGTCGAGTAAAGGTCAATACATCACGAAGATGAATGAAACGCATTCTGTGTTTTCTAGACTCAAAATAACAAAACATTCCGACATTATTATGTCAAGTCAATCAATCAAATTGTTACAGTATCTGATGATGATAAGGACAATGGTAGACAATCTGTATAAATTTGTATTTTTATCGCTTTTCTGTTCTATTTAGTACGAAATGAACTTCAAGTCAAATATCCTCAATTGCCAATGAATCAACCATTTATTTCGATGGATTTTGGCGATGGACAACTAGCATCATTGATGACCAGCGGACGATTATTCGATGTTCACAAGAATCTTCCAGCAAAAGGTAAGAACACCTGTTGGAAAATTTGATTCATAATCCTCTTTTGGTTTAGTGAAAGGCGGCGAACAAACACTAGTTGATGGTCACTATGCATATTATCATTATATGCAAGATAACTTTGATGATAATATGTGGGGATGTGCGTATCGATCGCTACAAACTCTTTGTTCATGGTTCATTTTACAAGGATATACGACAAAACCCGTTCCAACACATGCACAAATACAACAAGTATTGAAGTGAACTAGAAAAAGTCGGAAAATAAGTCTTTTGGTGACGATTTTTAGACCCTTATTGATATCGAAGATAAACCAAAGAAATTTTTAAACTCTCGTCAATGGATCGGCAGTATGGAAGTGTCATTCGTTTTACAAAACTATCTGAATGTAAACAAGATCTCCGATTAGCAATTCAAAAGCATCCAACATTTATTTTTAGGTTGAATGTAAAATCATTCGAGTCGAACGCGGAGCTGATATGGTTGAACATGTCCGTGAACTTATCAATCATTTCAAGAGAGAAGGAACCCCAATTATGATTGGTGGTGGTGTTCTAGCACATACAATCATAGGTGTGGATTTTAATGAATCAACAGGCGATTCAATGTTACTCGTTCTCGATCCACACTACACCGGAGTGGATGATATTAAGACTATTCAAGATAAAGTTCGTTTATTTTCTAGTGTTGAAGTCAGTCACTGTATTCTTTGCTTCATAGGGTTGGGTTGGCTGGAAACCATGGTCGTTCTGGTCGAAAGATGCATTCTATAATCTCTGCTGTCCGATTCGACCTAAACTATCTTCTTCCTAATGAAATAAACAAGTTTTACTTCTATATTGTTATCGCCAACAAGATTGTTTTAGTTTTATGCTATTCTATTCGGGAGTTCGGAATAAAACATTGTTTTAAATCTTCAATTTCGATATATTTCGTCTTTATGAATATTTATTTGATTCATATTTATCATTCCCTTGCTACGTGTTCTTTTTTTCTTAACGTTCAACATACAATTTTCGCGACAAAAAGACGTAAGAAAAGAAAACTAGTATCACTCTGAAAAAGTATGTTCACATATTTTCGAAAAAAATAAGACACATTGAACAAAAGCATCGCGCTTATACAGAGAGCAACAATACGAATACAAACACATGGCTAGCTAATCATTGACACTAATCACATATGCTACGTAGATTTGGATATATATACACATACAAGAAAAGATGTACTCATGTGTCTTTTCTTTTCTACAAACAATTAACCAAAAGATAAAGAGAATTTGAACAGAAAGGAGAAGGACAATAGAAAAATATTGAATTTCAGAAAGGAATACATGCTGTAAACGTAAATGACATGTAATTTACAGATAAGACATAGCTTTTTTTTTCAAGCTTGCACCGCAATGCGATGATCGGTGTTCGCCGTTGAGCAATTATTATTGCAATTGGCTTTTCGAATAGCGTCGTTCAATCGATCAAGGATACTCACTGACTTTTGGTTCGTTTCAAATGATTCTTCGATCGATTGTTGTTGTGTTGGTGGTTGAAGTAAATTCAATATATCTGAACTGGACTTGTTTACTGGTGGAATTGATGGCCAAATGGGTAAACGGCCTAGTAATTTATCGATAATTGAGTTATCATCTTGTTCTTTGGGCATCGAATGAGAAGGTGATAACATTGTTGAAGATTTCTGTTCTTTATGTGGTAAATATTCAAAAATTAAATGTCTAAAGAGAAACATTTCTCATCCCATGTCTCCTATTTCTCTTTGACTTACTCGATGAATGGTAAAGCTGTATAATAAGGATCTGTTAATCGTTGTTGTTCTTTCCAGTACTGTCTCAAAGTATGCATTTCATCATTATTTGTGCATAAATTAAACCACATAATATCCTAAACAACGAATTTATTTTCACTTTTGCATTGGAAATGCTTTCAATCTTTTTCTTACGATAATTTCCCGTTTGTCATATTCGAAATGAACTTTTGTTTCATCGAAATTTTCAATCACAAACAAGCCAACCATGCGGTTATCAGCTAAACGGGCTTCCCAATATTGTGATGGAGACCATGAACTTAAATCCACATTGACTTCTTCACCGAACTACGAATAGTAATCAACCATGCTTATCGCTGCAATCTATGAAATAACTTACTTCTCGCAATGCACACGACCATTGACTTTCGAATGCATATGTATCTGGATTAAGTTTCAGTTTGCCTTTTGGAAAACTCCAATAGTATTTTTCATTCTGCACTAAAAATACCTGAAATACAACGTTTAGATGAAGATCGAAGAAAGATCAGTTCATATTACTTTATTTTGTTTATTGATTAAGACAATACCGAATGCTTCTTGTTGGATCTGTCGGTAAGTGTTGATAAGCATTCGAATCAAATCGCTTTTGCCTTGCAGTTTTGGATAGAGCATTTCTAATAAATCTGAGAAAGAGATTGCATTAAGAATTGTAATATCAATCAAACATGTCGAGCTTACGAGTGTCTAGAACGTATTGAGTAAACTTCTTTCGTTTGGATATTTGTCGTGTATCTTGAGCGAAAAACCATTTTTTCTTGATTTGTTCCAAATCCAAAAATAACCGCAATGGATCTTGGGTTCCAACCAAGCGAAGGATCCTCCGGCTAGAACAAACTCTGTATGAGAAATTTCTTTATCATCCTTCTTACTTGAAACTTTGTTTGATATTGTTGGGCTCAGATTGATGATGCATGATGCTTTGCAATAGTGCTGGATTGGAAAAAGCGGCAAAATACGGTTGTTGTCGGAACCAACCATCGGTATTCGGTGATAGTGATGAAGCCGGTGCAGAAGTAGGTGATTGCGGTGCACTCATTTCAGGTCAATTTCTGGTCTCATAAGCTATGCAGAATGCATGTGAAAGAAAAGAGACGAACGATTCAACAGTGATCAAATAAATGATGGAAATGAAATGATGAATGTTTGGATAAGACTACAAATGTATTTTCGTTTTCTCTCTCTCTCTCTCTCTCTCTCTCTCTTTTCTCTTTTCGTTCATTCTCCTTTCTATCAATAGTACATGTGTGCAGACAATGAGTGAATCGCGAAATACGGACGTCTGTCGAGATAAGAGGGGATAATCAAAACGAAGAAGTCTACTGAACTTCTCCTTCTAAAACGTTGTACATTTTTGAAAGAAAAGCACGTTTATTGTTTGTGTGTACGCTCAAAGAACTTTATTGAAGATATATATTTTATACAGACAGATAGACAGACATATACTACCTGTGACGTCATAGCGTGATCTCTAGAGGGCAGTAGGAATCGAATGGGTGATCTGTCAAAACTATGAAAAAACACTTTTTAATGCTGATGATCTCGATGAGACTGAGATATTGTGTATATTCATTGAATAATTTCGTTACACATATTTATTTACTTGTAAACAACAAACTGACTATAGACCCGCAAATAAAGGTCGGATATCTCCTTTTATGGTTGTTTTGGACTCCATCGCGTCATTACTCGAACTTTTCAAAGTCCATCACGCCTTTACGTCACATGTACTCTAGTGATACTTATTTCATTTGATAACAGTTGATTTTGATTTACAGTATTTACTTTTTGCATTCACATTTCTAGACCTTTTCTACTTTGAAAATCGTTCACAATGGTCGCACCATCAACTCAATTGCCACCGTCAACAAAAACAACCGTCGGATCAACAGGCACTGTAGCTAAATGGGACTCTCGTTATGCCGGTCATGTTCCACATGACGCATCATATTATTCTAAGTGTTTACTTGGTGGTATTCTTGCTTGCGGTCTCACTCATACAGCCATCTGTCCATTGGATGTAACCAAATGTAATATGCAAGTACGTTACTCATGCAAATCAAATATATTTTCTTCTTCAAAATTTTCAGCTTCGGCGAAGTAGGAGATTTGACAGATATCATTTCAGGAAATACGATGATATTCAGTATAGTCTACAACTTCTTTTTGTTCTTGCCGATGTAGATCGTGCAAAAATAAGTAAACATTTCGGATCTCTTCCGTTCTGTAGACATTACGTTGTCAATCTAATCTAAACGATAGAGAAGATCCTAACACACTGTTTCTCTGTCAAAACGACACAATAACGGAAACATCTATTGTAAAAAATCCTTTGCTCTTTTTCATAACAGGTCAATCCCGAAAAATACAAAGGTTTAGTTAAAGGTCTTAAACTGATTGTTGCCGAAGAAGGAAGTCAAGCTGTATGGAAAGGATGGTTACCAACATTCTTTGGTTACTCTGCACAAGGTGCATTCAAATATGGTCTCTACGAAGTATTCAAAGATCAATATGCTAATGCACTTGGCAAGGAAAATTTCGAAAAATACAAAGGTCTTGTTTGGTGTGCTGCATCAGCCTCTGCCGAAGTCTTCGCTGATATTGCTTTGTGTCCAATGGAGATGGTTAAAGTCAAAGTTCAAACAGCACCAAAAGGAACATTTCCAACTGCTTTTGGTCCAGCTTGGTCGCAAATGAGCACCCAGAGAGCAGAAACTGGCTTTCCATATCGATCACTTGTACCACTCTGGTCACGACAAGTTCCTTACACCGTAGCTAAATTCTTCTTCTTCGAAAAGGTTTGTTTCCTCGATAAAACTTGCCGAAATTTCCTTCTCATACACTACAATTTCAGGTCGTACAATTATTTTATACTTATGTGTTCACACAACCAAAAGATACTTATTCAAAAACAACACAACTTGGTGTGACTTTCGCTTCTGGTTACACAGCCGGTGTTATTTGTGCTATCGTTTCTCATCCTGCTGATTCACTCGTATCACTTCTTGGCAAACCAGCAAACAAAGGCAAGAGCCTAGGACAAATCATCAACGAAACTGGATTTGCTAAACTTGCTACCAAGGTTTGCCTTATTTCTGTCTCTCACTTTACCAATCATCATTTGCTATTTCTAGGGTCTCGGTACTCGTATCATCATGATTGGTACATTGACTGGTCTTCAATGGTGGATCTACGATACCTTCAAGTCAGCTCTTGGTATGGGAACAACTGGTGGCAAATAAAAATTTAGATCCTAATTTTGTCAACATAATTTACTTTTTCGTTTTTCTTTATGAAAATGAAAACTAGTAGCACAATGATTAGCACATTATGACCTATATTTCCTCTTGCCATTTTAGTTTTTTGTGAACATTTCTAGCCCCTATTAAAAGAATTCTATCTAAGTTAAACTTAACTTCATTTCTGTTTCTCGGCAATCAATCAGAGTATCATTTGTTTGACATTATGTATCTACATGATCTTCATTTGACTTAATGATTGCATTAGTCTAAATTTGAAATGAGAACAACACATTGGTTGATTTGTCTTCAAGAGATATATGGGTTTTGACTCGATACCTGTTCTCGTTCGAACAGAGTTGGTGTTTTAATAAACGTCGATTCAAAATTGAATATATTAATTGTTCGTTCATCAAGAAAAAAAGACAAGTGTCGATTTGAACAACAATTGAGGTCTCGAAGGGTCAAATGTAGGGCTTCAGTCTCATGACATTAATTGACATTTTGAGTACTGATTGAAGCTCGCGGCTCTTACTTTTTTATCGACACTATATGTCAGTTGTACTTGGGTGCAGATTGTGCAACTTTTTTTCGCCTTTCTAATAATAATGATGCAAGGTCTTTTGAACATACATATTGTCAAAGTACAATGATAAACGAGAACTTCTTTTTTTCTACATTCAAAGTCGTTATTTGATCAAATTTTGATTCAAGAAAAGCGTAGATCGTACATACGGTCAACACAACTTATAGTAGACTAAGCTTTATCAAGTGATACTTCATTGATTTCTATTCAGTGTCGCCCTCTCGAGCACGAGAAACAAGAAACAAACGTGATTCACACTGATTTGAGGATGTACATATATGTACTTGACAATATATCACCCATCGATGTTACCAATTCTATCTCTCTTTCTCTTATTCTATTCTTTCTTCCTCTTCGCAATCTATTAAAATCTACCTGTGTGTCGCACACTGCCTATTACCATTCTTCAATATCTGCGCAGTAACATATTTTTTTCTCTTTCATTCTATATTTACATTCTTGTCAACCATTGCTTCATTCGTCTATAGTCAAAATTCGAAGAAATCGATTTTTTTTCCATTTACTAAGCCTCTCTCGATTGTGGTTGTGATTTCCAAGCATTCGATGACTTATGGATGAATCATATATTGTTTTCGTATCTTTTAAATTTACAAGACGAACAATAACATAGATCACACGCTAACTAGTCTTTTTTCTCTTTCTTGCGCATTTCTTTTCTCAGATTACATCGAATAGACATAACGAGGTCGATGTGTATACATGTATTCAGGGTTTTTTTCTATTCGCAAAGTGTACATTTGGATTGAGACCAAGTCATAGCACGATTAGAACTATTTGAAGAAAAAAAAATGACCTATTATCTATATTTTAATCTCGTCAAATATGTTTTAATAATATATGTCTAAAACACTTCTACTTCAGATAAATCGTTTTCACAAAGATTAATGAAAAGAAAAATTATTGAAGCATTTTATTGATATATTGCCACAACAATATCAAATCGTAGCTGAGACAAATTTATCTTCATCTATATTGAAAGTAAGATTTTCCATTTTCATCTCAAAGAGCTTTTTAAACAAAGGAAAGGACATTTCGGATCACAGTAGCATATTTGTTTCTCCAGAATAAATGACAAAATTGGCAATGTACTGCTTCACTCTCTCTCTCTCTCTCCTCTTTCGAATGTCATATGCAGCCATACACACACGTTCTTGCTATCTTATTTCAATACAATCGTGTCAATAAATACGCTTTAAGGGTCGACAATGAAAGACAATACAACAAGTAGATATTAACTGACGGGAAAATTTTAGGTGAAAAAGATGTAGGTGAATTTTTCTGTTATTTTTCTCTCATTTGATTACTAGTGACTGTTCAAAAAAGATATGCTTTTAGCTACAAATAATCATGGTGAGAAATACAAATATTGTTCTCCTTTACATTCAATTGATAGAGATCAAGTTTAGTCGAAAGATATCTTGTTCTTATTTAGTGTTACAGTGAGTCAATAGAAAAATATCACTCGGTAGATTATAAATTAGTGAAATAATGAGAAAAGAGTCATTGAGTAAATTAGGGATGAGTAGGTTTATTAAAACGGTAAAAATTATCGGAAAAGATCAAAGGGCAGATAGATGGAGCACGCACATTACTGTTTGTGTATCCGATATATACGTATGTATGTATGTGTGTGAACGAATCAAAAGAAAGAAAACTGGATTATATTCATTACGTCATTTGTTGGTAATGTCCTAAACAGAATCGTCCGTGTAAATTTCAATCGACGACAGACGGTAGAAAAATCGGATTGGGCTTCTGTGTTGGTATTTTCCGAGTTAGTGTTAACGATACTGCAGATAACTATGTTTGTAGTGTCTATCAAAACCTATCCTAGTCATTTTACGATGAGATTTATTTTGAATACTGCGAGATAGTGAGCCGTCGAGTTTTACTAGATCTGATTTATATCTTCATGTTTTACTCTTGCTCTGATTGTGGCATTGGCGATCAGTTTCGTAGTCGCTAGTGCTATAGATTAGTAAATGTCCGAAAATTATGAAGTTCCATCTTACGATTCGCATTTCGTGCATAAATAACGACGATTTTTCGTTACATTTGTTTTTTATTTCATTAGTCGTTCTTGTTTGAAATTTTTTTTCTGACGATTCTGACATCTCTTGTGACTGCCCTCCTGTAGGAATTATTGATGAACAAACGCGAATTTTCAAATCGTAGTGAGGTTGTCTAGATAAACTCGTGATCGCACTAGCAAAAGATGTAGAATATCATGTAAAAGTGGGATAAATCTATTATTTATACTCTAGATTCGATTTTAAATCTGTATAAGTAGATCATCCTTATCAATACGTTGGGTGTGTATTTGAAGTAAGCAATCGATGACGATCGGTCTGATTTTAAAAAATTTTAAATCATAGCAATATTTGTCCAGGTGTTTGCATTTCGATCGTCATGTGATTATTACTACATTCGAGACAGCTCACCTGTTATGACCTACACTCTATCTTGGAGAACAGATTGAGCAAACGAAATACTTCATTAGATTGTTAACTACCGAGCGATACAAAATAGTTGATTAGAAACGAAAACAGGCGCTCTTTCTCGAATCTCTATCTTCTATTGAATTGTTGACAAGATCATTGAATTCCATCATCCATCTAATCTTATTATAGATGACTGACGAACTATCTTCTTCTTCATCTTGTGCCCAATTGAGTATAATCGTTGATTTAACAACATCATCTTTCGATTTTAAAACGCTATACAATCATTTATCATCACAACCACCAACGAACAGTGATCATCATCATTGGCATTTCGGTGGCCTACGTTCCTACACAATCCCATTTCAATCGACTCACGATGAAACAACTATCAATTGTGTTATATCCAAGTTAAAATTATTACAAAATCACTTATCTATATTACCACCATTTTGGATTTGTTATAAGAAAAGTCAACCACAAGCAGCACAACAGTCGACACTCCCACTACCGCCAACAACAACCGAGGTTATTCGTAAAAATGTAAAATTGGCAAAGTTTTATACGAATAATGGATTCGATATGGAATACACAAGTGGTGCACTAGTTGAAATAAATAAGTACATCTGGGACGTTCAAACACAAATAAAAGAAACTTGGCGTTTAGTTTTTTATCATGATAAAATCGATATTGATTACGGTTGTAAAGAGAAAAAACTGCGGAAAACATTAAAAGCTGAAATGATGGATAGATGTGCTCTTATAATGACACAAAAGGATGGTTTTACTCTCTTTATTAACATGAGTGGAAATCCCATTGACTACGAAGCTGTGAATTGCGGCATTTCTCAGAACACAGCCGATGATGGTAAAGAGATATTCTCGTAGCAAAAAAAAACATTTCAATCCAATCAATAAGGTTTTCTTTTGTAGAATTATATTCTCTCACACGTAAATCTAATGAATCACCTTCTTCATATATTCGCACTGCACCTCGAGAATCGCAACCATTCTATTCAACTATTCGTCTTACTATTTCACTTTCCAATCAATTTAATGAGAATAATATCATGACACATCATAGTGATGAATATAATTGCGAACAATTACAACGTTTAAATTCATGTTATACCCAATTCATTGAATTCTTCCATCGAAATCATATAAATGATTGCTTTGGAATCATTTTAAGTATCCCATCCACAGTCGATCATACCGTTACAGCATCGTCGGTAATGCCTAAGGGTGCAACGTCTTTTATCAAACAGTATTGTTGGCAAATGCTAATGTCAATTGGTTATCGTTTTCAGCAACGGTTAACAACAGATTTTATTCACCAACTGAATCTAATCGATGATGATGATGAATTTTATCAGGTAATTGCTCTTTTCGAGATGTGTAACATTGCTACCTGACGAAGTTTTACTTTTGATCGAAGTCTATTGAATTCGAAAGACAAAATCAGATATTATTATCATAGGTTTTATTATCTAGACATCACTACACATATGGCGTCGGTCAAGTGAATATTATTTTATCGATTTACTTGATGAATTACGTCGTTATCGAGAGAAATTAGCTGCTTTAACAAATGCGCCATCATCATCATCATCACCTACTGCTTCGTCCCATAGTTTTCAACAACAAGGAGTTAAAAAAGAAGAAGGCGATCAAGAACGTTGGAGTATTCACACACCACCACGTCATTATGCCTATGTACCATCAGTGACATTGACGCCAACAACGATTTGTGTAAATCCATTTAAATTGGTCAAGACCAATCGTGTTTTACGTGAGCCACAGTTCGGTGGTAATCTCATGTTTGCTCTTGTCGATGTCAAAGATGAAAATGGCACGATGGATTTGTTTCCACATGACTGTATGTTGACGATGAGAATGATCAGTTCATATGTATTGTTGTTTTGCATGTTGGATATTTAGATCGTTCTCTACGTTGGAAAACTGAAATGTTACTCGAATCAGGCTTCGATTTGGGAATCAAAGGTCGTACTTATCGTTATTTACATCATTCACAATCTCAATTGAAAGACAAACAGTTCTGGTTTTATCATCATAACGGTGAAACGAATTTCTCTTTTGAAGAAGCATTCGCATGGATGGGTGATTTTCAAGAAGAAAGAATTGTTGCTAAACATGCTGCACGTATTGCACAATGTTTCACCAGCGCTGAAGCAACAATTCAAGTAGAATAGTCGACTTTGATCTTATCTTACTTCGTTCTATTGTTGTAGGTTCCATCAGATAAAGTGGAATATATTGAGGACATTCACACAGATGATCGAAAGTATAATTTCACTGATGGCGTTGGAACGATGTCAACGATTATACGTGATAATGTAAGACTACCGCTATTGTCATTCAACTGAAAGATTACCATTCGCCCACTCATTAGATCAATCCATATCGACAATTTTCAGCTATTCAAATTCGTTATGGTGGATGTAAAGGAGTCATATCCGTGAATCCTGATTTAGATAACTCACCCCATCAATTACGTATTCGGCAATCGATGAGAAAATTCAAATGTTCGCATGATATTCTGGAATTATGTCGTATTTCAAAACCACGTGAATGATTCATTTGATTTCATTTGACTTATATATATAAGCTATCTCTTTCTGCTCAGGCCCGTTGTATTTGAATCGGCAAATTATTGTTCTACTCTCTCATCGTGGCATTGATGATCGTACATTTCTTTTATTGCAAAATCAACATCAACAAATGCTGTCCGAATCGTTAGTATATCCTACACGTGCATACGAGCTGTTAGCAGAGAAATTAAATCGAAATTTATTTCCTATGCGCACATTGATTAACGATGCACATGTGAACATAATTCAAGAACCTTTCTTTCGTCAGTTAATTATAACAACGAGCAAATTCGAATTAGCACAAATGCGTGAACGTACACGTTTGAAATTGCCAAGAAATACCGCGAGAAATATGATTGGAATCGTCGATGAATATGGCATTTTAGAATATGGGCAAGGTACAAACATGATTTCATCGAACTACTCATGATCATATATGTTTTGCTTGTTTAGTTTTTATCCAGTACACAGAATTGCATGGAGATTTCTTAGATGATGAAAATGGTAGCAGCAATGATCCATCGTTAACACCACAACCGGAAAAAACCATTATTCTTGAACAGCCCGTTGTTGTAACTAAAAACCCATGTCATCATCCAGGCGATATTCGAGTTTTTTCAGCTGTCGATGTACCACGCTTACGACATCTCAAAGATGTTATTGTTTTTCCTCAACGAGGTAAACGGCCACATCCAAACGAAATCTCAGGTTCAGATCTTGATGGTAATTCCACTAGAAACTCCTTTTCAATCGATTGAAACGATTTGCTTTAGGTGATGAATATGCCGTCATTTGGCATTCGGCATTTATTCCTAAAACGCCTAATGATATTCCGTATGATTACGATTCTCAAACGCCCATGTTACGTGTCGTCGATCGACCGGTTAATCGAGCAGATATTCAAGCCACAGTTTTAGATATCAGTGAACAATCATGTGTAGGAAAACTGTGCTCACTGCATTTAGCTAATATGGATGTTTACGGTGTGGCACATCCGAAAACATTAGCTATTGCTGGACACATTTCTGAAGAGCTAGACGCACCAAAAACGGGACAACATCCATTAACACCAAAACAAATCGCTCTTTTACAAGCAGAATTGGGAAATGAACGACCCGATTATTTCGACAAACCTTATTATAAACTTTACCCATCCAAACATGTGCTTGGTAAGTGAAAAGAAGCCGTTGTCATTCTTAAAGTTATCCAGATGACTCTTCTAGGTCAATTATTTCGTTCATCTCTTCGCTTTGAGCCTAATTGGACAGCGATTCAAATTCCACCAACAACTATATGTCCAGCGCCAATCGATTCATTGCTAGTTCATGATATGCACAGTGATTATGCATCATCCGTTGATGAATTAGCTCGAACTTATCGTGAAGCAATTATGGATATTATGTATGTATATCGCTTTTCATCGGATGTGGATTTACTTTGTCGATTTGATTCATCTTCAACGCAACACAAAACACCGCTAAGCAAACAACAAACCGAGTCGGCATGTCTAATTGCCGATTCTGCTCAAGTCGAATTGAAACAACTGATCCGACGTATACGTCGTTTATTCTATCATGAATTTCGTTTCTGCGACAAGACACATTCCAATCGTTGTCATACAAATTGTACTCAATGTGCCGAGAAGAAAATGGCGAAAGCTAGCGCACTGTATCTTTTGTGTTATACAGACACACGTCATGCTCGACGTATGCTAAGTTTACCATGGTTATTTGCATCCCTACTGATTGAAACAAGAAAACTGAATATTAAAAAGCAAACGAAATTATGTAAGTTTAGAAATAAAGCAACCACGTCGAGTCGATCACTCTGCTTTTCTTCTAGTATCACCTGCACTTGTTGCACAAATGCTGGAAATACAACCATATCGTTTAATTGGTCAATCATTACATAGCGCACTGGGCATTCTCTTTGATAAATCAAAAACCTTCTATTTCCATCATACATACGTATCGAACAAACCAAATGTCGTCACCGTTTCACTCGGACCAACATCAACAGCCAAACGTCTGTTATTGAAACGTGAAATTTCTTTATTGGATTATTTTATTCTGGAAATTCTTCATCATTATGTCCATGAATCATTATCAAAAGAACGTTCACCAATAACAGCATCGAGACCCTTACTGTTAGAACCGATTTGGCAACACATACTAACACGATTTATTCTCGGTGAATGTTCACCATTAGTTTTGATTACAACACATTCAGATATGAATTCAACAATCAAAACTTGTGAAAATTGGTCCGATGAACAAGCCTGCAAAACACTGCAACGTCTATTGGAAATTACTGTTCAATGTGCTGATCATGGCAACGATTCCACGGATTACGCACATGCAAATGAATATCTTATTTGTGCACTTCAACAAATGGCTACAACTGGTTCGTTATTTGCAAATGCTTAAAAGAAAAGCCAACATTGGTTTACCAAACCCAGTGATATATAAATATATTTATTTATCCTTTTTTCTTTTGACACGAACTATTTGTATTTGATATCAGACGAGTAGTCAGTGTGTGCTGTGATGATTTTTCAAGCGTATTTTCTTTTTCCTCTTCTTCTTTTGTTGCTATGGACAGTTCTCACATTTCGAGGAATGTCGATGACTGTCTATGTTTCTTTTTTTCATATTTTTTGCGTAGAGTTGTAAGAAAAAAAAACTTCTGAAAAATAGACTTTAGACTGCAGAAAAAAGTAAATCTAGGCCGTCAGGATATCATATCGAGAGAGACAAGTCTGTAGTAGAATGTTCCAGCAAATGATATTTTTGCACTCTCAATTCAAATGAAATATGAAATTCAAGATAGTTCTATTGATGTGAGATAGTATCGAGATTAAATCAAGCTAAATTAACTTCTATAGCCTTTTCTTATTCAATAGGCAGTGAGTAGAGAAAAATATATGCATCCGTACTCTTTGATCAAGCACAATAATTAATGAAGCATATCAATACCTAATGAATGATGCCTGGAGTCAGTAAATCGATCTATGTAATGATTGATATTCTTAAATGAGCAAAGAAAATGTATTCAGTATAAAAATAGTCAGTTAATCACGTTTTCTTTTTCATTGGCTTCTCCACAATATATTTTCGCTCTCGCCGGCCTTCATCATTCATCATGTACTTGCCATCGATCATACAATCTAATCATATAATAATAACTTCAATTGAATTCCAATAAAGAAAAAGAGAACAGCCGAAGAGAAAAAACGTGTCTACGCTGTGCTCTCGATTACTTTCAACGATATTTGTAGAGATCCACAGATGATGCCAAGCAATACAGCTGCTATGTCAATGAAAGGACAAATGGAATCTCTTGAGACTAGATAAAAAAATGCGAATTTGTTTTCATAAATAAGTTTATTGAGGAATAGTTTTGGTTGTGACGAACATTTATATTGGTAACTACATGACTAAGAGCGGATATATATATATATATATATATTTATAGAGGGATAAAAGGACAGAAGAAGTTAAGTTTCGCAGAAATAAGTTATTTTTCTTCTTCTTCTTCCTCTTCTTCTTCACCTGGCTCTTCATCTCCACCATCGGCTGGATTTTCATCTTCATCTGGTTTGGCAGGTGTTGGATGATGTCCACCGCTAGGTGTTGGTCCACTTGAACCACCTTCGTCTGTTTTGGTCAACATCCATAATTTACGACTACCGGCCTTGCTTTCACTTGTTACGCTAAAACCGGCACGTTTGAATGTTTCCAAAACGTGTGCAGCTCCATCGGTGCATTGTACACCTTTTTCGTGATCACATAATTTTTCATTTCCACATGATTCTTGTAGAAACTGGATAATTTCTGGTTGAATACGGTAATTTTTCACACCAGTACTATGAACAATTGTTGGTCCTGATTGTTCTTGTGATTCTTCACAAGAGATTGTTATGGTTGTATTCATTGCCAAAGCCATGATTCGTACTTTTGTCTAATATACAACGCAAAATGATAACAAATTTTACTGTATGAATGTTTTACCTTTATATATAGATGAAAGGAGTAGACCTTGAAAAACAAGTATGTGTGTGTCTGTCTGTATGTGACTTGAATATATATATATATGCGTTTGTGTGAGCGAGAACGACGAATTCACCATTTGCCTAGCATCGGGAGTAGAAAAAAAAGCCGAGAATCAGGAACGCAAAAAAAAATACGCAAAAAAATGAGAGAAAAAAAAGAGAAAATAGTTTCTTTTCTTTATGGTATGTTATTTGACGAAAGCTAAAAGTTTTTCCTGCTTACTAAAACATGTGCTAATATAATTCTATTAATCGAACTGAAAATCTCTAACAATATAGAGCAAAATTTCAATGTCTATTTATCAAAATACCGTGATGATTTTCATTTTTCACTACGAAGATTTGTCTCACAACGATCTTATATTCACATACTACAAAGAATTAGTTTAGTAAGTTAAAGAATAGTATTTCTCGGTGTTCTCGTTCACTCCGAAATTCCATCCGCTCGCACTGTAAACAGAATATGCTAAAGTATTTTGTTTCATTCTGTACATTACAACAAAATATGCAGCAGCATATGAAATTTATGCATGTCTAATTGCTTCACAATCACTAGTAATACAACACAAAGCATTGCGTGATAGCATCAACTTGAAATAGACAAAAACAAAATACTTCACGAACAATCAGCATATTTTCCTATTCAAAACGGCAAATTGTATTTAATGGCACAACTAATATGCATGAAGTCACTCAGATGGCACATTTCAGCATGTTAACCTACTTCCATTGTCTCAGAGCGTATTCATTGATTTTTACGTGCGTTTCGCACATCCAAGTAGTCGAACTTTGATGATACTTAATACTGATTGCCTAAAATAATCGTTTTTTTTTTGCAAAATCAGGTCTATTTTCTTTATCGAGTGTTAATAAAAACAAACAACAAATGTCGTTGATGAGAACTCAGTGACAACAACGATTATGGCTTTGGAAAACAAACAAGAAAAGACATTCATACACGAAGCAAATTAGAAAAGATTCTTTTGTTGAGATACATTGTACAAATTCGCGGAATAAAAGTATCGAATGCGATGATTATGAAATTGAAGAATAGAGAAAAAGAAAACGAAAAGACAAAAGGCACAGGTTTTGGTCTTATCTGCTTTGTTGGCACAAACCGTATCGCAGACAGAAAATTTATGAAATGCACTCGATTTTTGACTGATAAGGTTCCTCGTTATTATGTTTGAGCCTGTTGTAAAATCTCCAATGATCGTGTATCAAGAAAACTCTTTGGATTCGTTGTTAACATAAATATATTAATCAACACATTCATAACCACGATAAGAACCACTAGAATTAATGAAAGATCATTCAAACGTCGTAATTTCGTCTCTTTCGCTCCGTTTCGTATATCACTTTTGATCAATATGTATAAAAGAAAGCTCAAGCCAAGCTGAATTACAATCGACATGGAAACAAGCACCAACGATGCAATCCAAATTCTATCATGTTGTTTTTGTAAAATCAAAGTTCGCAATTGCATTGCATTACTTGCTGATAAAAACCGCAAAATATGAAAACAATTTCAGTACAAAGTTAAACTTACTGACGATAGCCAATAGCAACAACATGATCGCTAATAAAAACCGAGAATTGGATTTATTCACTATAAAATAAATTTCTTACCAATCGTCTTCTTTGTTGCATAACTGTTGTAGTTACACGTCGTTTCAACCTAAAAGAACGAATAACACGTAGATAAACAAATTAAACTTATCATTCGAGAGACTTTTTGACATTTCATTTAACAAACAACAATCGTGAGTAGATCCCGTTCAATAATAACAATTCGTTGTGTAAATGTCACATGCACACGTATTGTGTCAACAAATCATGTTTCAGACAGCAAGAGAGATAACAGAAGAAAGAGAAGTTCAACGGCTCGACGACTGCACAAATTATCGAAAGATTAGATCTGTTTGCCAATGGCAAAAAATCACTCTTTAACTTGTGAACAAAAGGCACTTGAACACACATGACGTCTGATGTGTACAACGATATATGAATCAGTAAAGTGATCGATAACTATTATGATTTGCATAAGAATCAATGGAAAGAAATCATCATTTCATTCCACTATTTGCATATAAAATCTCTTTTAATCGTACTCATGAAATTATATTGCATAAAATCTTACCAATATACACATACATGTTTGACAAGCAATACAAGCAAATATAATTCATTCTACTTCTGTTTACTTAACGTCAGAGAAAACCTCGTCATTAGTTTTTGTAACGTTTGATTGACATCAATCACATGCAAAAGATTCGAATGGTATCTGTAGACAGAACAACAAGAAGACAAAAGCATTCTTCTTGTGTTAATGAGAAAAAAATCCGAAAGATTCTACCAAGCAGCTGTGATTATATGTGTAAATCTCGGCTTGGGCGGTTTCTTTCGTGAGAATCAAAGTACTATACAATAATCAAGCAGATGGCTACACAGAAAAAACTTACGTTTAAATCACCAGTAGTGCTCTCCTGATCATTCTAGGAAAGAAAGGAAGAAAACAAGGACTAAATTCCTTCAAATTCACAAAATAATGAATCAATAGAAAATCTGTTGTGCAAGATTATTCTCATGTGAAACTTGTCTCAATATTTACCCTTCTTAATCTAGTATCGATTGTTCGATGAGCTGAAGGATCATCCATACGTATTGGTGGTGTAGGTGGTAGAAGATTTTCGTCTTGTGCGCTCTGTTGATATTCCAACCGAACGGGTGGTATTGGACGAGTATTACTGCCAACTTCAGGATACATGGGTGGAGCAGATGGTCCTTGATGATAGTTATGTGATGCCATTTTTGTATCAATTATGTATAACTGGAAAGAAAGAAAAGACAAAAAAACTTTCTGGATAGACTATACAAACTTAGGAAACATAATCAATCATGTATTGTGAGTAACACATACAAGTGATCCGTCGTTTTCCTCGTGTCATACTCTTTCTTTTCTTTTCTCGTTCACTTCTTTCTCTCTCTCTATTTTTTTGTCTCTCATACTTGCATGTCAAGGTTATCTTATGGTATGTAGTCATATCAAATACCTCTCTTTTTCTTTCATCCGAAACATCAAATCAATTACAACGAATAAGAAAAACAACAGATCGGATATGCTTTACCTGTAAAACACTTGTCTCTTGTGGCAATATATAGCTACTGATGAAATGTATGATACAGATTATAAGAAAAATAGACTTGCCTTCTCTTTCTCGATATTGAAGACGAAAATTAAATAGGAGTGCAGAGAGAGAAAAAAAGAGTGAATAAGCAGGTAGACAACGATGACAAACATTGAGCGAGAAGAAAAAAAACACAAAAAGAAAGAGAAGACAACCTTTGTTATGGATGAGGATATCGGTAACGGCGGCGGAGGTTTTTTTTTCTATTTCCTTTTCTCCTTTCGACAGTACATAATAACATGCGTAATTTTTTTTAACAAGAAGTTGTTTTTCTTCACATACGTCACTAGAATTTTCCCTTTTCGCGTTCTGTTCAAGTGTATGTATTGATACCCTCTGACACTCAACAATAGAAATACACTATTGATCACGAGCCATTTCTAATTAACCGACGGCATTGTCAGAAAATAAAGGTCATCTCAAGAGAAGAAAAAAGATAAATAATCAAGTTAGAAATAAAATACGAAACACATTTTCGCATCTGACGCCTTAATCGACATGGTTCACACGCGTCTTTAGTCGATATACGTCTTTATCAATTGTCATTAGGGCAACATTCTTCTTACGTTAACTATGAGAAAGAATATGTTAAATAAGAAATAGCAGTCGCTAGTCAATCACATTTTCGAAGCGGATACGAGGATGAGTAATACGACAGGAAGAGTAAAAGAAAATGTTCTTCTTTGTCCAAATGCGAACTTCTTTAATCAATCAAACTTAATGTTTTATTAACTCTCTTGAGAATGTCTATGACGAGCAAATTTGATTCGATCATATCTTTTCGCCATCATTCGGGAGGAGAGAGAGAACAACAATTTGTTTTGCTTTCGACAATCACGAGAGGCACAACTCTATTAACAATCGCTCGAACTCCATATAGATTATTCATTGGGTTAGCATTCATTTTATTTCTTTTTCGTGCGTCTTAAAAATTGTTTTCAGAATTATGAAAAAAAAGCAACAGATTAAATTGCACATCAAATAAATCAGCTTGAATTCGTCGTCGTGTAATGCCGGTAATCGTGGATGAAATCATTAATGTTTTGGGTGAAGGATGGTAAATCCTAGAAATAACACTAGTTTATTACGTTCTTTCTCAATCAAGTAAACCTACCGTTTCGTTTCGACTGTAATTCTCTAGCAACAAGCGTTTATGTTTATCATTCAGATTGTTTTGGTTATGCGTTTGATTGAGAAAATGCTGTATAAAATGTGCAAAATTATTGTTGGTGCTGTCGGTGGTCAGGATGTAGAACAATGTTGATATAATATCATCACGGCATAGTTCATGCGATCGAGCAAGTAGCACGGAAAGCAAAAGAGAAAGTAGCGCTTGAGACATTTGTTGACGAAATATGGATTTCGTATAGAGACCGCATTTCAATTGCAGTTCGTTACAAGACGACAGATTTGTACGAAATTGTTCGATATCTGCTTGAGAAAATGACCAGGCGATACTCTAAAAAAAACGCAAGGAATCAGTTTAAACTCGGTGCTTAGATGTAAAGTGTCGAATACGATTGGATTGGTAAATACCTCCATCAATTGGATAAAACTTTGTTCATTAGCTGTTGTTTCCGCCTCGCCATTGAATGTTGTCAAGACAGTACCTTTGAAAAAATATCGCCAATTGTTGATCAGTAGATTATGAACGAGTTTGTAGTAATTTTCTCGAATGTCCAATGCAAAATTCTGAAAATCAAATATGTGTCAGTGAATTTTGTCCAATAGATTTTACTTCTCGAATAGCTGGATACAATGCCGATGTGCATAGTTCTATAATGGTGGGGAGAAATTGTTGGGCTAGTTTACTATTTCCTGGCTCATTGACAAGTAGTGCCAGAAATTCCAGAAATCTAGATACGGGTAGAATAACGAATACAGTTTTTGCTTCTTCGGAGTCGTGTTTACCTTGAAATTGCGGCATGAGCATTAGGTTTCGGTTCGCGAAGAACTGTTCGAACATTTTCTCTAGATAAATTTCAAGTTTTTAGGGAATGCATAACACTTCGAATCGATACGAACATGTTGAACGCAGCGAATGTTGTTTGCAAGATAGTATTAAGTAATTCTGCGCCCATCTGTACTCGAAATACTTCAAAAACGGTCAATAGCAAAGAAACAAGCGCAGTTTCACAATCTAGAATATAGAAATTTGCTAAGCGATCTCTCCGGCAGCTCAACCCACCGACCTGGATCACGATTGATGATATACGGAAGGAATCGATTGGAATTGATGATTAAGCTTTGAATTGACTGAAAGAAGTGCTGGCGAGTTTTGTTATTTTCCATGCGAACGGACTCGATCAGTTCTGTCAGCAACAGCATGTAGTTAAGGAAGGAGTGTTGCATTAGTTGAGAAGTCGGCTCTTTTAAGATCGCATCCAGCGGTTGAAAAATCGAATGGAAAAATTGCTCAGCCGATTGTTGATCAGTTAAAATAATCGATGCAATGATTTTGATTGACACTTTATAAAGCTAGAAGAGAAGATTGGGATTAGATGAAATGATGGGAGGAGAGAGAGAGTTTACTTGAAAACTAGTTTTGCTTTGCACGGCAACATTCCACGTGAGAATGCGATGAATGAGAAGTTTAATTGAATCGAATTGATCAATAGGTAACTGCTGACGAGTGAGAGGAACGAGCGATGAAAGAAGAGAAGCAGCTGATTGAGCAATAGATCGATCCGAATTCTATCAAATGAAGAATATAGACATTAGTTGACTTTATTTGGTCTTCACATACATTCACATCGATTAGCGGTACACAAGCATCGATAATATGTGTGATTAATTCCTGAATCATTCGGCGGTTATCTTGATTTGAACTGTGTAGAATTAACATTTGACTGAGCCATTGAGTTGTGTTAGTAACGCATTCAAAAGATCGGGTTTGACTAAACGACACTCATTTTCGTTAAACATCATCAACACATTTCGAGCACGACTCACACTTTAATGAATTCTTCGTGTAGTTCTTTCGAGGAACATTCGATTAGATCGAATCGAACATGAATTATGTAAATCATTAATTGTATAAATCTAAATAAGAAAGGCCAAATTGTTATCCTATCTCGAGTGCTCCTACTGATGAACAAGTGTGACACGAGTTTGGACGAAACTCTGCTGTTGATTATTGTTATCCAATAAGCATGTGTTAGCAATGCGTGAAAACGCGTGAAGTAAATGATTTAGACTGGTCAATATTTCACGACAAGCATGGATGGACTCGTTAGTCAGGTGAAACTGCTGTCGGGGAGGATCTAGTGGAAAAAAACACAGAGAGAATGGTGAAGATTTGTTTTTATAGGAGCAAATTACCAGTTGATGATGTTTGAACTAGTTTTTGAATAGTTTTATATTTTTCAATGTCGGGTTGTAAGAGACTTATCTAAAGAATTCACAAACGGTTGAAATAGTGAATGTTACGATAATCCATTCTTACGAGTAGATGTAAAATATTGGAAGGAAGAGTTGGAAGGTCGGTTAGTTTGCTTAATAGATCAACGCATTCTCGTATATATCGATCTGTAGCTGTTTCAGACTAGAAATATAAAGCCAATAACAATATTTTTGCAAGTGTGATGGATATATACATCATTTAGATCGGTCGTTTCTTCCAAACTTTTCGCTTGCATTTGTCCATGATGAACACGTTGGAGTAATTCTTGACTTAGCGAACGTAAAATTTGTGCATACCTATTATTTACAAAGAAATCTATTCATTTCATGCCGTTCTTCGTACAAGCTGTTACTTCTCAAATGAGTTGTCTCTGCTCATCAATCGACTTTCATCTTTTGTTTTGATATATTCAATAAAAATCGACCAAATGTCCAAACAAGCATAGAATCCATCCTGTGTCGTCTACAATCAAACATAACTCACAATGAATTATACAAACAATTCGTGCAAAACTCACTTGGTGAAAAGTGAATTTATACAAACCATTAAGTAATTCGAACATCGGAAAATGTTCAATTGTTTCACAGCGCTTTAAATGAAGATTGAAAAGTGTTCGTAAGATTTCTATCAGTTTAACTTGTAGATCAATTGTAAAGTTTTCGTTGGCAATCGCAAGTAGTTGTACAACATGATGAAGTGTTGAATGTAGGATCGAATCGTACTGACGAGGGATGTGTTGCTTAAGAATAATTTCATGAATGCAATTCAGTGCATCGATAGACCAAGTCGATGATACGAACCGAAACAATTCATCGATGAATTCAATTGGAAAGGGTAGAATTGAAAGACGATTAATCAGCCGATCAAAACATACTAATGTTTGTTGTTTGATTAGTGAAGAATCATTTGTTAGTGCATTGTTTTTCAATTGTTCGGTATCTTTCTTGAGTAATATTTGAATAATTTGTATAATATGTGCGACATGTTGGTTGAGCGTAGTTTTCAGTTGCTGACATCGTTTAACTGTACAATCTTCATTGAACTGTCCAAGTTCTTCGACAGTTGTTGTTAAAAGTGCTAAACCTGAGAGTATTTGTGTTTCGATCAACTATTGGAAAAGAAAAAAGAACGCTTCGTTGTTTTTTTTTCTGAATATTATCTCTCAACCCTGACCTTACGTGATAACAAGTTTGAAAGTATTCGTCGATCGACCATTGTTGATCACAGCGTGCTATTTGTACAATAAGAAAAGCTAATTTTGAACGAACGTAAGCGGGTATTGATTGAAATAGATGAGCGTAGAACCACAAGAGTATCTGACGGATTTGTTGCTGATCACCATACCGATGACGAATTGAATATTCTAGTACTTGAAGCAAAAAATAGATTAACAATGGTGACATTACAAGAGTTTGATTCTGTTGCTGTTGTTGAAACGCTGCTAATGCTATTTGCCAAGAATTTTGATCGATTAAGAAACGATTCAAATGCTCATGTAATTGTTGCTTATGAACAAGGTCCGTGCGCGGATCATAGTACTCTGTCAAAGCCTTGGTTAAATCATCCATTCTATCTATAAATCAAAACAAGAGAAGACAAGTAGAGTTCAGTTGTAATTTTCCTTTATTTTATAGAATAAGCAATGATATAGAATATATATATTTACAATTATCTCCCTTAAATCTTCTGTTTTTGCTATCTAAATGAAAAAAAACTGTCACTGGGGAGATAGGAATAGTTCTTTATGTGTGTATTGAAGATTCAATTGACTGTTTTCAAAACGGAATCACTGTCGTTGCTTTCGTCAACTGTTGAACTTTTGCCTGATGGAACAACAAATTCTTTGAGAATATGTTGAACGTCTGGATCACTCTTTAATGCACTAGTAAATACACAGCCAACAAAGACGTGTGTGCCTAAAAAGATGCAATCGTATTCTTTCATTAAAAGAAGAATTTCGTCCTTATACCATGTTGTAAATGTTCGACAACACGACAGCAACCTAAATCAACGATATTGACACCAAAGTAACGAAAACGTTCATCAGTTTCAAATAATGTATCTGGTGTATGTGGACCATAATAAGGTCGACCGCTCGATGGATCAATGAAATCAGCCCAGTATTGTTTTGTACCAAGATAAGCACACATTTCATGTGCTAGTTTGATAAACTGACCAATTAATTCATCTCGTTCTTCTTCAATTTTCGGCGACCATGCCGACATATCAGATTCTGTCTTCAATATGATTGTTATTGCTGTTAATGGTTGCATTAAAACATTATAATTCAAAAATAAACGATGTAATTCATAACGTAATAATGCTGGACAATCAAATGCTCGAATTTCTAAGTTATCATTGGTGATCAAACTCGAAAGAAATTCATTCTTGTTTGTTGGTGATGATAATTTCATGTGTGCGCCCATTAATTGAGCGATTGAATCTTTTTGATGATCGACAGGTAAAGTCATTGTTAGAATTTCGTCAAGAAGAAGTTTACCATCGGTACCGTATAATTTTGGATCCAGTTTCGGTATTGGTTTACGAGGAGTAGGATTCAATGCACGATCTGGTCCAATACGTCCAGGTAATAGAAAACGTGGATTAGGGTCTCTCAGTGATGGGTTTGTTGTATCAACAACTAAAGGTGGAACTGTTAAATTTTCTTGTGCTGTTAAATTAGAACCATCTAATTGATCGACAAGATCCAGTAAAGCACGAAGTGTTTTACGTCCGACAATACGTGCTTTTAAATCAAATGGATTTGGTTTAAAGGAGGATAGTCGACGTGTTGGAGAAAGTAAAAATAAAGATTGAGGACGAATGTGTGTTAGAAAACGATCCATTGTAATCTATAATTGACTGAATTTACACATATATTTCGTTCGTTTTTTTTCTCACTAGCTCTTCTATCTAATAGCTGATCATGCGCTCGCTGTGTGTGTGAGTCATGGTGTCGTGTTTTTACTCGCTATTCGCTATTCTATTGCGCGCTAGTTGTTAATAAACCACCACCATTGCATTCGTCGTTGATTCGTTCTCTTTCCTCCTCGTGTCAATAGAGAATATCTTTTTCTGCTGTGGTGCAGACTAGGAGCCGCATAGCATCATGGCTTCGTTTTTTCTTTTTCTTTTAATCGTCAGATTAGTACATGAAAGCAAAGAAACAGCAGCTGGAGATATCTTTCCTTTTCGTAATGTTTCATTGGACTGGTCTGTACGTGTGGACGACCTTGTTTCTCGTCTTACAGCACATGAAATCATCGATCAAATGGCGTACGGAGGTGGATGGGATGCAGGTGTTACACCTCCTATACCTCGATTGAGTATTCTTCCCTATTCATGGGGTACTGAATGTCTACGTGGTGATGTTAGTGAAAATTCCACAGGATTTCCGCAAGCAATTAATCTTGCTACGACATGGAATAAACAATTGGTCAAAGCAGTAGCCAATGCTACAGCATACGAAGTACATGCACATTATAATCTTTTTACTAAAGAAGGTTTATACGGCGTACATCGCGGTTTGAGTTGTTTTTCGCCCGTGGTGAACATTATGCGACATCCACTATGGGGTCGAGGTCAAGAAACGTACGGCGAATGTCCATATCTAACAGGAATGTTCGCTATTTATTTTGTTCATGGTCTTCAAGGGCCATCAACTGCACGCTATCTAAATACGAATGCAGGCTGTAAACATTTCGATTCTCATAATGGACCCGAAAATATTCCAGTTTCGCGCTTTTCATTCGATGCACAACTCTCCGAATACGATTGGCGTTCAACATTTCTTCCAGCGTTTCACGCTTGTGTCAATGCTGGTAGCTATGGTATTATGTGTTCGTATAATTCTATCAATGGTATTCCATCGTGTGCCAATAATCGTCTTCTAACTGATATACTTCGCCAAGGAATGAATTTCACAGGTTATGTTGTTGCTGATGATGATGCTCTTGTCTCGATCCATACTGATCATCATTATGTCCAGACAAATGAAGATGCAGCTATTGTAGCACTACAAGCTGGTGTCAATCTGGAATTATCTGATTCGCCAGAAGCAACGATGTTTGAATTATTGCATCAAGCATATGATGAAGGCAAAATTAATAATCAAACATTAATCCAACGTGTCAAACCATTAATGTACACAAGAATGCGCCTCGGAGAATTTGATCCACTTGAGATGAATGATTACAATAAAATACCTATGAATATTATACAATGTGAATCACATCGCAATCTAGCACGACAAACTGCATTACAATCGTTTGTACTTTTAAAGAATCACGGAAATTTCTTACCTATTCGCAATCCAAGTGTATTCCGAAATGTTCTCTTTCTTGGACCAATGTCAAATAATCCTGTTCAACAATATGGTGACTATTCACCCATCGTTGATCCGTACTACGTAACAACACCGTTGAGTTCCTTACAGGATAGTTTTGCGAATACCAGTTACAACGAAGCATGTTTGGATGGAGCTAGATGTTTAAAATACAATCAAACAGATATAATTCATTATTTGAAGAGCAATCGATTTGATTTGATCATTCTTTCACTTGGAACAGGACCTGATATAGAAAGTGAAGGAAATGATCGTGCAACAATGAACCTACCTAATAATCAATTACAATTACTTCAAGATTTATTGAATACCATTGATCCGATGCAAACAAAAATCCTCTTTCTAACCATTTCGGGCACACCAGTAGATATTCAGCTAGCAGAACAATCGAACCAAATACAAGCAATCATTCATTTAGGATTCGCTGCACAAGAACTAGGTGAAGCACTGAAAATGGCAATTATTGGCGATGGTGCATCAAAGTTTGGTCGATTACCATATACATGGCCAAAAAAATTAAGTGATTTACCTGGAGATTTAACGCGGTACGATATGACAAGTGGCTTCACATATCGCTATTCAAATGTCGAACCATTATATTCATTTGGATATGGTTTATCGTATTCGAATTTTTCCTATTTTGACCTTCGTTTTAACGCCACAACAATCAAACCTGGCGATGGTTTAACAATCTATTTCAATGTTAAAAACACAGGTGAACGAACATCTGACGAAGTTGTACAAATCTACTTGAGCATTTCTCTAAAAAATACTTCTCTAGCAAATGTTTCACGCGCACAGTTAGTTGATTTCGAACGTTTGTCAGACATCACTCCACAACAAACCGTTCCCTACCAAGCAATAATCAGACCAGAACAAATGGCTGTATACGTCGATGGGAAAGGTTTTATGATTCTACCAGCCACATTGAGATTTCAAATCGGAAGTTTCCTTCAACCCTACCTATCAGGCAATGTCACTATCGACGGTACGGAATACTCCGTTGGGCAATACATTTCATACGCTAGTTTGTAGACTGTGATAATTTTATACCGATAGTATTTGTGATCATCAATCGATGCTTTTTTAATTTATCCACAAAATTCTTTTTAAAAAGATAACAAGTTGTCTAAGAAAAAAAAACGCAAGGTTCTTTTGTTTTCAGCAGTAATTAAAGACAGGAAGAATACCGTCGGGAAGAATATATATCACTGTAACATTAAATAATAAGCCTACGGAGTGAGCATGAAGAAAATGAAAGTTAGTAGAAAAGAAAAGGCAAAACAGTAACCCATATATGCTTTTGTTTGAAATAATAATGTTATTGATCAACAGAAAGAGAAACTAACAAGAACAGTTAGACGAGAGAAAAACAAATTTTAATAGAATCGCGTTCGTTGATATTGGCGATTGTTCATGTAATAATATGCACCGACACCAACACCGACACAAACAATGATCAAAAAGATGATAAGAAAAAAGATTTTCAATGCTGACCAACCGGATCCTTTGGGATCATCAGTGTGTTCACGTTCAGGTTCAGCACCTGGCGCATTAGGTATGATAGATCGACGATCTTCTGAACGTCGTTTCTCGCTTGAATCTAGTTGGTATGTATGTACGGAAATGATATCATGGTTATCAGATAAATCACCAGTTGCAGCTGAGAAACCGAAATAATAATGCGTAGGCAAATGAACATCGGAAGCTGTAAAACATTCTTTCCAAACATTTTTTCCTTCAATGTCAGTTGAAATTGTTAAACGATCATTTTGATAACGTATAGCCACTAGTGTGTCGGTATCTCGACCGCGGAAAGGTGATTCACAACCACTTATGATTGTATGTGTGCCATCACGATCATGATCATAATGAAGTGAACCGTTGTTAACCATCGCTGATATATATGGATGAGCATGCTAAAGATACAATCATTAAATGAACTCAAATAGAAAATCTTCGTAGTCCTACATTATGAGGACCATTGTGATTGGAATAGGTATCCATGATGATAGCTAAACCATGAAAGTAATCTGCATAACCAAAAACAGGTCCTAGAAAAGAATTGATTGGAGACCAGTTCTTATAAAAATCAATTTCCGATGCGTACCAGTTAACTTCGGATCTCTGACATACCAAATAACAAAGCCATCGCCGAATAATTCCTTTCCACTGCCGTGTACTTTATAGTGAATATGCATTTCCCAATCAGGATAAGTAACAGGGATCATGTTCCATAAACCACCAGCTTTACTTTGGGAATCTGACGTTAAACGTATATATCGGTCGGTGACAATAGTATTGCCAACTAAATGCCAGTATGAGTTCGCCGTAGAAAAAACTATATGTCAACATAAAACGAAATCAGATCAATGTACTCATATTTCGTAAACAAACCAGCTGGATAGGGTCGATTCAAACTGTGTTCGCGAATTTCAAACGAATTTTCATCGTGATCTTGTTCGTTAGTAAGATTGATAAAAAGAAAAAATAGAAGACACGAAATGTTTGAAATAGAAACCATCTGAAAAGTGAAGTAATTCATTGAATACCTGTTTTTTTACAATTAGAACATATCGAAACGAACGAGCGATGATAGATATCTCAATCAAATGTATATGTGTACTATGTGCACATTTGGTGTTATGTGATTGGATAAGAAAATTCTTTAGACACAAGTCCATAATCCAAGCATTTTTCTACATAAATATTAGTGAAATATAGAACATAATTGTCTATTCAATTTATCGAATAAAATGTGAAAATGAAAACGAATCTCTAATTAACGACAACTATGGTGCTTGATTTTCATTGGTCGAAATTTTTTCGACTTAATAGAACAAGTAAAATGCAGCATTAACATTAATTGTTCTATCTTCGTCATAGACAGTTACATTATACTCGTTCATAATAATTAAAATCGTCTCTTCGTCATCGAGCAGTTGGTCACTGAACTATTCCATTGCCATTGTCTACATTCGCCGATTGTATATCAACATTATTCTCGTATTCATCGTATAGCATTATCTCTGACGAAATTACTTGATCAATGACAATGTAATTCTTTTTCTTAGCTGTTCTTTTCGATTCTCAATCTGTCTTTTCGTCCGCTTGGAAATAAGTTTAAGTTTTGGAGACTGTAATAGATAGAAAACAGAATGCCAGATTTCGAGTTTTCTGTCGGTATGAACTTCCTGTGAAATTTTTCAGAAATCAGGAGTTTCTGTCGAATCAATAAGGTCGATTTATCCCTTTGAGTTGAAAAATAAGTTAGTTCTGATTAGTCATCTTGTTGACTGACAACTAATACTATTTTTATGTAAGAGTGACAAGTTTTTTTTGAGACACTATCACTATATGCCAAATCCGTTAGAGAATAGATAGGTATTTCAGATGAATTTCGACAGAATCTTTTCATGCTGTCCGGGAAAATACCTTTCCAGGTAATAAGTGTCTTTCTGTGAAAATTTCAAGACAAGTTTCATACAAATAGTACTAGTTCGAATGAAGTTCTTTTACTCTAAATTTTAAGTAAGCTTTTCTCTGTAGAGAACCAAGCGATTTTAGTGCTTTTTTATTCCAGTTAAACCTTCAAGTGATAGGTTGAACTAGTTAAAATCAGATTATTTCACTAAACCATTTTAGTCCAGTTGTCTGGGTATATACTCTGTACACCATAAAACACGATGTCAGATGGTCGAACCCTCATGAGAGAACTGCGAAAATAACTATGATTTTCAGTGATGACAATCTATAGATGACGAGTTGGAATAGTAAGATTTATCTTACTTTGACACAAAAAACGAGGCATTTGTCTGAGAAAATCAAATCTATTGTTTTTTTTTAATAATCTCATTAGCGAATTTCTTTCTAGATTAATTTCCTTCTGATGATGGACATTAACAATGGTTGGTTCGAACCTCTGAATCATACTTTAACAGTAAGTAGAATGAACGACTTGGCTCTCAGATCAAGATTTGGACACTCTACATCTGTTATACGATCATATTCTAGCTCAATACTCAATCTACTACCATCAATAGCACCAATCCCCCATACGATCATGAAGGTATGCTGGTGGATGATTATTTTCTAGAAATAATCGAGCTTTTCTTCTTTCAGCATTCCTAATATATAGGATTAATTGACTGAATATTAGGGAGGGTTTTTGCTGAAACAACGGAGAGAAAATGAATATTAATCGATTGTTTATTTTGTATTTTAGGATCCCCAGCAGCAAACGTTTGTAACAAAACATGATTTAGAACTACTACATAAGAAAATCATCGCGACTGAGTAGGTTATTCGTTGAGATATTGTTTTCAAGATACTATTGAATGCTTTTAGTTTAATTGTACAAAAATATCAAGACGCTAATCGAGCCCTATCGAGACTACAAGCGGAAAACGACAATCTTCGCCAACAAGTGGATCAAATAACAAAGTAAAGCGAGAAAAAAAAAGAATTTTATCTAAAATTTCTTTGGATTTTTCTTTTAGTGAATGTTGTATCTTCAGTAAACAAGTAACCGAGTGTACACAAGAATGTGATAGTTTAAAAGAGGTAAACGGTCAACTTGAATAATATGAGAAAAACTGTTTTGTTCTTTGTAGCAAATTTCGATATTGAATGGTGAAAAACGTGAAATGCAACAACAGTTACGTCTGTTGCAAGATGAAAATACCAATAATTATCATGAAATCATGGTTTTAGTAAGTTTTTAAACAACAGAATGTCTCTTCTAATAACATTCAAACTTCATTTAGAAACAATACGAGTCATTGAAAGGTATCAATGATGATTTGACAAAAACTGTCGAACGGCAACAAAAACATCTAGCCAAATTACAACTCCAAGTGCAACGCAAATCACCGATTGTTTACAAGTATGATACATAAGATAGATAGATTTAATCAATCATTCTTTAACTGTATATTCCTATTTAGACCAAACAAAGCCAGTAAAGAACCATCTGAAACCGGTACGTTTAGTTGCAAATGAAAGGTTTCTATGAATTTAAAGAGTTATTTTTCATGTTTAGATATTGCTTTGGTGAATTCACAGAAAGCGGTTCGTGAGTTGAAGTTAGCACTTGAACGTCTAGTCAGTTTTATACAAATATCCAGTAAGGATTTGATCTGTTCGTATGAGCGATGTGTTTATTCTTCTTTTTACGTAGACATTGAAATCCCAACCGCTTTGAACATTCGCCCTGTACTCAAAGCTTATGATATTAGTGACGGTAAATTCAGAAGTTTAGGTTTGTCTTGATAGTTTTCATGTTTTCTGGTTTAGATTTTTTGGAAATCGAAGGTGAAATCTTCCGTAAACCGGTGAAGAAGAAACGCGTACGTATCATGCAAATCCTTTTCCATTTCACGCACGATCTGATTCTATTGTTTGTAGAAACCGGTTGTTACTCAAACGGTAGTTCAAGAAGAAGCAGATGGCGATGACGAAGACGATGCTGATGATTTCATTGAAGTAACTGACACGGTGCAAACTCCTGTTGTAAATACAAATGTTCCGGTGGAAAATACTGCTGAAGAAACACCATTGAAAACATCCGCTCGCTCGAAAAAGCAGCAAGAGAAGAAGGAAACAAAAAAGACTCGAACTTCACCGATAAAAACTCGTCGACAAACCGAATTATCCAAATCGGAGAATGCAACGACAAATCTTGCCGATATGGAAACTAGGCTGGAATTGGCTTTATCTCAACCCAATGAACCCGAACCTATCTCACCTATGCGATCGTTTTTCAGTGACGATGATGATATCGACAATAAAACAAGCGCGTCAGATAAACCACAACTATCAACACCTGTTTACAATCCACTTATCTCGAGATCGACAATTAACCCTCCAAAAACCAATTCGAGTATAACTATTATTCCTAAATCATCGAAACCAATTTCAAGCAACGTCTCATTTTTAAGCGACGATGATAATGAGGAACCACCACAACAGAGATTACCACCGATAGCAACATTTATTGCGCCCAAGTCAGCTAATGTTCCTATACGAGTTGATAGAATTACTCCAATGGAATCTGAATCAACAGAAAAATCAGCAAAATACACGTCGTTTCTTAGCGAAGAGGATGAAGATAATAAGTCATTGTCATCTGCTTCGACGCCGGTTACCATTCAACCATCACCATTTCTACGCCAAGAGAATATTTCGCCATTAAAAACCAATGATGCAATTCCAGAAACTAACACTAACACAACGGAGAAATCGTTAGCATCAATGACTCCTATTCTTTCGAGTGATACTTCACAACAATCTTCATCGTCACCTATGGAAGAAGATCCAGTTTTATCAATAATTCCTATGAAAACGATCAATCCGAATCATATTAAAATTGTTTTGCGGTTGCTAGATGTTTTAACACAAGTTCCACCACCTAAAAAACCATTACGATTGGTTCGCCGTCGTATTCAACGGAAAAAGGCCTCTCAATCGAAACCTATCGATGAGAATGTGACTACATCAACTAGTGAACTTGCCAACTCATCACCACCAGTTCCAATCAACGCCACGACTGACAGCACAATGGAAGCTGATACGATTACGCCAACTGAAAAGCAAGCACAAGTGATTGAAGAAAAACTAGTGAATCAAGTTTCTTTACCAACCGAAAAACTACCAGAGTTCACGGAACACAGTCTGGATACAACAGCAGAAACTTCACAGCCAACAGTTGCAGAAATTTCGCCAGATGATCAAATCCGTATCACCACAGAAGAACGATTAGAATCAGTCGATACTCGACAAGAGATAATTCTTGAAACTGTAGAACAGCATGCACCTATCTCAGGTGAAAAGGAAGAACCAGCTATTATGCCAGTTGCTGACAAAGAGCCAGTGCGTAATATCAGAATGGATATTGTGCAAGAGAAGATAGTCGTGCCAAACAAACCTTCGATAGTATTGCCATCTCAGGAATCCAGGGTAAGAATCAATTGAGGAAAAAGATGCTTTTTGAAAATTTCTTTTTTATTTTATAGCCAATTATCGAAACAACACAATTCAAGCAACCATTGCCACCACCGCTTCTCATTCCTCCAGTTCCAAGTAATTATAAATATTCATTTTAATGTTTTTGAAATATCTCATTTCTTTCCTTTCGGCTTTTAGAAACTCTCGAACAAAATCGCCTCAAACCTCTTCAACTCTCTATTATCACCCGTCTTCTCAATGTACTCACCAATCTACCAGTCAAGCCTCTCACTCTCCCAACATCATTCCCGACTCGGAAACGCAAACGAAGAGTCTCTGTTAAGAAGCCGTCTGTTCCTCTTCCTCGGCCACCAACTAACCCAACATCTCATTCACCAGTTCGAATGCAAACTCGATCTTTAAACACCATTCGTTCATGTCTTGCACGCTGCAATCAACCGGTAACGAATATTAGAAAACGTACAGCTACGTCAGCACTAGCTTCAACATCATCAGTGCCCTCAACTGCTCCTAAACGAATGAAATCGATGAAAATCGAACAATCTGCAAATGAATATGATTCGATTACGAAGTTTCTCAATTCCTTGACCAAACAAATTCACGATGAAGTAGGTCAAATGATCGAACGGAAATTACATGAGGACACTTCTCTATTCAATGATCATATCTATCGAATCATCAGTGAATTGATGATTAACAAATGTAGTATCATTTTACCACTAGTCAACCAACTTCATCCATACGAAGAATCAATTCAAGTATTATTAACTTTTATCAATAGTAAATCGACTACATTTCCAAAACACTTCATCGCAAAACTAAATCAAACATTTGAATACGACGTGAAACAACACCAATCCACAATTCACAAGCGCATTAAAACCCTCAAGTAAGCACAGTATCATTTGCTTTAGCGCCGTTAGTTGTTAGTTCTGAGAGTACAGATAAAATATCGCATAAATTCACGTCACTTTATGCGTAGTTCCTTTTAGTCGAAAACATACGATCATGTGCTTTACGGAGATAGCTGATTATTGAGTGCAAATCGAAAACATAGCTATTTTTATTCTTGTCAAATGCATTCTATTTTTTAAATTTTAGTCGATTATTCTTTCTCAGTTGTTCAATATTTACTTTATCATCATCAGGTGTGGCAATCTATGCCAGATTATTTGATATTGGTTACCATCTTCCTCATGCTGTACTAACTGATGCTTTATCATTCGTTTCAAACGTATATTCATCGTTAATATCGGTTGATTGTCAAACAAATTCATCGAATGTTTTATTACATCAAGTCCTATTCGATATTTTCAAAGAAAGCAAAATTAATGTCTCTCTAGAATATCTCGAAAATCTTCTCATTGGATATCATCGATATACACACGATCGCGAAGATTTGTTACGTTGCTTTGTGCTCATCTCTCGTTCTCAAACATGGCCATGGTGTGCAGGTGAATTATGCAAGAAGCTTCTGTTTCCATTGTTGACTCGAATCGACGCCCAGGATCGACAGCGAGAAACAATTTTAATGATTTTACAATACGTTTTATATCTATACAAAGACAACGGAGAGTTTCAACGTGATCTGGCCTTTCATGATCAAACGAAACAATTGTTATTATCGTTAAAGACAATGACAGATGATGAATGCAGTGTACGAGACAGAACTCTTTCCATTTTTCATACTTGTTGTCAAATAAACGAATAAAAGCAAGAAAGATAAGGGAACAGATAAACTGTAACGATGAAATAGAACACTTGGCCTAGAAACCATAGTCTAGAGTTAATTTTAGGATTATTCTATGCCCTCAATGACATCGAACTCGCAAATATCTTTCATCATGCTTATCATACGTGCAATTTAAAAATAGCTGCACAGGGTTCTTATCAAAATCGGTAGTCGTTCCATTAGTACTTTACTTTTCTGCAAAAAAAGGGGTGTGTCGAAAGGGGTAACAGCCCTTGTGATTCTATTGGATGTCAGCACGTATGTTCATTTTCTCATCTTATCTAAAAATTATTTATATAAAGAAAAGAGACCGTCACAGTAGACATTTATTTCTTTTACATCCAATTATCTTTCATTGCATTTCGTTTTGATTGTTATACAAATCGAAAGGTAAGAGTGTTCACCAATTGCTCTAAAGAATTAATGGTGCAAGTTTATATCGAAACCCTTTGCAATACAATACAATCAACGTCAAATACTCTCATATACCGCATATTTAATCGTCAACGTCTTAAGATTAATCTTCATAATTGATTCATCATGAAAACAAATACTCTTCAAGAGACACAACGTATACTGGATCTGATCGCAAAGCGCAGTTTGAATGATGACGGTAATCAGCTATTTAACTGTTCTGTCTGTGGAAAATTGTATTCTTTTAGAGAAAAAGCAACTAATTGATGAAACTGTTGATAATTTCAACAACTATATCAATCCAGGATTTCTAAAATATCGAAAATCGTTCTCACCGGACTACGTTGCAGGTAAACATCTTCGATATTCAAAACATCTCTCACTCCCTTTCGGTCTAGTTGAATGGTCAGACAGCGGTTCAACGTTTAAATGTGTCAAAGGTATTGAATACATTGATTGTTTAGGTGGATACGGCATTTATAAGTAAGTTATACCAACCGAGCTGTATTTCGACCCTTCTAAATTCTCATTATATTTTAGCGTTGGCCATCGTCATCCAAAAGTGTTAAAAGCAGTTACAGATCAATTGCAACGTCAAGCATTGCATTCTCAAGAACTACTCGATCCATTACGTGGCTATTTAGCAAAAATTCTTGCTGAGTTAACGCCTGGAAATTTAAAATATGCGTTTTTCACGAACAGTGGAACGGAATCCGTAGAAGGTGCGTTGAAAATGGCTATGTCAGCGACGGGACGTCGAACAGTAATTGCCGCTGTTGGTGGTTTTCATGGAAAGAGTCTGGGATCATTGAGTGCAACCTCAAAGTAAGATCCTTACGGTTCTAAACATTAATTCCGACAAAATTCAATACATATATTTAGAGCTGTTTTTCGAAAACCATTCGTATCATCCTTAATCAATATGCGTCATATACCGTTCAATGACTTGACTGTACTGGAACAAACATTGGCTTGTTTGCAATTTACTGGAGATGATGCTGGTAGGACTCATAGTGGTTTGTGAAAATGACTATTTTTGCTGATGATAACATGTTTTTAGCCGCTGTATTACTCGAACCCATTCTTGGCGAAGGTGGAATCATTTTGCCGAGTGATGATTATTTTCCAGGTGTTCGTCGTCTGTGCGACAAGTATGGTGCTATATTCATAGCTGATGAAGTTCAAACTGGTATGGGTCGAACAGGAAAGATGTTCTGCGTTGAACACTGGAATGTAGAACCAGATATCATATGTTTGGGCAAGGCATTTGGTGGCGGTATAATGCCAGCAGGTAGATCGTAGAACACATAATAGAAAAAAACAAAATTTCTTTTCTTGTTCGTTTTTCAGGTGCTTTTATTGGATCTGAAAAACTATGGACAGCACTATTTGAGAATCCATTTTTACATACGACAACATTCGGTGGTAATCCACTAGCATGTGCAGCTGCCATAGCCACAATTAACGTCCTACTTGAGGAACACCTTTGCGAACGAGCTAAAACTATGGGTGATTTATTTTTAAGTAAACTCAAGTCAACAATCAAACCGTATACACCATATCTAACTCTTGATGCTCGCGGTAAAGGTTTAATGTTAGCATTAGAATTCGTCGATACAGATATTGGTTTCCGTGTAGCCAAAGGTTTATTTCGAGAAAAAGTTTTAGTTGCTGGTACATTAGTTAATGCGAAAACCATTCGAATTGAACCACCATTAACAATCACTACGGAACAGATTAACAGTGTTATTAATGCTTTATCCAAAGTACTGAGAGAAATTGCTAATAATATGAAAATTCAAGTAACAGACGAATCAATCGCGACAAATGTTCTTCAACGTACTGTACTTTCCCGACAGTTGTAATACATTTCTGAAAGACTCAATGCACTGATTTCTTTGATTAATCTGTATAAACTTTTTTGTTTCCTCTTTAAAAATAAATTTCAAATGGATCACGTTATATGTTCT
Organism: Adineta ricciae; assembly: GCA_905250025.1. NCBI lineage: Eukaryota > Metazoa > Rotifera > Eurotatoria > Adinetida > Adinetidae > Adineta > Adineta ricciae. The sequence goes on from CAJNOJ010000033.1 coordinate 292,884, forward strand.
TTTTCTTCTTTCGTTTCTCCCATCAGTCCGTCATTAACGATAAAGAAAACAAACCGTTAAACTCCCCACAGATTGTTCATCTACTTAGCACTAGATATTCCGAAATAATGAACCCAAATCAACCGTTCACTTCTCAGACGAATGAAAATGGAATGTCACGATCACAGAGTTTCGGTTTGTATCCAATGCAGTGTGAAATTACTTTTACGTGTTTTTGTTTATGAAGATTTTTCGGCGTCTCAACAATCGATACAAATATCGAATGTTATTCAGTGTGACCCTGCCCGGTTAGCGAACTTTTTAGGACATTGTTCACAGGTGAATAACAAATCTAACCAGAAGTTAGAAACAATCTACGAAAATTTACCAGCGCCACAGCAAATTGTAAGATTAGAATTCATTCAGACAGTTTACATCTTTTCTTGTCTTTTATTTTCGATTCAGATGTCATCCAACTTCCAATGGGTAAGATATCACATAGAATTTTGTTCAAATTGGAAAGATTTTCTTGGCTCTAGAACCAAAGCAAAGAACAACAATTATTCGATAACAAGATCGCATCTATTCGTGGTTCAGTTAGTTCGTGGAGTAGGTTGCATCAGCTATTATTGTAACTGTATACATCGTCTTCTTAAATTCTAGATTTATAATTCACATTTTACGACTGACGTTTTACTTTTTTTTTGTTTAACAAACTATATTGTGTGATGATAATTATGAAATAAATATAACGAGGTGTACCATAGCGACATCTGTGAATGAAAATTGTTTGTTTTTTTCACTTTTCAAAGTACTCTGGATGATCTTAGTACAGAGTATTGGCTAAATGCTTTTAAGTTAATCGGATGTCGGTACTTTTGTACATGTCGAAGAAAAGCTGGAGACTTGATCAATTTGCCTATGGCTAGACGTGGCTATGTGGTGTGAGATACTTTCGCATGTTCTCTTCTCTTTTACTTTCGTTTTTCTCTCGTCTCTGTAAGATTCTCTCTTGATTGAGTTAACCAATTTTGATTATTCGAAATGAGATCTATGAATAAAGTATCTTTCAGATTTTAGTTTTCAACTAACAAAGGGAATAATGTCGAATCAACGTTCAACAGCTCAAGATGAAGATTTACTTCTTCAAAACTTCAGTCGAAACGTTACTACGAAATCGTACGCTTTATTCTTTGGTAATGCTGCTGTTGTTTCAGCCATTCCACTCTGTAAGTTTCCTATGCAGAACGTCTTCGTTCGACAAAACTCTTTGCTCTCTCAGGGCTCTTCTGGCGTATTCACCAAATGGATATTACATCTTACTTCATTCATTTCATCATTGGCACTGCTATAAGCACTTATTTCCTCAATTTAGCTTATCAAAATATGAAATTTATCTTGAAGCATAAGTAAATAAGGGATTTTTATTTGGACGTTTCTCGAACATACGAAATTGACTTTCTAGAATCGCACAAAAACGGGAAGAAGCTGTCAATCGTGAAATATCGAAATTGTTTGCTAGTGACAAATCTGCAAATAAAAAAGATAAAGATGAACGGTAATGACCGTTGATTTCGTCTTTTCGACTGGTGTTTATCATTTTTCATTTAGGGTTTTAACACGTAAAAATGAGGTCGCCGATTTCGAAGCAACAACCTTTTCAATCTTTTATAATAATTCTTTCTATCTTGTCTGTCTCATTGTTTTATCATTTTTCGTCTTCAAAAACTTTTCTCCAACTGTTAACTATCTATTTTCCGTTGGTCTCTCCACCGCCATTGTTTTTCTTTTTTCAACTGGAGAGAAATAAATAGCAGTAGAATCGACAAGATATTCTGTTTATTGTTATTGTTCTTCATCGTTTCTCGGTTTACAAATCAATGTCATTTGTGCAATCATCTATCCTAAACTATTTTATTGTGTTTTCTTGTTCCATTCATTCTTTATGTTAACTATCATCAGCAGTAGTTAAGACATGGTTAAAAGAATAAACGTAAAACAATTGCATGAGTACTCATAAAGTTCAACGAACATTGCCATTCCACTAGGGTCAACTCAGTACGAATATGTAATTGATTTCTATTTCAAAGACATTTCGGCACAAATGCTAGATCTAATATTAATTAAAACAATAGATAGAAACAATATTTGCATACCTATTTCGAAACCTTGAGTATGGAAGAATAAGACTACGTGGCCATTGTATTTGTATTGAACTATTGTCTGCCTGTCAATCAATATTTGTTGCCCTACGCAATTTCATTTTGAATATATAGGCCAGCTTTGAAAGGAGAAGAACGAAAGTTTTACTTAACAACCTAAACGGCAATCAAACGCTGAACTTGACCAATATGAAAGTTAGTATCAGTACATTCTCTACCGCTGTACTTATGCTTGCGTTTCTCGTGTGTGGTAAGATTGAATTCGGATAAAAACAGATCTTAATTGCGAAGATATCTTCTAAACTAGAGAATCAAGCTGCTTCATCATGTTATTCATGCAATGATTGTGGCACTAATTGGGATATATCAAAAGCTAGTGTCGTTTCAACATCAGGTCCTAATGATTATTGTCGAGTAAGTAGATGGACTCTTGTTCGCTTCATTTTGGACTTTTTCATATCGTCTAGAAAACCGTAACAGGACCAATGGTGAGCAAAGACTATACATCGAGTTGTACATCTGCCAATCTTCTCGGTCATGGTATTTTCTGTTGTCAAACAGATTTGTGCAATTCAGCAAATCGACCATCAGCTACAATGCTTATATTTCAACTGACAACTGCTCTTCTCTGGATAGTATATCGTTATCTATTTTGATGTCTTTGTGTTCGATTGTGATGTGATATATATTCGAGCTTTAAATAAATCAGATAGTCTTATTATTCAGTTCATTATTGAAATGTAAGTTTCCAACATGGAAGTGTTATTCTTCCATTTTGAAAATATGATTACTGGGTTCACAAAGTTGTTTTCTTTTGATGAATTTCCAAGATAAAATGGAAAAGGCTTCTGTTTTTTCTTCATGCCATTCTCAATTTATGGCAGAAAACAATAATTTAAAAAGATAGCAATCTAAAATGAAAGCAGCGCAAAGAGAAAAAAACTTTCTGAACAGACTTCAAAATAGCTTGCAAAAATTTGATTTTCTCTCAAGTTAAAAAGAAAAAAGCTTACGCACTGTTTGCAACCTCTTTTACTATTCTTGAACTGCATCCAACATGAACACGATCTTGGCATTTTGCATCTGTGTCGCTAGTAATATTTCTCTTTCGTGATTTTCAATGATCACTAAATATTGGTCTTTAGTTGCACTACCGGTATCAATTCACGGGCTTCAATGTTATTCTTGTGACTTGTGTTCGGTACCATTCACCACGAACAATGCAACTATTGTTTCAGTTAATGTTACCGGTGCGTCATGTACTGTAAGATTAGTTCTATAGAAATCTATCGATTGCAAGATTTGCTAATGTCTGTCTTAGAAATATGTTTTTGCATCCTATGTCTCCAAAGGCTATGCGACTGACTGTGCTCAGGTGAACGTAAATGGAATCGGCACTTGGTGTTGTAAGATGTCCTGTAACTAACACGACACGAAACAAACTGTTGCTATTTTTCTAGGTTCTACTGACTTATGTAATGCTGGTCAATCCATTGGCTCGTTTGATTCAAAGAGAATCCTTGCAACATTTCTGGTTGCTATCGGTATCATGAAAATGATTCATTCTTAAATGTAAAAACAGAAAATTTTTTCCGCGCACTTTTCATCTGCTTGAGAAATTTATGCATAATCATTTTTTTGCGACTGCCCATACAGCTTTAACTACTAATTCAAGAAATAAATAAAAACGCATTTGTCATAGCTTTCCATAGAAACTCAATCGATATTCTCCAGGTACTTTGCTCATCGAAACAGCAATTTTACTTTCAATTTATTTAATTGTTGCACTTAAGAATATCTACTAGTAATAACACTTGCTTTTTATAACAAAAAGTGGAGATGATAGCTATATTTAAAATTATGACAATGGCCACCCATACCTTTTTATATCAAACAAAAATACTTCGGAAGCTTCTTTATTTCAAAGAGAACACAAGTAGGTAGTATGATAATTTAAGATACAAGGAATATGAGGCATCTATACGGTACGTTTCTCACAAGTTTTGCCCGTCAGTACTTCGTGATTTTTCAAACCATGATACAAAGTCAGGAGATAGGTAAATACACATTTTTTATCCAATTGGCCATGTATAAGATCGCTACTATCCAATAACGGATAAACTTCAGCTTTTTCTCTAAAAAATCACAGACGATTCAAAAGAAAACAATATGAAATTCTAAACTTACTCGGCAAGACGAAATGCTAAATCAAAATTCTTCTGTTTGCTATCGCTATTCAGCGCATTGAAATCGAATGCATCGGGAAAATAATGATGAATTATTGCACAGAAGGCCAAACCATCCGCAAAATCACTTGTAAAATTCCGGATTCTCACTGACTAAACAGAAAAACAGGAAATCGAATAATAATAAATCATTTTTACACTACTTCATAATCCCGTGTCACATGTTGACACCATTTTAATAACCGTTCCTGCGCTTCTCGATACGACGGTCGTGAATTCGATGTCATCTACAACAAGAATAATCCGAAACAATATACATACAATTGAAAGAGAAAGACCGCGACACGTTAAATTATACACACTGTCGATCAATGATTCGAACTCATTCTTCTAACTATGATAGAAAGACGAATGATTATATATGCACAGATTATTTTGTTTTGATATGTCACAATTATGTAAGAATAAATACTTACATGATTGAAATAATATTGAAAGATAACAAACCTGCTGACTGCATTAGAAATATTCTGCGTCGAATTATTATGGGAGATACAAAAAAACTGACACTTCGATGAATTGAGTGAAGAAATCTACTTTTGTTCAGTATATTGATAATCTTTATGTAAATGAAATTGAGCTCGCTTGGTCGACGAGCGAGGACAAAAAAATGTGTGAGAATACTATTATCATCATTATAACATAACTGTTTCTTTCTGCTCATCGTTTATTCGTGTATGTGTGTGTGTGTGCATGTAAGTAAACAGAGTAGTTCAAGCCATCTAATCAATTTCCGGTCGCGTCGAAGGTGTATTGAATAAAGAGTAAGTCTCTAATCTTCACGATAGGCAAAGACTATCGATTGTTATGCGATTTAGTAGTACATACGTATATGATCGAATGTCAATAAACGAAAAGATCTGCTGGGTTATTCACGTCCTTATATGATAACGAAGAGGATCATCTTTTTAGGATGTGTAATTGTATTAGTAATTGCGAGAACAACCTTATCCAACATAGAGATATACCATTCTATTCGACATGGATTAAAGCAAAACGTATTAAGCAGTTACGAAGGATAAAACTTGAAGAACTTTCTGAACAGAGTTCTCGCTCAGAATCATCAGGTAATTGAAATGAAAAGAATTTGACTTTAAAATAAGATAAGCATGATCAATTGCTACTGCATATCTGTACGAACTAGATGTCGCTATCACCTAAATTAGATATTGTTCATCCAGGTTTTCTATTGGTCGATTAATTGCATAACAGATATAAAAGAGACAGTGCCTTTTGTTTATCATCTTTCGTTGAATATTCGTTCATAACGATCATATATTTCTCTGAAGAATCGACAATTCTTGATTAATAAAATGTCGGGATCTACCTCAAAACAACCAAAACTTGATGGTAGGATCTAATTTAGTTATCAAGTTTTTTTTCCCAACATTATTAAATTTTAGAAGTTGAAATGCAAAAAGCATTTGAAGTCATTGGCGAAGTTCAAAACGAAATCGACCGTCTTAACGAACAAGCCAGCGAAGAAATTCTTCAAGTTGAACAAAAATACAATAAACTTCGGCAACCTAATTACAAAAAACGTTCGTCATTTCGCAATAACATTCAATCTATAATCATTTGTTTCCAGGTTCAGACTTGATCAGCAAAATCCCATCATTTTGGATTAGTGTGTTTCTTAATCATCCTCAACTATCGGGCTGCCTAGACCAAAACGATGAAAATGTTTTACAATATCTTAAACGTGTCGATGTTGAAGAGGTAAAGAAACGAGAGAAAAACAACTTTCTAGTAATAATTTTCTTTTCAGCATGAAGATATCAAATCAGGCTATCGTATTAAATTCGTAAGTTTTTCGTTCGTGTATTTTGATTTGTTGGAAATCATACTTGATTTCAGACTTTCGATACAAATCCATACTTTGAAAACGATTCAATCGTTAAAGAATATAGTATCACTGAATCAAGCGAAACACAATGCAAAGCAACGCCTATTCGATGGAAAAATGTATGTTTAATCTCGGCGGACTGACAAATATGGAGGTTTGTTTTCGTCTAGGGAGCAAAAAACGGTCAATCAGCGACCAATCGAAAAACTGACGGTGACAATTCGCGTAAACGTTCCCATGATCATGAAAATGACAATGAACATGGTGCATTTATGAGTTGGTTTGTGGATACTACTGGTGAATCAGGCAATGATGAATTTGGAGAAGTTATTAAAGATGATATCTTTGTTAATCCTCTTCAATACTATTTGGTAAGCGACAAGAAGTCGAATTTTTTTCTCAGATAACACCTTTCCCCTTCGATAGGCTGCAACAACTAACGATGAAGACGAAGGTAGCGGTGGCGAGAATGACGACGACGAAGATCCTGAAGTAAGTTGACATATGAAGTGAACTATACGAATAAACTTCGATACTTCTTCTTTCACTAGGGCAACGAAGAAGAACAAGAATAATGAATATGATTCACTCCTACGAACGTTTGTAGATTCTACTTACTAACATATCTCTCCTTCTTTCTTATCTTCTACTTTGACTAAATCATTTGTACTCGAGATGTTCGAAAGATCAATCCGGTTGTGTTCACGTCAACAATATCTGCTTTATTCAATTACTCTTGTCATTTATTTTCGTTTCTTACTATTGTCTGTCATGTCTATCATGGAGAATAAATAAAATTTTTCTCATTCAGAATTCAATTCATTCACTCGTATATCAATTTTATAGACAACGTCCATAGCATGTCGAGTCTCTTCAAACTCTTGCTAATTGTACTGATGAGTTCATTTTCTATCAGTGATGTCTTTGATACTGGCCGACAAAAATATCAACAAATCGAACTGCTATCAAAATCTTCAACAGAAACATCCTCATGTTGGCATCGAGTATTAACAATGTTGCACGAACGTTGTTCATTGGATCAATTAGATCAATATCAATCATTGATTGCTTACCAATTCACTCTTTGCCATCTATCAACAATGAACTCCGATTTGACAAGTATTGCGTGTGATGAACATCGAGTTGAGTCATGCGTTGAAAAACTTCATCAATATACAAATGCATTCATTGGTAATTAAACTCATTTTGACAATGACGACATTCCGTGAGGATTGTTTACTTTAGCTTATACGGAATTCTATCCTTTCGTTCAAAGTGTTTGTTATGTTCTACATGAAAAGTCATACCAATCGGAATTGACGTCACGTCTGACATATTTCCTTGAAAATTCTCAAGAAACAATAACGAAATTAGTTTCCTCGATTCAACTGCAGACTGAACTAACACAGAAAATTAAACATCAGCAATACATTCAAGAAACAATTCTCACAAATGCAATGAAATTGAAAGATTTGGCTCGAATAAATATGGATAAAACACAAGATATTCTCAGTAATGTCATTCAAGCTGCTCGTCATGAATACGATCTACTAAAACAAGTAGAAAATTGTTCTTGAATTCAATTTTGATTTCATTCATTGGAAGTAGATCTGTGCACTTTCACAAACAATTCAAACGATCGTACGAATTACTTGTACATATTCATTTTGGTTCTATGCTCTGTCAATGTTCGCTATTTATATGATTACCATTCCGAAACGAACAAATCGAGCGAGGTTTTTAACTTGTTGTAAATTGGTTAACAAATCAGTTTCTTTCGTTTGATGCAGGTCAATGCTATTCTCCGGTATGTTTCTCTATGTTCTCCTCGAACGATACCTTCAAATGTCAACGGTAAATTAAAAAGATCATTTTTCCTATCGTCATTTTTGTCTCTCTTTCTGATAGATAATCAATTTCTATCAGTGGCGTTTGATTTGTTGGACATGTTGTCTATTGGTCCTGATTCGATTCGCGTATAAATATCAAAGTCGAACAGAAATACATCATGAGCAACTCCATCGTATCTCAACGAATCTTATGCAAACCGAAGCAACCTTCCATCGAGTATCAAGAGAATTAAAACGTGCACGTTCACGCTCACGTTCGCGTTCTCGATCCATTCGAGCAAGACAGCGTCAAACTCAACTGCCTTCTCCACGTACGTTAACACAACTATTCGAATTCGATTATCCTTTCGGTTCACTTTTTAGTTGTTCAAGATCGTACTAATGAAAACAAAGAAAATACTCAACCAATAGACAAGATCCCTCCTTCGCAAAGTCATCTTATCGACGATGAAAACGATCAATCATTTATCAATCATACAAACAAACGTCATTATAGTCTGCTGCTCTCTCGCGAGTAAGTTCTTCTTTCGTATGTAAAATATTCAAACTATTTATTTAAAAAAAAGACAATCTAGATCGTCGAAGCCGATACAAGTTCTACTAGAATCGAAAAAAGTCAATAGCAATATATAGTGATTTGAAAATGAATCAAACAATATCTAGTCTTTCTTTAGTTAGGGTAGAAAAATGTATTTAGAGAAAAGTGGAATTGTCCACCGTTGGATACATGTTCAAATTTCGACATTCGGTCAGATTATATTTTTGTAAGTCATTGTAAGATATTAAGCCTTCTGCTGGCTTCACAGTCTTTTGAAGTTCTTTTGCTATCTAAATTTCAATAAATCTCAATCAATGAAAACATTTGTTTGCCTTCTCTTACTTGTTCGTTGCTTTCCAATACGCGAAGGAGATTTCCACCTATAAGTTTGATGATATCATCATCTGTCCAATTATCTTGTGCTAGCAAATATTCAATTAGTTTCGGGAATTTTGAAACATCTTCGAGACGTTTTGGCGTACTACAATAAAGGACGACATAATTAAAAGAAAATGTTGCAGTCGAAAATGATCGACAGACTTTTGAATACCATCAAAATCCCCGCCTAAACCGATACTGTCAATTCCAGCGACCTTTCGAATATGATTAATATGTGCTAGATAGAAGATTATTCACAAGGGCAAGTAGGAACAACGAAGCAATTCATCTTACCAGCAACATCGGCAATCGTGACAGGTTTCGAAGGATCACATACGAGAAATGATGGCACAAATGTGACCATGACGATACCCTTATTCTTTTTCTACAACGAAAAATATCAATTTCTTCCGCTGGATTGCTTCCATCAACTGTAAATCATACCACTAATTCAAGTACATCATCAGGTACATTGCGCGTGTGGTTACATAGAGCATATGCTGATGAGTGACTGAAGATCACAGGTGATTGCGTGACATTAAGTACGTTGATCATGGTTTCTTTTGAGACATGTGATAAATCAACTAACATTCCTAGTCGATTCATTTCTGTCACGATTCGTTGACCAAAATCAGTTAGACCATTATTTTTTATCAATGTCGAGTTCACTCGATCGACTTGATTTTGATCAGCCCTATGTAAGAATTCAGCTTTGAATTAGTTTTACCAAAGACGCGACTTACCATGGAGTATTACAATTATGTGTAAGTGTCATATATCGCACGCCCAATTGATAGAACAATCTTAGAACAGCAAATGAACTTTCGATGGCTTGTCCACCCTCGACACCGTATAGACTAGCAATACGTTTGGCAGCGAATGCCTGTCGAATTTCTTCAGCAGTTTTAGCCATTTGAAATACATCGGGATGTTTTGCGAGTAGACGATTCATCAGATCAATTTGTTCCATAAAACTTACTGTCGCATCTTTTCCTTGATGACTACAACTGGTATATATTGACCAGAACTAGAATTTATCGAAAGACGAGCTTTCCTCGACAAGATGCGTGTGTCAAATATGAGCTAGAAACCTGTCCACCAACTTGACCGAGTCGTAATCGGGTTATATCGGTATGCGATGGTGTTGAGTTCTTCACTGGATACTGAGTCATATTATGCAGATCTAAGTCATTGATTTTATTTTGAAAATTTTCTCGAATGAGCCATGGCCAATCGTTGTGCCTGAAATAAAAATTTCTCTTCCACTTCTCATCTTCGTAAGACTTTATGAATGGTCCGAAATGATACTCCGCCAAGGTGATCACAGTGTGTTTATTAAGTGAACTTTTGATAAAGGTTATACACTGTTATCCGTACATCAGATAATCAAGTGAGAAATCTTTTTTTGAAACCTCGCAATGACATTCTAAGCACCCTATCATTTTACATGAGATATTTAATGAAAGGATTCCGACTTCACCGCTGAATGACATTCAAAAAGAAAGAAAGCATGCACAATGCTTACCCATCGATTAGAGGATTATTTGCGAGTATCTGAGATGTTCGTTGTTCCAAAGTTAATGGAGTTGGTTTCCGTCTACCGGCGACCACTCCGACAATCACACCAACAACGAGACTAATAAGCAATATAGTTCCCACGCTTCCAACAACAATCAGTTGTCTTTTCGTTAGTGCCATTGTGTTATCTTAGCAATTGATTATGTTGTCTCGATCACGACTGTGGTCGGCCTCGTTGCACTATGTTGTAATAGTCCAATAAGCGAGAGGAAAATGTCTTAACTATCGAGAGAAATGAAAAGGGAAGAGATAACAGTATTAAAAAGAGAGAACATTGATGAGAAGAGAAAGAGAAGTGACAAACAGCAAGATCAGTACGAAAGCTATACTTGACTATTGTACATCTATGTTGACGACACGAGAATATGCATATCTTATTTTCTCTTTTCCGTTATAAAGTCTTCAGTCAATAGATTTGCATTCATGCGGTTATTGTATATTTCCTCTTTTTTTTTGATGATGTCATCCAACGGGATTGATCAATGTGCCCTATAAATCATTCTCGCTCTTTTTCCTTCTATTAAAAATCATGCCAATCTGATTCTTGAAGTCGAACTACGCACGGATACGAACGTTTGTCTGTGCATTTATTTATAATAAATATCTTTCTGTATGCATGTACATTTGTCTTTATATAGTTATTTTCGTCACACACGCACGCAAAACAAACCATTCTACTGAAGAAACGATAGATCATAACATGAGAAAATATACACACTTGAAAATGCAAAACTGAAACAAGAAATCGAAGAGTGTGTATTGTGCTAATCGTTAACAAAAAAAACGAAAGATAGTAATACGAGGTGAGAAAAGTTAATAAGGAGAAATCCATGGTACATGTATTAAAGTTAGCAAGAAAATAACAAAATTGGAATGAATGTACAGAAAAATATAACATTCGTGCAAAACTCAATTATTATTGAATGTCGTGCGCATTTGACAGACAGATAGACAGAACGAGATAGGGATAGAAAACGAATAAAACAAAACATGCTGTCACCGGAACATCTATAAATGAGTTTTCTTTTTGAGATTGTTCGTTTGAGAAGAATGAAAAGTGTTCATGTACACAGAGAATATGGCACAAAAATAAAAACAGTTATTCTTTGTGTTTATAGACTTTCGCCTCCAAAATCAGTTTTTTCAATCTTCCGTTACTTTACGACGGCATGTTGGACATGAATCATTTTCCTAGAAAAAGTGAGAATCGTTCATGACATATGATTCAACAAAATGAAGAATAGCATACACTCAACCATGTGGATATGCATGGCAAATGAAATAAATGTGTACAATGTAATTTGTTTATGACTTCTTGATCGTCAAATTCAGTTAAACATATCGGACATTTTTCAGCTAATTGAATGGATGTCGTTGTGGCCCTTTCATTTACAAAGCTGATCTTTGGCAATGAATCAATTTCTACTTGACTCAGTCGTGGCGGAGGCAAAGTAAAACTTAATATACGTGATAAACGTATCATGTTCTAAATCAATAAAGATTGATGTAAAAGAGGATGTCAAGTGAGTGCTATTTACTTCTATACTGTCGAATTCGTTTCGTGTACCCAAACGACCGTAGATAAGACCGAAAATAAGTTGGTCGAAATTGTTCATCGCTCCTTCCAGTGATTGTATGGAATCGATGACAATCTCGATGGCACGACTTAAGCGTATATGTGTTACACCTGGGATGAAGTCTTGAGAGTTTATAGTTGAGGCGGAACTTGACGATGAGGTCGATGACGCACTCGATGGAGTCGCAGTTGTAGCACGCGAACTAGAGACAAAGAAAGAAATGAATATAGATTGACGTAATGAAGCTTGTCGTCTTACCGAATATTGAAACCAGCGCCGGATGTTGCTCGCGATGTTCGACCAAGACCAGCTGTTGTTCTTGTGGATAGATTATCGTTATCGGCTGCTAATAAATTGTATACTGATTCAACAATAGTGTCAGTAGTCGGTGAGGTTACAGGTTGTTCATCGTCTTCGTCAGATATATAAACAAGACGATACTGTCGTGGCTGAACAACAGGCGGTGGAGGAGGTATAAGTGGAGTAACTGTTGAACTGATAGGAATTGTAATTGGTATTGGCGGAGGTAGAACAGGAGGTGGAGGAGGTATAAGAGGTGAATGTGTGCTACTGGCCGGTGCTGCTGATGTGTGCGTAGCTGGAGTTATTGGTGGAATGGGTTGCCGAAAGCGTCGTGGTGCAACAGTTGGATATGCAGGTGGAACTTGAGGTAAACGAATTTGTGATGTTGGACGACGTGTGCGTAGATTATATCGTTGTCGAGTTGTCAACGTTGTACTAACGGATGGAAATCGCGTTAATGGATGGCGCGGATCAGGTGTCAACGACCGATTTCGAAGTGAGTAACTCGTACGAGGCGCAACAGGTGGTGGTAGTCCCGTCGGTGGTGGATTGTTGCGGTGCCGTTTAGGTGGAGCATTCAAAGTATTTACAGTTGCTGGAAGAGATGGCATCGCAACTGATGATGAACCTATTTCTGAAATTGTATTTGATACTGCTACAAGTGTTCCTGTTCCGATTGCTGTTGTCGTTGTTGCGTGTCGATGATCAACATTGTTTTCAATCACATTCGTTGATCGAGTTCGTTTTCGTGTTGCCATTGATCTTGATGGTAGCGATGCCATAGAAGAGTACACGGTTCTGTATTTTTCAAAAGACAACAATCAAGGAACTGTCTAAAAGTTGAATTTATTTGAAAAGTCTATAGATGACATTGATGGTTGACCTTTGGATCGTTTACCAACTTGCTGGAACAATAAGAGAGTTTGTTTGTTGTTATTGCTCACTATTTTCTCAACAGTTCATTCTATAGCCAATAAATGAGAATTGAACAATAGATGGCGCTTGAATTTGTATGGGAGGGTGGGTTTTTGCGGAAACATGAAGAATAATTGATTCATGATGTTTTACATCTTTTCTATGGAATCAATCATTTATAGCAATCGCGAATGCAACTTTTGATAACAAAGACAATTGTAGTCAAAATATGAACAAAGTTTTTTTGTCGAATTCGGTGATAGATAGATACGTTTTTCGAGACAAAGAATACTAGATTTTATGCTGAAGTTGTTTTTGAATTCAATAGACACGATGAATACCAAACTTTCTTTCGCAGATGACGTATGAATGAATATCGTTTCCAGTATATGAACATTTTCTGTTTTCATTGGTTCATGATCGATAGATAACCGAGCGCCACTAGTATATCACTGTTTCTTTTATTGTCCTTTTGTCATGTTCGTTCGTTTACTTGTTCTTTTAGATCACAACCATCGTTCGTTGTAACGTCTCAAGTCATGAACCCATGTCAAGAGTGAAACCAGTATAATTGTTGACAAATGGCGACTACTGCTGCTGCTGCGGATTACGACAGCATAGTCGATTCAATTTGGAAAGATCGAATTGAACGAGCGTTAAAATACGTTAGTCGAGCAATCGATTTAAAACAACGATCCGATGCTGCGTAAGAAGATTTGTATACGAATCCAAATGATTTGATTTTCCTCTTCCATCACAGACCATTGCTTGCAAAGATTGCTGAACAATACAATCGCATTCGTCGACCACGTATTTTGTCCGAAATGATATCCGATGAAAATCATTCATCTCTCTACACGAACTGTTCCTTCGATGAACTTACTGGTGATAAAATGACCTGTTCGCTTTCGATATTACCACAAATCGATCAATTACCAAATATGTTTACTTATGTTTCCCTGCAGAGCAATTTCTTAGTAAGATTTCTGCTCGATGACGTCACTAATCAACATCGATTTCTTTTCTAGTGTGATACGATTACAAATCTATCTAATTTAGTTTTTGATGAAAATGACGAAGACGTGAAAAATCTTCTCATTTCCATACAGTCAGATTCCTTCACCGAACAACAGCAATGTAAGGGAAAGAATATCTTCGACATCTTAGAACCAACTCTCGTTTTCCTTTAGCTATTCGACTTTTTTCATCTATGAAACGTATGAATCGTTCATCGAAAACGTCATTTTTAAATGATCGGAACAATGAATTTATATTCGATGAAGAACATCTCTTGGATTTATTGAAACGTCTCAAACAACAAGCAGAACACACATCATCACCGATGACATCGGATGACGAAGCCAATTTGTTCAATTCATTAATTAGTAAGTCCTCTCCATTTCAATGTCTACGAAAAGCGAATCTCGACGTATGTTCTAGAATTTTACCCATCCTCCGCGGATTTAATCCGAGATCGATTTGGTACGATATTCGAATCAAAACGTTTACCACCGAAAGAATTCACTCCGAATATTGACAATAGTTCATTAGCACTTGATACAACCTTAGAGAATACATTACACTCCTATTTTATGTTGTTCTGCCGACGGTGCCATCGGTACGATTGCTTTTTGCATAAAGATAAGCCAGTTACTCCGATTTTGAATAAACCATCGAAAATGTCCAATCATATCTATCGTCCCTGTAGTCTTCAATGTTATCAAAGAAATCCGAAGTCGTGCTTTCAACAACGACGAGCCAATCTCGAACTTAAACGAAGTTACAGCGAACTGTTGGATAGTAAACCATCGACAAATGGTTTACACTCCAAACGTACGAAATCTAATTTGATCAAAGCCGATGAAATTTCTTCGACATTCGATTTTAATTTCTCTCGGAATGGTTTGCTTTTCAAACCGTCCTTGAAACGCAAATCAACGGATGAATTAGCGCACTGGTCAGTAAGTGACAAGTCATTATTCCGTGTTTTTTACAAAATCTTTGGCGACAATATATGTATGATCGCTGATCTGATCGATAAGCCATGCTCACAAGTTTATACGTTTCATTTAAATGAAATTGAAATCAATGAAAAAAAGTTATTTCTACAAAAACAATTATCATCCATTGGACCTTTATTAGACATGACGACATCGGATTCGATTGATGTGAAAATAAATGGTGTCTATAAGAAGAAGATCAATGGTGATTCAGCCGATATGCATGGAATGGAGAATGAAATGAATATGTGCAATGGTGATGATAAGGATCATCAACAATTAGTGAGAATTTTTTCTAACGACATATAATTTTGTAGAAAGATTTGTTCATTTTTAGACAAATGGAAATCGATCTTCATCATCATCGCGTCGTTCGCATTCATCTTCGCTTCGTCGTCAACGTAGTCACCAGCATCTGCTACTAAGTCATCATAATAATTTGTTACAAGAACAAAAACGGCATACCTATTATCCATGCGACCATGATCGTTCACTCCCATGCAATGAACACTGCTATTGTGTTCGTTCGGGGAATTTTTGTGAAAAGTTCTGTTGCTGCGAGTCAACCAAATGTGATAATCGCTTTCCTGGTTGTCGTTGTCGATCATCTTGTACCACAAAGCAATGTCCATGTTATGCTGCAGCACGCGAATGCGATCCGGATCTGTGTACACAATGTGGCGCCGATGATTTTCGAAATGGAAATGCTAACAGTGACGAATTAATTACTAGATCAACGTGTTCCTGTCATAATGTTGCCATACAACGTAATTTACATAAACCATTGCTATTAGCAGAATCAGATGTTGCTGGTTGGGGAATTTTCACTCAAGTGAACATTCAACGAAACGAATTCATTGCTGAATATTGTGGAGAAATTGTAAGAAGATGTATACATGTGTTTTCAAGTTTTGAGTTTGTTTTGTGTATACTTTTAGTTAACGCAAGATGAGGGTGAAATACGTGGACGAATGTATGACATGATAGGTACAAGTTTTCTATTTGATCTTAACGAAGAATATATGGTTGACGCGACGCGTCGCGGAAACAAAATTCGTTTTGCTAATCATTCAATCAATCCGAATTGTTACGCGAAAGTCATTATGGTTAATGGTGATCATCGAATTGGAATCTATTCGAAACGATTCATAGCAGCAGGAGATGAATTGTTTTTTGATTATCGTTATGGTGCCAATCACCACTTACGTTTTGTTGGTGTAGAAAAACATGATCATGGAGATCAACCTGATACACTGTTGCTGTGATGTCTTAAATTTTGTTACCTTTTTCCATTCCGTAGTATTATTATTGAATTCTGCTTTTTTTTCCTTTTGTTTCTGTTTCGTGCATGTTCAGATTTTGTAGAGACATTCGTGCTCATCAATGTAGACTAGATTGATCTTTGCTTTTGCTTTTTGTTCTGGATATTCTGATTGTTGTACAATATTTTCCTCTGCGTTCGATAGAAGAGAACATGTGAATGTCTGTTTTCTGCCAAGGAAACATTTGTTTAAATGAATATAAATTATGGAGGCCACGTCGATTGTGTTCTTCAAAAGACAAAACATCAAGAATTCGGCGGTTATGCACTATATTTGATGCGTGAGAAATGAACTTTTAATCGAATCAATCTTATACATATATTCGACATAATCTTTCTGAGAAAGTTCATTTTCAAATGCGAATATTTGCTGTCGAATCTCATTCGATAGTTTATCTCGACAAGAACATTGAGTATCTAACAATAGATATGTCGGCATATCAATTGAGCCGACTGTATGGTACAGATGATGTTGGTGAGTTCGAATGTCTCTCCATGTCTGACTCAAATTTCTTCCTCTTTTTGCATCTTCATCATTTTCCTTGTCAATATTGAAGCTGATCTCCCACTTTTTATGGTGGTCATTTCGTCTTTCACAACCAGTGCCTAGAAAAAGATCTCGTCGATCCTATTGCTCGTCCGAGGATTCGACATACACAGCTGATGAGTCGCATGAGTTTGTGTCCATTTGAAAGGACTGGTCAGCATTATATCATTTTGAAAATGAATGCATTCGATCGAAGGAAAAAAAACGAGTTCTTCGCGCAAAATGGTCGTCTTTTATTGTACTGTAAATTATTCGAAGATTTTCTAGCTGAAAATTATTAACAAAAATGGGTGCGATTAGAACCTAACCATGGCTTAATGTGATCGCGAAGATTTGTATAAAATGAAGGCGAGTATCATGTAGTAGTGTAAGAATCACTCAAGTACGAAAGTTACATATGTTGGTTAGCAATTCATCGTTCGCAGATAGCTATTATATATTGTATTGATATGAATCTATTCCTGACAATTGATGATCTTGAGTTGTTGCTGTAAACTGTTTGAGCACAGCAAATATCAGATATATAGAAATGTTCTCTGTCGGCCACGCAATCGATAAAACAAGCTCATGGTAAATGAAAGAACTTACAATCGACTGTAGTCTATCACAAGACCAACGAGCTTTCTTCTTTCACTAGTACAAAGCGACTAGTATTTTGATGATACAATTTTAGATGTTAGTCGTGGTGATGAAGTATGCTGAGAGATAAAAAAATTAAATGCTGATTTAATAATCTCATCTGAAAGGAAATAAAACAAATGTTCGGTAGTTTATTTCAATCAAAATAGATTTCACAGATCAAAACGTTTATAACTAGGTAAATCACCCGAGAAATTTCCATTAGCTAACGGACATCCGTCACCGGTTATACCGCCTGTTCCCCACCATTTTGGAAAATGTATATCGTTATTTTGAAAAACGAAAAAGATCAGAATACCAGAGATGGCGACGCCACAACTCATCGCTGCTGAGAATAAGAACGCATACTGTTTCCACCAGGCATGTGCATAACGAAAAAGTACAAAATTAAAAAATGCACCAACGATGAACCATGTTAGGTATTCACCAGCTGGTGCTGTTGGTATCAAACCTACACCACACAGTAACACAGGAAAATGAATATATTTGAGCCATTGATGAGTTGGGTATTTTCTTATTAACAGCCACGCTGGAATCGGTAGGATTGCACCGAGAGGAAAACCACAAAGAAGGGGGAAATACAGAGACGATGGGCCAAACATTCGAGTTGGACCAATAACACCCCAAATAATCGATGCCGAATAGAATGTTGTCGGTTTTGGACATTTCCATTCGACATTGTTTGGTGTACAGATATGCGGAACATGATCGATGAGATACATAGCTACTATATAATTGACCAAGCTAGTGATCATGGTTGCAAGAATTTGAGTTAAAAACATTGTACGAGGAGGAATCTATATGGAAAATCATACGGTCGATCAGTCGATATCTTTTGGAAACACAAGTCACCTTCATATAATGACCGTATTTTAAATTTTCAAGCAAAGATATCGCTTGTATTTGACTTCCATATGCATAAGCCTTAAACACTATATTAGCGATGGGCTTGCCAGGAATAAGAATGCCAGCAATAAATTCAGATACAACATTGATTCCTACAAGAATATTGTACGAGAAAAACGTGTAACTCTCAATCCATCTTACCGAAACTCATACTTGATGTCGCTAATAACATTCCTGTGGGTAGGATAAAAATTAGAACAAGAAACACAGCGACTACACAAATAATATACAATCAGTGACTTGTAAATCAATCTTAATTTCACAATCATCATACCGAATAAAAAGTACCAAGGCATAAGTTGACCGTGATGACAAACAATCGCTGATACAACAAATGTAGCGAGAAAAAGAATGGTATACCTAAACATTTAAACAGACGATCTGAGTCGGAAATAATCGCATTAAAGTCGACTTATACCAGTAGGATGGTACTTCATTATATTGTGTCATAAGTTTCGCATGAATATCACCACCGATGTTAGTCAAAGATGCTCGATATTGTTGATAAAGTGTTGTACCTTCATATAGTAGAGTATGCACCAAGATAGCGGTAATGGCAGTAAAATGTACTCCATAGTTCATTGCAAATAGAAACGATAAATAAACTGGTCCTATAGAAAAAAAAGTCCTCAAACATTTCTTCAAATTCGATTGACTCAAATATTACTCACCATAACTTTGATAAGCTGTTTCATTAAACTTTAATTGAGAATCGAGTATATTGGTAACATTATAAAAATAACCTTCTTTGTTAAAAACTTGATAGGAAGCAATTGGAAATGTTTTCGCATTCCACCAATTCGAATAGTACGCGATTGGTGTCAGAGTCCACACTAAGAGAACAAAACCAACCATTATGTTAATTTGTGCCCTATAGAACAAACGAAAACGTATGCCTCAGCAACAAAATAATAGGCAAGAGTCTCGTACCATAATGGTACAGCGATAGGTGAACCTAAAAACGACACCAATGAGTTCCAATCTAGCGCAAGTGTTCCCAATCCAAGACCATTGGCACCAGTTATTTGAGAAATAATGACGTTATGAGGAAAAATCATACAGAATAAGGAAAAATACGATAGAACAGGGCAGATAAAACCAGGTATCCAATACCATAACGTTTGAAACAAGAGTGCGAGATAGAAAAATCGAAATCGAGAAGTTCTCAATTGAGATGTATTTAAAGTCTCATCAGCAGAATTCGTTTCATGCATTGCTCGAAATAAAGCACATTGGATAAGTGTTCTCGGCCAAACCACTGACGCAGGCCAAATGAGATATCTTCTTAGAATTCCAACGAAACCGAAACCGAGAATTTGCGATGATAAGATAAAAAGTAAACCAGTCCAATGAGTGATTGCTTGCTTGTAAAAGATGCGTTGAACTGCCAAAACGAAAATACCTTGAGCTACGTTCTACAGTAAATGATAAAATTCACTATTTAAAATAATAATACTCATGAACAAATCCGTACACTAGCTGTACTCGCCATAGTTGTAATAAGACAATGTTCTTTTATGGTGAATGGGCCGGGATTGAATGAAAATGAATAACGTGTACCAAAGGGATGAAATCGTCTGGTGGGTAAGATGACAACTAGTAATTTGCCAAACGGATAAGCTAATAATTGAACCAATAGAGGTTCAATACTCATAGGTAATGTCCGAAAAGCAAAAAACTGATTGGTAAACGCTAGCACGCATGTAAAAGATATACCGAGAAGGCATGAACGAAATGTGAAACATGACATCGTCGGATCGTCATGATTTGATACATTAGCTGCTACTTCTTCAAACGGTGATTGCTCGACAAAAAAAGATCGTTCTTCGTCGTCAACTAAAGAGGGGTCCTTCAAACAACAAGAAAAGCTTTTCTTCGTTCAGTATGATTCGATTTGAATTACTTGAATATTTCTTTCAGCTTGTGGAAAAGTTTGATTGTCAATTGCCTGCTCCGGCATTCTTTTCATTGATAAATCCATATTATTTGAATATATGCACCTTTTCTACCCGTCGACGAGAAAATGAATGATTAGTCACACTAAACTATATATCCTCTAATCAGTGAAGCGTACCTGTTGTGACCGATCAAAGACAAGAGGCTATTTGTCGATCAAATATCTATTAAAAAATACTAGTGTTTGAAAAAAAAGTGATTCTTTGTTCAAGAAAACTTTTCGTTCAATAAAAGAAAACCAGCAATTTACTCCCGATTATCATTTCTTATATAAACATTTCCGATGCTCGGAGGCATAGACGGATTTTTATTTCATTCAATCCAATCGTATTTCTAATCGGGTTATCATGATAATATGTACGCACGCTGGTCTAGAATGCAGAACAAAATGATGATCATAGCACCAGAGATTCAGCACAAACATGCGAAATAGATCGAATGGCATATTCACCAACTCGGAATACGATTTATTCACCTAGCTTTTTTTTTAATATTGAAATCAGGTTTATTCCATCACTCTCATTAAATTACGAATCAGAAAATTTACAGCAAGCTTATTAATGTTTCCTGCAACATTACTTTCCTCCCTTATTCCGTTTGTAGTTGTGTTTGATGTGTATACGATCTACTTTTCCTCTTTCAATAGATAATTTGCCTATAAATATTAGATGAAACGTACCACTTAACGAATTTAGTGCGAGCAAACATGTCTTTTGTTTGAAAAAATACAGAAAATCTCTTTTGATATATCGCTGCGTTCAGAAAGTCGACTCGAATGTTGAATGTCGCTTCTAATTTTTCTTAGAGCCAAATTACCAGTGTTTACTACTTGAATGAACAACTCCAACTTAGGATCTCATCCGTATGCTCTGACATTTTTATATTTTCTTGACACTTGTATGCCATACGAATGAGTATATCTTGTGCATCTTGAGATCTTGGTAACATCATTGTAGATAAAACCATGCGTTTTCCCCTTCTCCGAACGAAAACTGTTAAACAATGCTTCTAGGTGAAGAGTCCTATCCAGTCTTGTTTACAACACAAGACTTTTTCTTCTAAAGCGTTCGTGGTGTTTTTTGTATTAATAAAGCATATATTTTTCTTTCTTCTCTTACATTGTCCTGTGCTTGACACGCAATGAATCAAGGATTTCATTCAATAAATATTAAACAATCTTAAGCAGTGATCCTCTTAGATCCAAATCTCATTTTGTTCAATCGAACATTTTCTTCTAATGATACAGTGAGGGTTCATGTAATACTCTCAAATTTCTTTTTTTTGTTATTACCGTCTGTATACTTAAGCATAATTAACAGGTGTCTTATTGCCGATGTTTAATCTACTGGATGTGTTCGTCGTATTCATTATTTGAAGTAAATGCACACAACATGATAATCGTGATTGGAGATTTGCTTTTTGATTCATTATTTTCCTGACTTGATTTATCTATCGAGCCGAGATTGAATTAGAGAGAAAAGCTTTAAGTATGCGTGCAGCTGTACGCTAATCAAATTAGAAAGAGTCAAGAGGGAAGATCTCCAAAAAGGAGATAAGCACAGTTAAGATGGCAAGCACTTTTTCTTTCTCGCATTTAGTCACTGCGAGAATCGTTAATCATATCGATATATCAAAAACTAACAAGCGAGAAAAGTGAAATTCGGAAAGAGAGAGAGAGAAGCTCATCATCATTTTTCTTAAGTTTATTTCTTTCTCCCGCTTATCAAAATATCATAATTAACTGTATGAGCGAACACTAAATGCAGAATGATGAACTAAACAATGCAAAATCATTCACTAGAGTTCCGACAGTCGAAATTTCTATTGTATATACGAGCGTTTTTTTCATATGAACAGCATTGCCATTGACTTTTTCCATCTCGTATTTGCCGTCGTCTAAGCTTGCTTTTTCCTTTCTTTTTCTTTCTTTTTTTTTTCTTTATGACTCGATTTCCTTCTCGACACTCCAAACGACAATATGATGAAGAAGGAAGAGCGACTCAAGATTCGGAAGATGATAGAAGAGAACACGATGCTTTTCGAATACATTCAATTGTAAAGATGATGGTGGATATTAACAGTCGGATGTTATTCTTCTTGTTCATATTTGTCATCATATCCATTACAAATGGTCAACAACAATCACGTCGATCCATGGTGACAATTGGTAAATTGAATCCCCATGACTGAAAAGTTTTCCGACTTCGTTTAGAAGAGACTTCAACTGACAAGCAGGAAAAGCGTATTGAATATCTCGAGACTCTCCTTCTGATGTAGAAAAGAAACTGTCGAAACAGATTTGCAATTTTTTTTTCTAAAAATTATTCACACTAATTAATTATTCTAACTGCTTTCTAAAATAGACGTCGCATACCTTAGCTATCTAAAGCTGTTCAAAGAGACTGCCAGAACAAATTATTTACACTTACTCAACTAGAAACTAATCGATATCGCCTCTGGCATTGCATCTCGAGAAAACGAAACTCAGTTAGAAGAGACTGATTACAGTTTCATTTTAGTCAACTATTTCTATTTTCTTGTTGTTCTTCTGCTCACTCAAATCTACTTTAGTATTATTTGTTGATTATCACGATCCGCGATTAAATTATCATATACAATCTTTAATTGCTGAATATGAACAAGAATGGATCATTTCGTCGATTTACTTGCAAACAAACACAAAATTGACTATCGAAACAATAACATATCAATCTCAAAATCAACTGAAGCTATTTGAAAAATGTAAGTCTCCTTTGCACGGAACTGCTCACCTACACTTCATTCTAGTATGCTATTTTCTCAATTCAACGACTTATTTATTTGGCATCACACATTTTCGATATCAATCGCCAACGTTTATCCATACAGTTCTGTCTCAAATGCATATTCCGCACATGAGTGTGTCCATGGTGACGAACAGTTCGATGAATAGTTACACATTACAAATGCAAACAAGTTCGGAACATTTCAGTATGGCTATACGTGACCTAATTGATCACTTCGATTGGGGTTATGATCATAATGAATTAGTTTTTATCTACGAAAAGCAATCGAGTATGAATCAGGAGATTTTCATGTGAAGCAATGTTTTGTTTGTTTAGGTTTAGATCTTTTGTCAGATGTTTTACGAGTGAAAAATAATCGTCAACCGACAGTTAAATTGAAGGCATTGGCATTGGATCCCAAAGAACTCGTTCGACCTCATTCAATATTGAGAGAACTGGGAAATAAAGCTGATACAACAAAGAAGATTATTGTTGCGATCACACAAAAATCACTCGATCAGTTTTTCGCTGAAGTAAGAACAATATTTCCCTAAGAAGATCATTATCTTTCTACTTCAAATAAAGGCACATCGATTGGGCATTGTCAGTACTTATTATCATTTACTGATTGTCGGAGTTGTACGTGTTATTTCTCTTGATGTTTTCATCTCTATGTCAAAAGTTCTCTTGTATAGGATGCAACACAATTAAATTGGACACATTTATACGAGAGTGGTGTTCAGTTAACTAGCTTACAGTTAACATCCAATAAAACAAATGCGAACTATCGCGTATGTTAAATGTGTATCTTGATCCTTACAAATATATATATATATATGAATTTTGATGATTTCAGATTGAACTAGCGTTGATTAAAGATGCGTTTGATGCTGTGAAATACATTCTACGACAATTGTTATTTGAAGATGATTTTCCTAAAGAACAATATCTTCATCAACAGGAATGTTCCTGGAGTAAAATGTTAACATTGAATTCCTATGTGGCATTCAAACAACATGTGGGAGAACGATTATTAGATATAAGTCGGATGGTAATTATCTCGAGAATGATGCTCAGCAATGTCTGTTACTCTTCGTGGGCAAGAACGAAGAGTAGTTTGTCTGTAGAGTATAATCGAACAATCATTTGCTCAAACTTTAAAAGAATTATCACATTTTTCGTATCTATAGGCTCGTTCAGTTTTTCTTATCAAGACATTTATAAATGAGATACAATAGAGAGACAAGATTCATGTCATTTTATTTGTAATTGTATAGATCAAGTTTCTTGGTACTACTGGCGTTGTGGATTTTGATCGGAATGGATTACGTCGATCACTGCAATTACGAATACTCGATTTGAGTGAGCAGGGAATGGTAGAAGTGGGTACATGGACACATAAGAATCGTTTATCAATCTCTCAGCTTGGTGTGAAACAGTTAACACAAATTCGTAAACATTTGGCGGTAGTAACACGAGAAGTAAGAAAGCATTTCATTTGAACATTTTCTCAATCGATCATCTATTCCTAGGAAAAACCATATGTATCAAGAAAAGTGGATAGCAATGGTTCGGTTTACTTCGAAGGATATTGTTCGTAGAAATTCACGTTCTCTTCAGTTATTTTTTTATAATAAATTTTTGCTTTAGGTATTGATATGCTCGCTGAAATAGCTCGACGACTGAACTTCAATTATTCGATACGTATCGCAGAGGATGCTGCATATGGAAAAGAGGATGAAAATGGTCAATGGTCAGGTATTATTGGCGAACTAACCCGTCGAGTAAATTGCTTAACATTCTCAGTAAACCAACAACATCGATTCGAAATTCTATTTAGAAGGCCGATTTAGGTATAGGAGCATTAACAATAACATACCCACGTGAACAAGTTATCGATTTTACTAAACCCTTCATGACATTTGGTAATGTAAACGTCGAAATTCTTCTTAGCTAATGAATGTGCTGTTATTAGGTATAACAATCTTATTTCGAAAACCTTTGAGAAATCGACCAAATCTATTTGCTTTCCTGGCACCGTTAACAGTCGAAGTCTGGCTTTTTATGGCCATGGCTTACATTGGTAAAATTTGCTTTTACATTATCAACTAATCGACTCAAAATGTTCTTCAGGTGTTAGTCTATTTCTTTTCTCCATGGCACGTTTTTCACCATACGAATGGCAAAGTCCGTACTCGTGTAAACGTAATAGTGAATATTTAATCAATCGATTTACAATTGTCAACTGTTTTTGGTTTACTATCGGTTCGCTGATGAAGCAAAGTATGTCCAGAGGAAAACGTTTGATCTTACAAGTTCAATTGAATTCATACATTTTTTTAGCGATTGACTATGGGCCTCGTTCGATTTCCACTCGCGTCTTGATCGGCTCTTGGTGGTTCTTTTCGTTGATTATGATCGCTTCTTATACAGCCAATCTTGCTGCTTTTCTCACGACGAAACGATTGAAATCGCCCATTGACGATATTGAAGCATTAGCCAAACAAACTGAGTAATCCTATGGAATATTTCAAGTTGATTTTGAAGTTCGCTTGTTTTAGTATAAAATATGGTGCTTTGAAAGGGGGCAGCACTGAACAATTTTTCCGAGTATGTTTCAAACACCGATTGAATTTGAACTAAGATTTTCATTCGAATAGAGCTCAAAGATTCCAACCTATGAAAGAATGTGGTATTACATGTCATCACGGCCGGAAGTGTTTCCAGAAACAACTGAAGAAGGCATTGAATGGGTCAAGAAACGTAACTATGCTTTTCTGCTGGAGTCAGCTACGAATGAATATAATGTACAACGTAATTGTGATCTTATGCAAGTTGGTGAGTTGATCATTCGTAGGCTTTTCAATTTCGACTAACTGTTTTGTATAGGTGGTCTGATAGAATCAAAAAGTTATGGCATTGGGACAACGCACGGTTCACCGTACCGGGATCGCATATCGAATGAGATATTGCAATTGCAAGAGAATGGTTATCTTGATCAGTTGTATCGAAAATGGTGGAAAGAACGGAATGTGCGTATTGGATGTGATGATACTGATTTTGATCAACGAAAGAAATCCTATACGAATGAACTCGATTTAAAGAATATCGGTAGGAAATATAGGTTCATATAAAATTTCTCATTTTCGTATTCAGGTGGTATTTTTGTCATGCTGATAGTTGGCCTTTCGTTTTCATTTATTGTTACGTCTCTTGAATTTTATTTTAAAGCAAAACGTCGTCGGCTACTAGACGGAGTAAGACTTTTCTTTTGATTTGTGTTTCTACATCGGTATACTCTCTTTTAGAAATCAACGACAATTAAAGAACGTCTCAAACACGATCTGCATTTCGCTCTCTGCACCAGTTGTACATCCAGTCGGCCGACTTTTGTTCACGAGAAAGAAAATCCGGATAAAGCGATCATTCATGATGAAATTTTCGGCGACTTTCATACTAAATCGAACAGTATACAAAGCTTGCCTCGAGGAACAGTTTCAACACGTGATCATGATCATATTGCACTTGTGCCAGTCAACCATCTACCTCGTCATCGTGTCTCTTAATAACAGTATATCCCTCCTCTAGATAAAACTCCTATTTTCATATTAGATAGTTCTTTTCATTTCCTTTGATTGATTCTTTCGAAAATAAATAAAAACGTACGTGAATATTTTAATTTCAACTAAGAACAGGCATCAATTCATGTCGATTGCTTGATCATATGCCTTCAACATACTTTCGTCATCAGTGGTAATGATTGGAGTAAAGAATCGAACGATTAGTCTGCAGTCCTTCGTCTATTGATAACGGAGTCTTTCGAAGAAAATAACCATCTGGACTGATAAAGTCAATATTTTCTCCATTCTATAAAATACAAGCAAGAATAATGAATATCAACGATCTTTTTGGAACTGTTTTTCCTCTTAATGGTAACTTTTTCTCAATAACGTCATTCAGCGATGTACACTTGAGTGCACGTATTATGTACTCTTTTAAGGGAATGGTCCACTACCGACTGTGACAACCTCAGTGGAAAATTCAGCTGTACCTCCACCGACTGCATTTCACATACAACCTGACGAATTGGAGCATCGACCAATTACACGCGAAGTCATGTCGGAATACCTGTCAACACGCCAACATCGTAAAGTGACTATTTTTCATGCTAAGGTTGCTCAAAAATCTTATGGAAACGAAAAACGGTAATCAGTGGTAGACATACTGATATACATCGATATGAAGTGATTTTGTTTGCAGATTTTTTTGTCCTCCACCTTGTGTTTATCTCTCTGGTCATGGCTGGACTAATAATCTTGACAAAACTTGTTCGTCCGCAACATCCTCGACGACAACGACTTTTCCTGAAGAAGAACACTTCCATGCAACGATCGGCATTGGTGAACCATTATTTTCCAATGGCCATGAACATTGTTTATCGAATGAAATGCAGAATCTCGTATTTGAAAATGGCAAAACTCACTTTGGTTCAGCAAAAACACTTTTCATATCCGATTCGGATAAACGTAAATATATCAATTTGAACATCAAACTTTTCCTTACAAATCATCATCATGCATATATTGGATTGTTTGAAAGTCGAAAAATCAAAGTGATCTCAAAGCCATCGAAGAAGAAACAATCAGTAAAGAATGCGGAATGTAAATAATCTCTCGAATTGATTATCTCCATTTGTGATTGTATATGTTCTTTTAGCAGTCTGTATTCAATCAGGAACAAATATTGCTCTGTTCAATCGTCTTCGGTATGTGTACGAGAGATGAATAGAGCGATGGCAAGAATAAAAATTGCTTTGATTTGCTTCTGTAGAAGTCAAAATGTGAGTACGAGATTTTTACATGTCGATGAAAATCAACAATTTCATGCAAGTGCGCATGAATGGGGATCATTTTATATTCATTTGGTTGATACGGATGAATCATACGTTGAATCGAATGAATTTTCTGTCAAGGATGGCTTTATTCAATATGGTTCCACTGTTAAACTTGTTTGTTCAGTAACGAATCAATCATTGCCTTATTTGGTAAGAAAAACTTTGTCGAAGGTGATGTTATTCTTCAGTTTCTGTTCGAAGATCATTCGTAAAGTCGATAAAAATTGTGTGTTGATTGATTCCGATGAACCTGTCTCACAGTTACATAAATGTGCATTTGAATTCAAACACAATCCGTCAAATTTTGTCTATCTGTCTCTCTTGAACGAACGTATTATTGGAATAGCGGTACGAAGCACTGGAATGAAACGAAAAAGAAGTTATTTTCTTTTTATCCTTTTCGTAGAGTAAACCAGATACGGCTGAGCATTCCCGTATTGAAATCAATGATTCAGCTTGTTGGACTATCATCTCAACTGATAAAGCCGAATACACATGGTTCGAGTCTAGAGGGCCTGTGGTACATCCCATAACACCTGTTCCAATGGGAAAACAGATAACTGTAAGTAAAACAGTATTAGTTTTATTCGAAAGTTTGTCCTATTTGTCGTAGATCGATGGCGGTGGTGAAACAGCAACGATTGAAATAACGGGAGAGAATTTCACGCCTGGTTTATCCGTATGGTTTGGTGAAACAGAATCACCATCGACTGAGTATCGGTATGTACTATTTCTACTCAGTTTATCTCGTAAGATTTTATTTCTAATTACCAGATCGACTCAGGTAATTGTTGCTGAAGTACCACGGTTTTCATCGATCATGCAAAATACGTCATGGGTCCAACGATCTGTTTCAGTACCTATCTCATTCGTGCGTCGCGATGGTATCATTTATCTGACACCATTGATATTTACCTACACACCAGAATCAGCGGCTAACTAACAGACATCGTGTGAGTTCTTCGTCGTTTTATTATTTGCTCAATAGTCAGACTATTTGAATGGAATATTTTTATTCTTGTTTATTCGAGAAAGAAAAAACAAGCAAGCAAATGAGAATACAAATATACATTATGACTACACTCATGATAAATGATGCACTGTAGCGTATTTAAAGAAACACGTAGAAAGGAAAAAAAAACAAGAAGAAAATGAGTACACAAAAAGCAACAATAATGAACACAAGAGAGAAAAATATATATGTGTATATGGAGAGAAGAGAAGAAACAAGACGAACATATTTATACCATTAAATTATTTCAATTCGTCATTGGAAGTTTATGTACATGTTGATGTTCCCAAAATCTCAGTTGGTGTTGATTGTATGACTAAAAGGGAAAAGTTGAGAGAGAGGGAAAATATTTGAAATGAAGGTGTTTCGGACGTACTTGTTCCCGATGCTGTCGGTAGAATTGGTTTTTGTTTTCGAAGAAACGCTTTGCGTTGTTTTTCAACTTTAACTAGCGCACTCTTGAGATTAAAAAAGACTTTTTGACAATCACGCATACGATCTTTAAGATGTGTTATACGTTCATCACCAGTTAAATTGTTATCTAAGATGAGAAAATGATTGGTGAACCATTCGTTGCGTTTTGTTTCTTCGAAACTTACTCAGATCAAGAAAATTGTAACGACTCGGTCGATGTTTGAACATGTCTTTCAATTGTTGACGCATAGTCATATTCGATGGTGAACTAGACCGATAATCTTCGTTTTCATATTCTAAGTTACACATATGCAATCATCTTATTGTTCTCTCAAGCTTGGAGTAGTTACCTGGTTGATTCGCTGATCGTTTTCCACCACGTCGTCCTGCTGTTCGATGACGTTTATCTAGCAAATCAAACAACGTTTTCTTTTTCAAAAGAACATTTCCATCAAATGAATTGGCTTTACTTGTGGCATTATCTGATGCTTGTTGTTCAGTTGAATTTGACCTTGTTGGGGTTTGATCACCATTGGAATTGTTGTCTCCACCAAGATCAATGTTGAGAGCAGTACCATGATCCAATTTCGTTCTTTTCTTTGCGGATGCCGATGTATCTTTCGCACTATTTGGCTCACGTAATGTACGTCGTTTCTGTTGTCGTACTGATGCACGGCGGTTACCAGTTGCTGTTAACGGTGGTGAAGTCAATATGTTTGATAGAGGTGAGATAGAATCGGCTAGAAGAGATGTTGTTGGTGCTATGAATGGCGTTCGGATGGTTTGCTGAGAAATTGAAGAACTATCGATTGTTTCTTCTTTTACATAAAACGGATACTGATGGGGATGTTCATGCCTACACAGACAGAAATATGGAACTAAAGAAAATACGTGCTACAACGAATACTAACATATCTGATATTGCAGGAAACGGTTCTTCAACTTGTTCTGTCTTTATAGTTGATGTGGAATCCACCTAAAGGAATAACAGTCATTTCTTTGGTGAAAATTAGCAATAATTTGGTGATCCATTACTTTATTGTTTGATGATGCTGCTCTTGATTGCCTTCGTTTGGGAATGGTAGCATGAACATGATCATCGTCTCGTGCTGAACTAGATCCAATATCATTGTCATCAGTTGCTTCAAATTCACCAGGAGTAGAAAGGATATTTTCGTTTTTAGTCATGGATATACTTCGTCGAATGTTTGTTGATTCATCCGTTGGTAATCGATTTGTATCAGATTGATTTGTACGAACAGTAGATGCAGATGACAATGCATCATCATCCGTCGAAGATATTGTTTCAACATTGGGCCAATCTAGCACACGAAACATAGATATTTCGAAATTGAATACACAGAAAAAGGTAAACGTACTTTCATGTTGACTTCGGCTATTATCGTCAGTGTCCGATTCTTC
Source organism: Adineta ricciae (assembly GCA_905250025.1). Taxonomy (NCBI): domain Eukaryota; kingdom Metazoa; phylum Rotifera; class Eurotatoria; order Adinetida; family Adinetidae; genus Adineta; species Adineta ricciae. The sequence goes on from CAJNOJ010000033.1 coordinate 324,132, forward strand.
GGTTTTGGCCTTTTCAACAGATATAGATTTCGAACTTTTCTGTAGCAGATCATCGTCAATCAGTGTTGACGATGAAGTGAGATCGGTCGACGATGAACTAATGACTTGTTGTGGATTGTTCTGTTCATTCGAATTCGATGAAGTTGTTGAATCAAGATGTTGTTGTCGTAATGTATTGATTTGACTAGTGCGACGTGGCCGTTGTTGGAATAGTGTATTCGTATTTGTTGTATCTTTACGTTCGATGACACGGTCTAATTTAACCCATTCGTCATGACTAAACAGATTTTAAACGATGAATGTTTACTGAAACGACAGCCATTTGACTTACCGAGAATTCCATCCGGTGTAGTGTACAAATAGCTCCTTTTTATCATCATTCTTCTCGATACATCGTGCTGGATATTGTTTTGTTCCATGATTGCCCCATGTTACTAACAGAATATCGTTTATAAATATGTCATCGTACGTTAATTGAGTATTGCGATTAGCTGAGATTGTGTCTATTGTCGTTGGTTGATCATTATTACTGCTAGCCGAGGAGAACACAACAATTGATGAGCGTCTTAAAATGAGTACAACTGGACTTACTTGAAAGTCTCGGTGCTTTCTTGCGATGATATTGATCGGCGAGCTCGCTTCGACGGAGATAGTTGTTCTTCGACTTCCGAAACTGATGATGATGTAAAGACGGGTTCAAAATTTTCATCCGAATGCGAACGTTTGTTTGAAGTTGTTGCAGGAGTGTCATTCTCATTCGATTCTTTCACAGTTGTAGATGAGACTGGAAGTGCTAACGGAGCTTCGGGTAATTTCACTTCTAACAAAGAAAATATTCATGATCGATTGACAGATTCGAGTATGACAGATTTACCTGGAGTTGGTTCAGTTGGAGTACTAGTATTTTGTATGCTACTAGTTGGTGCTGGACCAGTCGTTGCTGTATCAGTGTTAGGTGGAACAGCTATTACTGGTGGTGGTGGTGGTGATGGTGATACAGGAGGGATAGATACTGGGGACACATCACGTATAGTAGTCTTTTTCGTAGATTCAGAAACTGTTGGACGAGTTGGAGATGGCAAGGAAGGTTTTGTTTGTGTATCGGCGGCATGTGCTAAAGGAAATTAAGTCAATCAATACGGATTTGCTCTAATGCTTGCACGTACATTTATTGATTGACGAGCTGTCTTGAATTTTAGGTATTTTACTGGTACCTTCTTTTATTACCTGTTTTTTGTGTATTTTATCAATGAGAGTTGTTGGTTTCTTTCTAAAAAAATAGGAAAAATGATTGATAAGTACCGTTTTCTTTGGTTTCATATTAACTTACGTAGGATCCGTATTTGAAGAGATTTTTGGAATTTTCATTGTTGATGCAGCTGATATGGGTTTCGTGATACTATCCTCTTGGCCAGTTGGTTTTGTCTTTTTGACAGGTGTGGAAGCCGATCGTTCTTGTGAAGCATTTTTCGTCGAAGAAGCATTGAACTTTGTTGGTTTAACATGGCGAGAAAGATCCTTTGCTGTTGTTGACGAAGATGAAGATGACAACGACGAAGGTTTTGAAAGTCCCGTTCTATCTTTGCTGCTGCTGTTGATATTGTTATTATTATTATTACTCGTTGATGTTTGTGAATGAGTTGTTTTGGGTTTGAATGGTAATAGAGATGAAGGTGTTTTATTGCTTGACGCCGGCGTACTTGATTTACTCAATTCATTCGATGAATTTTTCTGTTGCTGAGATGTTTTCGTAATTTGAGATGATTTCGCTGATGAAATTACTGGTTTTTTAGTTAACGGTGACGAAATTGCTTTTGGTTCGGTTTTGATCGGAACAGATTTGATATCGGAAACTTTTTTCTTGTCATCTTTGTTCGATGATGTGACAGTGACTTTTTTAACAGGTTGACCTGATGACGAACTGCTCGATTGTGCTTTCGGTTTTGCAATAGGAATTGTTATTGTTAATTTCGATTGTTTGCTATCGACATTGGATGCTGATGACGACGACGAAACGGGTTTGGTACTGCCTGAAATTTTCTTCATATCGGTTTTCGTTGATGTCGAAGTCGAGGGAGTTGACGGTGGATTGGCCTTTTTCGGAATAGTCGATGATAAAACGGTGGACTTTTTCGATGGGGTTTGTGAAGATGCTGGCTTAGCTTTCGATTTCGTACAATGTGATGACGATGAACGACTCGATTCATCGTCGGATGTTTCAGTTTCCGATTCACTTTCCGACTCCGATGAGCTCGATGAGATAACATTCGATGGTTTACTTTTATTTGGACCTTTGCGATTGGGCTTTACCGATGATTTAGGTGTGGATTTCTTTGCTGCAGGAGTTGCTTTTGAGTCAATAGACGCGCGAGATTCATTGCTTTTGCGAGACTAAACAAGAAACACATGGCGAGGAAGAATATCGATAGATTCATCATACTCTTTGTTTCACCGATGCAGGAGATTGCTTCGATTTTGCTGTCTTCTTTTGATTCTTTTCTTCTTCATGCTGCTGCTGTTGTCGTGCACGTATCAAACTTCGTCTCGAATCACTACCCATACTGGTTCGGCCACCGAAATATGCACTCGGTGCGTTCATCGAACCCAATTTCTTCGAGAGATCTTCATACGCAAACAAGTATCTAACGAAAGACACGGAATAAAAGAATTCGCTTCGAAAACTATTCGTTCTTTACTTTCGATAGGCTTGCTCGATTGATCGACCATTTTCTGCTGACACTTCGTCGGGCAAACCCATTTTGATATGAATTGTTTCCCATTGGTCATTTTTAGTTACCTAAAAGCAATCCGTTAGTCATTCGACAAACATAAACTCGAATTCAAACCTTATTGAAACCACCGTACAGTCGAACAAGCTTGAATAAACGATGAAGGTCAAGATCGTAGTTTTGAACTTTAGGAATATTATTTATCGGTGTTCCTAGCAAAGAAAAAAAGCACAAAATGTCACTTCGCAGGCGATCGAGTTTCGAAATGTTGAACATAGTGTATTAGTTGAATCTGATCCGTTAAATGATTAATCAACAATGTTAAGTAATTTCGAACGAATTGCAACATGCTCATCAATATTATTCAAACAATCTGTCGGAAACGAACAAATACTAACTACGATAGTTTGCAAAATTATGTAACTAAATCTTTGATACATATCTTGGTTAGAATCATCTTCTGAGAAGGAAACATTTTCGATGATTTCTTTCGTAAATAATATACTATACCTCTATCATCCATGAATGCGAATAGCTGAGCCACGAACGAATCTTTTTCTTCGGCAGTTTCTTCGTCGATCTCGTCGTCGTCATCATCATCATCAGATTCACTAGAACTTGATTCACTTTCACTACTATTTTCTTCATCGCTCTGAGTATTTTTATTATCCGATTTTTGCTGTTGTCGTTTCTTCTTTTGCCAAGCAGCTGGAATTTGATTGTATTTTATGAATTTCTCACAAGCTTGCGTCGCTTGCTTCGACGTCGCACGACATAGTGCTTGAATATCTTGATTATTATGATAAGGTTGTACATCATCACGTGTGTGAACGATGTATTCTCTTCCATCAACGAAACTTCGTACCCACATGTAATCAGCCAATGCTTTTCGTTTGAGTACTATTGCTGGGAAAACGTTTTGATCGTTATTTCCTTGTCGTTTAATAGCCACGATCGTTGAAACATCATTTGCATTGGCATTCGTTGTGTCTGTTGACGGTGTCACTGTCGATGATGATGGTGGTGGCGGCGGCGGGGAAATTGATGCTGCCGGCGTTGTGGTAGGAATTTCTTCGAGAATTTTCTGTTGACCATATTGATTCTGATAAAGACGAACACCTTGTAAACATAGTGATGAACGTCTCAGCGATTTTTCATCTCCATCATTGAAAACGACAGTGTAGAGACTATTGTCGATGATTTGTTTGATAGTTGCCTGTTTTTCATCGGGATTTGTAGGATTGATAAATGCAGCTAAACCACTTCGTGAATAATGTTGATGAGAATTCGAATCATTCGATTGTCGACGATTTGATGAATTTAAACGGATTGTAACCGTATTACCAATGCGTAATGTAGTTGGATGAACAATCTGTTCTTCTGAGATTGTGATTGTATCACCACTATCCACTAGTGTGACTTTTAATTTAACTTGTTTTTCAAATGCTTTAACTTGTGCTGGAATAAAAACAAAGATAAAATTCAGAACACTGGGTTTTCATGAAAAATAACTTTTACCTGAACAAAATGCTCCACGATATTTCGCACTAACCGAACAACCAATTGGAAGATAAGCTAGTTCAGTTGGCGGTGTGTGTGTTGAGGATGAACTCGTATTAAAATCATTCTTAGCTGTCTCATCAGTGAGCATGGATGGAGGCGGTGACGATAAGGCTCGTCCGTCTCTTTCTCCGTGCATTCAGATAGAATCAAATCTGCAAAAGGAAGAAGATATCTTATAAATGTTCGATTTCATCCATAAATAGGCTAGAGAATGAATAGCGAATATTTGGTTTGTAAAACCAACTTACTTCTTCTTTTTTCGTTGAGCTAGACAAGACGACTTAAGTTTGATCGATGGCAATAAAATGAAACAAGAGAGACGAATGGTGAGAGTGAGACAGAAGCAAAAGAAAAGAGAAGGAAAAAACAATAACCACTAGGAATGAAAAGTACAGAAAGAATGGAAAAAATCTTCGATATTCGATTGGACTACTAACCGCACAATCGATAAATGTCATCATATTCAATAGATGTCAGATACTGGCATATGTCTTGTGAATTAAGGACAGACTTGGATCCGTGTGCGCGCTTAATATTCGAATTTGATTGTAATTCAGTCATGTTTATTTCACTTATTTCCGATTGACTTTTGAAAATTTTTTGCATGAATTATCAATGACACATTGATGAATCTATTCTTTTTGTTCTTGATAAATATCGGTGAATAAATATGGTATTCACCGCTCCAGCTGTTCATTATTCAGCATTAGCTACACAGCCACCAGATTTGAAACTATCGAAAAGTCAGCAATCAATTAGATATGCAACGAACGTTCGGTTTCGTTTGAGCCGCATATTACAAAGATGGTTTTATAATGATCATTCTACTAGAGCAGCACTCGAAGAACACATTCATTTGTCTGAGAGTACTTCTCCTGTGTCCCAGACGGAAGGCAAAGGAAATCCTAATAATAACAACAGTGAACATAAAACAAACACGCAACAAGAATCTACTAAATCAGTACGCTCGTGTATTGAACCTGACGAACGTGTACCATTCACAGAACCATATACTTCAATGCTATTAAAAGATGATAAATCTCCTCGTATGGAACTACCTATTTATCACAGACAATGTAACAGTTCAGAAAGAGATACCGAACAAATGAAATATCGCAACTCAGTAAGACATATAAAAATCAATGAGTGTGGCCATACTCAATATTCTTCTTCTGGGTTTAGGTTGAACCTCAGCATTCTTCAAATAGAGCGATCACAAGTGCAACGATATCGTCCATCTCTTCATCGATTGAAAATTGCATTGGCTTCCAATACGCCTCTCGAAAGAATTCTCTCGCAAATGGCCCGTGTACTCGTTCGCAACAAGGCACACGTCTTCGACGTTTACATAGTAAACCAAAAATACGTTCAAATTCAAATCTGAATAAAAATCCACCGATCTCATCTTCGATTGCTCATCGTATTGAACTACTTAAACAAGCTATGCATAACCACGAACTCGATTTTCAGCAGCCAAAATCAGAAAAATCGTCCCCTAGTGAATTCTCGTCATCTCTTTCCATTACCAATAAAATGAACAAACAAACTCAAACAAACAGCGAAGTTCACCATATTCATCACCATCACATTCATTCTTCGTCGATGTTCTCCATCGAATGGCGAACATATTTATCACTCATAGCAACTATAATCCTTGTCATCCTTCTTTTTATGCAATTCGTAACCATCAATCTTTGAGAACATATCGGGTGTATTTTATTATGATTTTATCGAAAAATAAGCACACATCACAATAATTGAGTAGAAAATAATATGGAAAAAAACACAGACATTTACTTAGGCTTTTCTTTTGTTTTCATAGAAATAAAAATAAGATCGAACACCGGCTTATTCATTATCCAAATTGCTATTAAAGCAGAAGTCTATTGCTCAATTGTTTGTAATGGTTGTTGTTGATGAAGTTGAAAACTAATCGTATCATTGATCATTTGTAAACGTACGCGTAGTGAGCGGGAAGTCAATGCAGTATACTGAAGGGTTGAGTCAATCGGTAATATGTTTAATATAACCCAAGTCCAACTCGGTCCATCAACTAAAGAGATAAACATCCTGTCGAATTTTCTCAGAAGTGTTAGAGATTATTACCTGAATCTTGTACTACATCATCACACGACGGATATTCTTCAAATTGTCGTGATATCTTATGTTGCATATCTTCATCCAGCTGATCGAACCATTGTCGAACGCGATTATATGTATCTTGGTTGAGTTGGAATAAGTCTAATAGTTAAAGAAAATTTCCAGTATAATCCTATTGAAAACTGACAATCAACATACCATTGAACTCTTGTTGTTCGATACGATCGTCATGTATCAGCTCAACTTTAGCTGTATGATAACCATCTCTCATCCCACGTTCAAGTACACGGAATCGACGTTGGCCAATCGTATCAACAATCGAACGACCATCAGGTGTGTAAATAAGTCCTCGAATATATAACAAAGTTCCATAATCAGTAAATGTTCTAAAAATGACAGAGTGAAAACTTTTATCTGAATTGAGTGCTGATTTTCCGCTTACTCTGTCTGTTCATCATATCCGCACATTCCAAATGTACGCGATTCTGTTTCGATAGTTCGTCGCATCATCAAACGATACCGTGGTTCAAATACATGTAATGGACATGTACAACAAGGTAGTGTTAACACGCAAACAAATATAGGTATTTCAGTGATAATTGATTCAGTTTGGGTAATTACTGATCGTGGAATCGCAACACTGAATTACAAAAGTTCAGTAAACATCAGAATTATCTTTTTATGCTCAATATTTTACCCTCGAATATTTTCTTGTTCGTAGATTTGTTGTCGTTCATTGTATTCAGCTGGGAAATAAGTCTGAATTATTTTAGAAATTAACTCAGTTTGATTCACATGTGAACGTATCAACATGGGAAAGAACTAAAATGATAACGCTCATCCTTAATGAAACAGCTTTTCATTCAACAAGACTCACTTCCTCCAACGAACTTTTGCAGATCGGACATTGAGCTTGTGTATTATCTACGGAGCGAATGAGACATTCGCGACAGAATACATGTCCGCAAGGGGTGGTAATTGATGTCCATAGTAAACTAAATTGAATGGAACATTGTTTAGATATTGAATGTGAATCGGACTGTACATCTTACTTAACACAGATCGAACATTCAAAATCTCTTGCAGAGAAATTCTTATGGTCGAATTGGGAACAGAAACACAGATTTGATGGTTCTAAACAGTAGATATAATCTTAAAAAGATATACAGAAATGAGTCGACTTACGTTTGGATTTACACATTATCACTTGCGAGGAACCGGTTCCTGAAATCAAATTTCAAGTAAACTATTTCAGTTTCAATTAGTTTTTTGTATCAAATAGTCGATTTTACTCAGTCATATTTACTCGTTTTCTCATGAATTTTCTAACAAATGATCTGACGGTAAAAGGAAAAGATTAGCTAATAGACTTGATGTCATGAGAAATATAAAAAGCATGGCTGAGACTAAGTCAGTTGTTTAGCATCAAGTATCATTAGTCGACATAATTGTTAGCCAAGGGTGCTTCATCAGATCATAGTTGTGAATTAAAGAAAATCACGACAAATCAAGCAATGAAATGATTATTTTAGTGAATTCTATCTCGAGTAAATCTTTTGCCGTTCATTCGAATTAATTTTATCGTTAATCTACATGTTTTTTTAAGTTGAGACACAAACGTCTGCCATCTATCAGACATTTCCTGGCTAACCTCGATTACATCCTAGCATGAAAGAGATGGGTTGAAAAGAATATTTCCTTTGTCGTTGTTTCTCTCCACTAGAAGCTATTAGATCACGTTGCCTTTTTTTTCAAACTTATCGCGTGCTAGACATTTTATTGGAAAAACAACACTCCATCATCAATTTGCGACAGTTATTATTTCTTACCAGAAGTAGGCGTTTCACTCTGCTCACCATATGGCAATGATGATGATGATGCGTTAACTTGTACTTGTTCTTCTTCCATCATTGATACAGCATCTTCATCATCGTCATTATGTAATGCAGCATGCAGATGCTTAAAAAACGAATTGATTAGTGAAAAGTGTAAACAAATTTGCGGACATTTACTTGCGCCATGATTCGTTTTCCTATTGAATCTTCCGGATCGATGACTAGTGCTTTCAGAGACGAGCGCAGAGCGGCAGTGAAATATTTCATTTGAAACAGTATTTCTCCTTGACATAAATATCCCTAATAATAGAAATTATAGTTCGATGAACAGTTCGGAAGGAATTCTTACTTTTGTCCATTGAGGTTTTAATATCACAACACGGTTAGCATCTGAAAGCGCCTGGTGAAACTCTTTCAAAGCTGTGTATGCTTTTGCACGATAATATAAGGCTAAATGATGATCGTTACCTGAAAAACAAAGTGAACATGAGAGGAAAACAACAACAACAATTTGGCTCTCCTACATTCGTCAATAATATGTGTGTAAATATCTATTGCTTTTTGGTAATTATCGTTGGAATATTCGATTTGCCCTTTGTAACATAGACGGATCAGATCGTATTTGCTTTTGAATGATTCTGATCGATCGAATAATTGTTGGAGAAAGCGATTCTTCTTAAAGGACTTTTCTCGTGCGTATAGAATAGATGATTGAACTTGTCCTTGAAGATCGTGTGGACATCGCGGACAATTAACTGCTGATGAGAACTGTTCGTCTTGTAAACAACGATCACAAAAGGTATGGCCACAGTAGAGAGTTATTGGATCATAGATCACATGTTGACAAAATGTACAAGTTAATAGACAAAATTCACTTGAAGAAGATACTGTTGACATTTGTTGCATAGCTATTTGCTGGCAAATTGGTTCAAGTTCGGTGATTGTATATGATGAGAAACGCGAGCCAGGCCGTTTTAGATCATTTAGTATTTGATGAATAGAATCGAGTGATGACGCTTTACTTATTACGCAATGAGTTGGCCTACTTGAGTGTTGACGTTGCTTTCGTTTCGCTGTTCGATGTCTTAGTCGAGTCTTTCGTATTGCGGAATAGTTATGTGCAGGAAACATAGTTGACTACATCGATATAGACAAGACATTCAATGAGGAAAGTTTTCATGTATGAAGTTGACAAAAAGAAAATGTTTTTCTCTATGTTGTACTATAAAATGTTCTTGATATTCTTTCGCCCAACTTTCATGTTAGGGCAACCGATTACATGAATACCATCTCTATTCTCGTTCTCCGATTCGGATTTTTCTTCTCGTCTGTCTCGTTTTTATTTTGTTCTGTTCTGTTTGCTTTTCTTCTTCTACTTGTTTTTCTCCGACTGATTACAACATCACGAGTGTAATACGAAACGGAGACTTATGTAACCGAGTTCACTGAATACTTTCAGTCTCGTTTCAGCCTGCATGCCTTGTAAATGACGGGTTCTCAATGGCGTTAAGGGCACGCCGAACATTTCTATTGACAGACGCTCTTACGAAACAGCATAATCTCAATCCTCCCTCGGTTCTTCGTACTTAATCAAAAGAGAAGTCTGCTGGTATCAGAGTACTCAGATAGATGAAATGTTAGCGAGGAAGAAAATTAACTTTCATTATATAACCAAAAGTGGAAAAAATCATGTTTAAGTGTTTGTTTAATGGCCAGAACATATTTTCAAACGTTGACACTATAGCGTTACATAACGGCAAATACTCTAGACTCATTTAACATTTTTAGACTTTCCACCTTGCAAGAAAGAAAAAAAAGTATCACTCATGTAAAGGTAAAATATTGATGCGAACTCTTCTATTAATAGGTATTTTTTTCGCCGTGACGCATTATGTAATCGATATAAAAGAAAAACTTACTTTTAATGTTGGTAGGAATAATGAATATCGATTGTATTTACATAAGATATTAGATTTGTTATTTAGAATGAAAATAGTGCAGTTTCATATCTGAAAAAAGAGGATGATCAGCTGTAAGCTTATCTAACAAAAAAAGTTCTGTTGAATAAATGGAGACGAAAACAAAGCACACATTCTTTTTTTACTAGTGTACATAGAGAAAAAAACAAGGCGAATTCAACCAATTCGACACATTTACCACAACGGTATTGATTTACAGACACACACTATTGAATAGAAGGGGAAAATTGTTCGTTAGTTCAAACAGCACCGTATATTCACAGGTTATTCATTTTTTTATTTGTTTTCCTAAACTCGGAGTTCCGTGACTTGCTTTTGCCATCAATTTCGTTTTGATTTGTTCGGACTTTTTTCTCGATGATGTTAACAATGTCGATGGCGTATGGTAATTTTGCAATGGTAAGTAATTGACACCATCTGGAATCGTATGAGATGCGTCTCTTGTCCATTGATTGTGTCCGTTATGACCAACTAATTCCAGATATCGAGTAAACATTTGATGACGATCGACAAAACGAAAAGCTATGCCAAATGTTGATTCATTGATGGAATCGATGTGTAAGAGTGTTAACGTTCGATATTCGTTCATGTCAAATGGAGTAACGAAACGACGATCAGCGCCAATGTATGCGTATAGATCCTCGACGAACCAGGAGAAGATGGGCATTTGCTGATCGGATAAGAGTGTATTCGAAGTAAATAAGGAATCTTTTCGTTGAAGACTATTTTGTGTGGATGAATTTGTAAAACGGGATTTCCATTTCACGGATTTTTCATTCGGTAATCGATGAATTTGGAGCTAAAAACAAAGAGATCTCATATGGAATGTTTAATTCACTCTCCAAAACAGCTTACATTCCGTTTCTCACATGCCCAAATACATGGTATCCAGCGTTTACTAACAGAATCGAAATATTCACATTCAGTAGCCGATAAATCATTTGATAGTGTTTGTTGCAACCGTTCTTTTTCAAATTGTACATAGTTCAATTTCACAACAAATGTCGCTTGGCGATTCAGTTCTTGTGGTAAGTACGTTCGATAACGATGTAAAACATTGGAGACGTTTTCCGATGAATACATCGGTCGTTCAAGATTTTGATCGATAATCACTTCAAACAGTGCCCAAAAGAAACAATCGTGTTTATGTATTTGTTTTAAGATTTTGTCAATAACAATCTCCGCTGTTGTTTCTTGTTCGAGGACGTTAATTGCATAACCATTCAATTCGTCTGCACGGGACTCAAAATAAACAGAAACCATTGTGCCGTTTAGTTTACGTGGTTGACATTGATTGTTGCGAAGTGAGATTAGGGTTTCCACACATTTTCTTTCGTGTTCGATTTCTTCAGAACTGATATTGAACAACTCACGATAGTATTGACAGAGATTATTCATAATTTCGAGATCAGCTTGAATCGATGGAGTTACGCGTGCATAAGATGACGACAATGGAAATCGTGATGGAGGAGATGTCGATATCATGGAGAGACGATGAGCTAAATAAAGATACACTTAAATCTACAATTGGGAAGTGTGCTCTTAAATCTGTCAGTTTAGACTATCTATTTTAGACATTGAGTTACATCGGTAGTACTCCTAATCTTACTGAGACCAGTAATTAATTCAAGGAAATTAGATCTTACATTGCAGTGATTGATTTCGTTTCAGTTTAGCTGGTGATGATGTGTTTATCAATTGTCCAACTGAATCTTGAGCTTCACCATCAAGCAAAAAGCCGTTATCATCTTGATTTTTTGGATATCTCATGTCCATATCATCCAGTGACATTCCATGTTGGTCGCGCGGATCGTTTGCATATGAATTAGTTGCTTGTGTCGATGCTTGCGGTGGTGCGAGTGGTTGAGAGATAATACATGGTGCAAACGTCGACACAAGATTCGATAGAATCATCGAATTCTTATCGGAGAGCATTGAGACAGTCTGAATATGTACCAACATTTTTCTTAGCGTTGCATAATGAACCGGATGATGTTGTTTCAAATCGACAAGAAGACCGCGATAGTATTGAATGAGTTGTTCAGGCGTGATACTTGGATCGACTGTTGAACGCAGCCATGCATCATAATTTTGACGCGTACCCAACAGCGGTGTTTCTAATTGACGAAGGAAACGTTTCAAACCGTTAGCAACATCATGTTCTGTATAATTTTCTCGTGTCAACGACGTATTAAATGGATCTTCGAGAAATTCATTAAGCAGTTGTCTTATTTTTGTTTCCTGGCCTGCTTGACGATAGATACCTAGAAAAGCCATACTTTATGTCTTGTAGAGACTCTCAAGTTCATCTATTTGAGGCAAAGTATATTAAAAGATTTGTCTCTGACGTAAATAAATCGTCTCGGCACAAGTTCTCTTACCTTTACTCTCTAACCCATGTTCAAAAATGAAATTAATAAATCTTTCTACAAGAACGGGTACATTTTGCGAGGTTAAAATTTGACAATTCAAGTCCGTTATAGTTTTCACTTTAGTTGCTTCGCGTAGACATGAATATAACATATCAGTTAGCTTGGATATCGGCGAAGATAAATATAGAAAACGGTTGGAGACAAGACAAAGTACCACACCAACGAATTCTTGACTCTTTTGATAAGCTAAACGAGAAACAGAAGATGAAATACTAATGAATCGAAATCAACGTACTTAAACTGCAGTATTTTCTCAAGTCAACTTCGTCGAAAATTGTGTCTGAACAGATAACAAATCTTCCTGGATAAACGACGGCGATGGCTTGTTGTTTTTCCGCATTGATGCCCTCTTGAACATTCAGTTTCGTTAGAAGAATGAAGTCGGAATAGATTAACTGATGATACGAATATTGTCGTTTTAATAATTCTCGAATCCACAATGCGCGTTCGAGTTCATTAGGAAATATCCAGAAATATTCATTAAATGACGTCTGTTCATCGACAATCAAGATACATTGACTATTGATGTTCAATGTCGGCAGATTTGCTGAACGAGATTTTAGTGAAATAGAATTCACAGAATCATTACAAATGGCAAGAACATTATTAAGATCGATTTCAAATAAATATCGAGCGGTTACTTGTTGATGATGATGATGAGACTTATCCATCGTATTTGGAAGCGAATAGATTTTCACACGGTCGGTCTCATATCGAGCGAGAAATTCTTTCAGAATACCATGTTTGGTTACTAAATGAACGTTTGTTTCATAGGGTTGAAGGTTTCCATCATCAACATCATTTTTCATCAAATCAAATTCAGATAAACCTAAAATAGAAATCATCCTATATGTTATATCAATATGTTTCTCCTTTACCTCCGTTGGCAAGAATAATTTTCATTTGTTTCGTCTGCTGATGTCGTTTTGCATGATCGGCTACCGCGAACATTTTCTGTGAGAAATTTGGATTTGCTCCTAACATGATCAAATGCACAGTTTTCCCGCAATCAGGTGTTTCAACATTTTCATAAAGCATTGCATTCAGTTCATCTTGAGAGAATGTATTTCGATTGTTGGCTTGTAATGGTTGGAGATAAAGTCTATCGATGTACTTTTTTCGTATGTACTGTTCGCGTTCGGATTGTGTGGCTATACACGTTGGTTTTAATACTCCTAACAGCTGATTTTCTAACAATTTGTTGAAATAATGATTCCCGTAATCGTGTAGCAGATCAATCAAATCGGGGTCGCATGTTGTACTCACGAGAGATTGCAAGGAAAGAAAATCGGATGTCAACAAGTGATGAACAGCTGCAAGGAAAAGAATTTTCGATCAATAGTTTCTAAGACGGAGAATAGTTACCAGCACATTTTTCACATATGACTAATAGCCATGAGACAATAGCAATAGTTGGATGATCTTCATCACAATCTGCACATCGAGTGTTACTCAGATTCTGTCGAACAATATCGAGACAATCGGATGTTTTATCTAAATAGTAATCACCAAAATGAAACATGAAAGGTCTTGTTTAGATTTGATATTTACTGCGTCGAATTGGAACGTGACCATTCTCGAGTGACAGATTCGAATAATTGTCAGCTAGTGAAGAAACAAGTGGTTGTTTATCTTCTACTGGTTCGATTGAATAACTAAAGATAGATTTGAGCAATCTTTTCGGTTGATTCTGGCTGAATACTTACTAGTTTTTGCCGTCGTCTTTTTTAAGTGTTCTCGACGATTGTTGTTGAGTTGTGATTTGCTGTTGAATGACACGATTCAATTTGGAAAGGAACAAATCTTTTTCTTCAGTCGTATTTACAAGTTTTTCACGTTGCTAAACAATTATTCAACATCTTAGAATTCGCCGAATCGAAATCAAAAACGAATCTACCTCAGATCGATAATTATTCATAGCTTTTCAACAACCGAAAATAGCGATTAGCAAAAAAAAAGAAAACCTACTCATCAACGCAATACAATCATTTGACTCATGGACTTTCGTTTTTTTTTCCTTTCTCTTTTCATTCCTATTATAGAAAAGTATAAGCATTACTCCTGCGTACATTTCGTTTGTGATATTTAATCGGGGAAATTCGTACTAGAAGAAAGAACAAACGATAACGAAATAACTTACTGTAGTAGTTTGTTGCGTTGGATATGAGTAATAGATTTCATTGTTAGCTGACGCGTCATTCAAAACATCAGGTACAGCATCAAGTGAAACGTTCGGAACATCTTCACTGTCGTCGAATGACAAATTAGACTCGAGTGTGAAATTTCTAGCGAACGTTGGCGGACTGGCGTAGAATTGAGCTGAGTCTGAGCCGTTTGGTGGAGTGGATGAATTGGTATCTGTGATGGTAGCATTCGAAGTATCGCACATTGGAAGATGCTCTTCACGTGGTATTACATAGAAATCATCATTATCCGAATGATTGGATGGAGTCAGTTGATTCACATATGGAGCGGAATGTTGATCGGTTGATTGGCAAGTGGAATATGTGTTTGCACTCGTGGTATTAGGCGGTTCTAGAGAAGAGAAAAACACGAATGATCAACTGAAAAGGTATACTACTGAGCATTTACCATCGAGTGGAACGGTATCATCTAGGCCAAGAGAGACAGGTATGGAATCAGGTGGTGTCGGCGGTAATCGCTTTCTCAATGTCATTTTTGTTCGAGATTGTGGTGCTGGACGAGTCAGATGAAGTGTGCTGGAGAGACGCGGCTCACTCGGTATGTCATATGATTCGTTCATCTAGAGTCAAAAGAACAAAGTGTTCTGTTCGATCGATTCAATATTTTGCATAAAAGTCGTCTCGCTGAATCATCAATATCGCATTTGACATTGAAATACTAAGCGAACAAAAACGCTAATCCGGCCGATCGTCAAATTTCTCGAAACTTGTAGGAATTTAATGTTTCAAAATCAAGAGCCTATAGTCGAATACGGCAATCGATAAGACACGAAAAAACAGAACAATGTTTTATCGATCATATCGAATGAACAAGAATAAAAAAGAATGAGTCACGACTTATCATATGAAAGCAAATGTGGCGCCACATATGAAGAAATTTTATTCGTAAGCACATTTAGGCCACTGAGATGATATTTTCTTGAATAGAATTTTTTTCTCTTTTCCATGAGTTCCATCCTGCGGCCTTTACCTCTTGGTACGATTTGCAGTTTTCCTCTTAATAATTTAGATGTGTAATTAACAATACATTCGATATGTCGCATGCACCAATAAAAAAAAGTGTTTTCGATCGTATTGGAGGAAATTCATCTTCACCTTCTGGAGTGACGAATTCAACGAACAAAAGTGTGAGTGTATAATTTCTCATTGATTTCCCATGAATGTGTTTCGCTTTTCGTTGCCAATTTTAGACACACGGGTTCTGTAATACTTTTATTAAAACTGGATCATGTCCACTAGGTGATACATGTAAATATATTCACGAGCAGCCGAAGTATAAATCATCGTTTTGTTTATTTTCATGTTTTGCTTTTTTTTTCTCATAAAGTTTCGATAAACAATCAGGATCGAACGACGACTTTCGTATTACAAAAGTAATTTGAAAGACAATGTTCTTCCACACGTGGTTTATGCTTGTTTTCATGTAGACAATAACCAGGGTGGTCGATATGTCGTCGTCTTCATCGATGAAAAGCACAGTGACAGTATCGAACGAACAACGACCAGTAGTTGTTTCAAATTCTATTCAATCGAATCGAACTGTTATTGAAAGTATCGCTCCATCAATTGATCATTCCGGTAAACTTTTTTTTTTCTCCTAAAGTTAATAAGTCCCATATGTCTTAGCAGATCGTCGTTCGAGTGGCAGTGATCGTAAGCAGGTAGGCTATTTTCTCAGTCGACTATATAAACCTCTATTGAATTGACCATCTCCTAGTTGGAAAGTCATCATTCGAGCTCAAAAGTGAGATCTTCTTCGAATTCTACTGAATCATCGAAGAAAAAGTCACATTCATCATCACACGAAATCCGTCATTCCTCCAGCAAAAAGCAGCGTGCAGTTGAAAGGTAAACTTGACATTTTGAAACTGTAGCTTTATTGAATTTGCATTCTTTACCAGTGAATCATCGGTGAGTTCGGCGTCAGATTCCGAATACACTCATTCATCACGTAAACAAAAGAAGAAATCTAATCATTCGAGCTCAGCGAAACATAAAAAACGTGACTCGATTTCTCCAACGAATCATGACGAAGAGGAAACACTTAATGATCAATTGCTACGACAAACGAGTTCGTGCAATCGATCTCCTAAACGGACAATTATGATTGCCAGACGAAGCAAAGATGAGGCCACGAAATCTACGAGCAAAGATTCGAAGAGCAAATCCGTACCAGAAATCGAATTTCTCGGCTCGAAGAAAGTCAAACCTGAAAAGAAACCAGTTGAAACCATACATCAGCAAACCGAAAGTAACAAAAAATCTAACGAGATCAAACGAGAAAAGAAATCACCCAGTCGGTCAATATCTGAGCAACAAAGACGTCATTCTTCGTCAACAAATACCAGTAGCACGAGTATGTATGAAAGAAGTACACAAGTCAAAACAGAAGACGCGAAATCTTCGACCAGTAAAGCGCAGTAAGTTGTACAGCTTGCCATTGTCGATATTTATCTTTGTGTAACTTTTAGAAACTCATCGGAACGGTCTGATCGTAGTATGCCATTGAATTCTTAGTTTCTTTTCTTCATTGTCAACGGTTTTTTGTGATAGATGCGGCCGAACTGACACCTCCTGTACTTGTTCAACTCTCACCCACGCCTCCGATTCAAGCAGCATCGGAAATGTCTGATAAAGGATCTGTGGAACATTCAGTTGAAGCTGAAAAATCTCATGTCAATCAACCATCTTCGCCTGTATGTGTCATTCTCGATGACGACTCAAGTCCTGCCCCGTCCGTCGACAAGAAAGATGCTCGACAAGTATTAACAAAATCAGTTAAAAAGAGTAGCGAACCAGAGAAGACCAGTTCTAAGTCAAGTAAACGATCCAGAGATGTAGAGAAAATTCATACCAAAGACAAAAGTAGCGAAAGCAGTGAATCAAAGCGCAAACGATTAAACGACGGTACAGTTATTTGCCAGTTTGGTTTCATCATACAAGCAGTGATCTCCTTCTAGGTAGCTCAAAGAAAGTTACATCTAGTAACAAAAGTCGAGATGAAACTCGTTCGACGAGCAGTCGGTTAGTAAACAAATAAATGATTATTATTATTACGTTCTGTTAACTATGAATTTAGATCGGATCCACGTCGTAGTGCTGTGAATACTGCTTCAAGAGATGAATCATCCAGTCGGAAACATAAAGATAAATTAGAGGTCAAGTCCAGTCGAAGTAGCGATGCAAAAGATCATACTTCAACAAAATCACGAAGTAATAGTATTCGACACGATACAACCAGATCCTCATCAGAAAAAAAGTAATCGGTCCTTTTGAATTCTTTCGTGATTTATATGTAAAATTTTCACGTAGACGATCGAGTCATCGGCATGGAAAAGAAAAAGGTAAGAATTAAGAGAATGTCAATAGGGGAATATCAATGCCAGTCATTTCTTTTAAGATTTAGAAAATATTACCGATTCTGAAGGACATCTTGACGAATCCAATGTTCCAAAACAAAGTACATCTTATTCCTATTTAATATGTCTTACTGGAATCTAATCATGCCATTGCTTTTTCAGCGGCAATCGAAGCTTACATGGCTATGGACTGGTCATCATTATCTCGCGATAAACGTATTCCATCAAATTCTCAAGTCACATCCCGTATTGCTCGCACAACAAACAGCAATGATGTCTTAAATGTTTCCGATCGTTTGTTAACAACAGAACAAAAAGAAAAACTTCGAGGAGTCGACGTTCACTCATTACCATTGACTCATTTCATGAAGCAATTGCAATTGAAATCCACACCGAACATTGTCAATTCTTGTCATAGACGGTTTGGCTCATGCGCAAAAGACATGATTGAAATGAAACATAAATTCTTCACTAGATCCGTAAGCACATCAGACAACTTTTCAGACCATAAATGTTTTTTTTGTGTTGTCATTAGATTGAACCAGTTCAACGATATGAATTTATCAATAAAGAACATTATCTCGCATATCAACAAGCAATCAATTCTTTATTAGATAAAACCCCTGTCGATTCTTCAACTGTACAAGTTGAAACCACATCAACAACAACGACCGATGCTCTGTTGTCCTAAGTTTTGTTATGGTCATTTTTATATGTGTCTTGTGTTTTATTTCGATGTATCTATTTTCTCGAATAAATCAATTCCACTGGAAAGAAAACTTCCTACTTTTCACACATCTATCAAAATCAATTTCGAAAAATAGGACACAAACGTTTCAAACATCTTGAATATTATCTCCGTGTTCCTGTCGTTTTCGTTTTTCATAATCTGCCAACTCACGTTCCCATACTGGTAATAACTTGTTCACCATATCCCAATAATTACTCTATAGAGAAGAATCGTCGAATTCGCCTCTTCGAAATGAAAGATCTTACTTTCAATCTGGTAAACTTGTTATCATCTGGTTGTTGTAGATGTGCATCGATTTCATGATTTAACTTTTTTATTGACTAGAACGCAAAATTCATTGATAAAATCAAAGCGAATGGTTCGTACTTTCAACAAATTTTCATTTCGTAGTCGAGCTTTTTCTACTGTTGACAGAAATAATGTCTCGTTATTCTGTTGTAACGATTGTGGTAATTGAATCATTGAAGAATCAAGTAAAGATTGTCGTTCATGTTTACTAGATTACAAAGTCAATATAGAAGAACGCATCATCTTGCTTATTTACATACATATATGTTCGTTTCAAATCTAATTCAGTCGATTCTGCTTGATATTCATTTCCGGGACGAAACTTTCTCAACATTGTTCGAAGAAAAGAATGCTCATCAACTGAATCACACCATTAATTGAATGTTTCACATAGTAACATTCGTAAAGGTTTACAGCAAAAGACCATTGCTGCCATCTATTGAAGAATCTTCAAATCTTTTGCTTTAATGCAAATAAATATAATCAACTTAGTGCATTGGATTCAAAGATGCACTGAATAACATATTGATTCTAGAAACTGTTTGCCATTGTTTATCAACGATCCCTAACTTGATTAATCAATTGAATTTCGCATTGATGAACGAGTATACATTCATAAGATTTATTTTTTCAATCTCTCCGAAATTATAAATATAACATGTACAGAAAATGTCTATATTCAAAACAGAATTCATATGTGAATCTCGTTACACATCAGTTTGTGATGATAGCATTTGACTATCGAGGCAATGTCGGGCCATCTCTTCTTCTTCGTGATGATATTCGTAATTACATTCTTGATGAATCCGCCCAAATTCTAATTGTCGTTGTGTATTGATTGTTATGCCAATCATATTTCTATGTTCAAATGACACGAATAAGACAATGTTTGTAGATGAATTCGATTACGTACTCAATCATTTTTATACGAAGAATTTCTCGAAAACCAATATTTAATGTTTCCGATTCCGTCTTTGCTGTGATGAGAAATTCCGCGAATGCAATGAAACATGAGAGAATAATACCAAAGAGAAATATATAAAAAAGCCCTGTCACACTTGAAAGGCTCAATTCACTGAAACGCTTATCTTTTGTGTTTTTCGAACATTCCGAACGATCGTACCTTGGAAGGAATAAACATTACATTGCAACGAGATAATCACTCCAATGAACACTTACCACCAACGTTGTTTTAGTTTGTCTAAAAAACCTGATTCTCGAAGATTAGTGATGATAATATCGATGGCTTCGGTTAGATCTGAACCTAATCGTGTTGCAATACCATAACCTTTCGAATCAAGTTCAGATCCGACCTTCATTGTGTCACATGGTAATCTTTCATTTACATATTCATTTTTAGTTGATCTAAAATGAATGATTTGATAAACGATTGGCTGATTAATTATTTGTTCGACATACTCGATGAAAAAGGCATATTTTCCTTTGGAACTTCGTACTTTTGCAACACCTTCATCATTGCTGGTTACGAACACCTCCGACGAACTTCTCTGCATCATTGCCCACATATCTTGATAGGCAGTAATATTCGATTTTTCAAAAAATGCTGCAGTTGTTCCGTTTCTCAATGACCCATACTTAATTTCATGTTGTTTCGCTACAAAGACAAACACAATAGATCGATTTTCTTAGGAAACACATCTAGTTACCAAGATCTTCAACACTCTCGATGGGTGTAACTAGTTTTTCAACGGTAAGAAAAGCAACAAGATTGGCTGTGTACGATGAAACGAAGATTAACGAAAAATACCACCACGATATTGCTGCAACACGACCTGATAACGATTTGGGCACAAGATTAATTGATTGTCTCATAAACGATGCAAACGAAAAGAAAAGTGCATTTGAAATACCAAAG
This sequence comes from Adineta ricciae, assembly GCA_905250025.1. Lineage (NCBI taxonomy): Eukaryota > Metazoa > Rotifera > Eurotatoria > Adinetida > Adinetidae > Adineta > Adineta ricciae. Next base: position 345,248 of record CAJNOJ010000033.1, read on the forward strand.
AGATGAACGGCATCGGCATTGTTTTCTTCATTTGCTCTCTTTCTCTTACGATTCTTGTTCGAATTCAAACTTGGTGTGTGTTGTGAAGGAAAGCGTGTTCGATGCCGTGATCGACGTCGTATCGATGCTCGAGCCGATATATTCAACTCAGCTGATTGTTCCGAAAAGCTGGAATCGCGTTTTTGACGTTGCAACTGAATTTCACTTTTACGTCGATCATTAACGCTCTTCGGATATGAATATGATCGGTACGATGGCCGCCGAACGATACGTCGTCGCCAGCCGGTATGCACCAGACATGATGTTAAGAAAAGAACAACACTAACGGCAAAATAAGAGAGGGAAAAACATAGCCAAATTTCCATTGAAACTGGATTCATAAAAGAGAAAACACCTGGCTTCTGAGCATCAGGTTTACGAATCTAAAGTAAAAACTCGATCAAAATCAGGGAATAAGCTAGAATTTCGTTCGTACCATAACAGAAATACCTAAAGGAGAAAATCGAAGTAATTGAGAGAAAAACAGTTTTCTTTTACTTTCAATTTTCTTACCTAAATTCATGAACGGTTTACTAAAATCAACAACTTCCATTCGCCTCTGACTGATAGTTAACGGTGCAATAGCCATATCAGCTTTTCGAGCAACAATTTCACCAACCATTCCTACAATAAACTAGTTTTACCACATTTTTCATGTTGACACGACACTCACCATTCCACATTCCCGTCGTGACATTCTTACTTCCGAAACTTCCATCTTGCACAATACGAAATAGACATGTGATGTTTAAAACGGAACAAACTTCACGTGCTAGATCAACGCAATAGCCCTCTAGTTCATCGAAACTGAATATCTGACCATGCAATTCGATTAAATTCGGCTGGGTTCGATTATGATTTCCATTAGAGTTCGTTTGCCGGCGTAGCATAAGAAACGGCTCATCGAATAGACTGGTAATATAATAAACCTTCGACGATAATGGCTTCTTTTTCGTAGTAGAATCTTTATGTTCATTGAGTTGACACGACTGATAAACATTCGTTAATGTTGAATACCGTCCGACAAGTTCAATCTGTTTCCGAAATCGATTTATTGAAGATTTGCGTGTTGAGAATACATTCACATCAGCAAAATTGCAATTCATCGGTCGAATAGGTACATCTTTTAAATGATACGTTCGACAATCGAATAGCGGTGATGTTAAGATTTGTATAGCTAAATTGATTGAATCGAACAATGGACGTGAGTAAAGCTGAGTGGATTTCGGAAGATAAGATGTGAAATATGAATATGTAAAGTATTCTTTATTTGTATTGAGTTTACTATCACATAGATTTAACATAGATTTCGTTTGATTCGACGCAAATGACATGTTCAACGAAGGATTTGTGCTTGGATTTGAGATTCGTTCACCGTCAGAATCATGACGAAATGATAAATTCGATCGATAATATGACGACGAACGTTTCATTGATGGAACTGGCGAAGAATACGTTGTGGTCGTTGTCGGTATTGGAGGATAATCCAGATTGCAATCACGTTGTTGATAATCAAAATAAATTAATAAACCTGTAAAATTCAATCTATTCATCCATAAACACGCATCGAATGTTGATACAATTATATATTGATAAAAGTTACTTGTAAGTCCTAGAAGAAAATAGATCATGTTAACAATTCCTATATGACCTATCAACAAAACATTCGATAAAAATTCATAGTCGGATCTAGTTCACTCATCTAACTCGTTTGACATTAGGAAAATGTTCTAATTCTCTGAGGAAAATGGATATTATTCTTTATAATCAATATTATGTTGTTTTCTGATAATCATGAGCGAAGTTCTTTTCATAAACAAGATTATTCCACGATAAACGCACTAGGCAACGTGATGAATATTAACTAGAAGAACACACTTCGTCTGATTCGTCGATACAAAATAGAACAAGTAGATCATATCTTTTGTTCTTCGATCTTCTATCGAAATCAGATTAGCTCCACTTGACAATGATTCTATACGAGTATCGAACATATGTTTCGAAGTGATCGCACTCGAAATACGTTTGATTTTCTACTAGAAAATATCTGTCAATTGAAAGACAAGGGAATCTAGTACAAACCCATATGCGAGATTTGATCAAACATCCTTTCATAGTTGTCATAGGAATGAAGATCAAGTAGGATATATCGTGGTATTTGATCTTTATGTAATGAATGCGATTCAATGCTGTATAACAATGAATAGACATCTTCATATACTGTCGTGCGAATATCGAAGATGAAATCATCGAAATATTCATCATTGTTCATAAGTTTCAATAATTCATAGATTCGATGCGTTGATTCTTCATTATCGTAGATGTAAATTGCACGATGGACTTGATTGAATTTCAAATAATTGAATAAAACTTGAAGGATGTTCGGCATAAAGAAAAATTCTTGAACAAACGATCTGAAACGCACAAAAGAATTCAAATTCGAAGAGAAAATTTTTCATCACTTCGAACACCGACCTCGTCAATGAGCACAGCATTGATTTAGTTCCAAACGACTTCATGTTAATGAATGGAATACGATTTATTTCACAGAAATCTTGGATTAATTGTGTAGATAACTTTGTCGTTCGCGTGATGTAAATATTCGTCAAGATTCTTTCTGCTTCGAGTTTATTGAAAAGATTTGGCAGCGAATTCGACGTGTTGATCCAATACAATTGTAAGTAGAAGTTCGTTTGACTACAGAATGTTCGATTAGGCACTTTTATTTTAATAGTCTCCTTCGAGTTGATATTGTCGTCAATAATTCCGATGCGAATTGTTGATTGACAAACAGTAAAATATACAATTGACAAAACAAGATACAAAACATGATGAGACAACATTCCGAACAAATAAACATGTCAGAAAGAGTTTTTATCTTCTCTTCTTTTCCTTCACTATAATAAGCAGAGTCCAATCGATAAGAAAAAATTGGATTAGATTTACTATTCATCGGTTAGTACTTACATTGCATATTGATCGGCAGTGAAGGCAAAAAAAAACCGAAAGAACAAGAAACAGATGAACGGATCGACATAAGACGATTAATTCAAGAGAAGAATGACAAAAAATATCAACAAAGAAGAAAAATGTTTCAGTAATACGTGCATCCGTGGTTTGCCCTATATACTTCAGTTTTCAAATCTAGATAAATCCAACGATGATCAGTTACATCGACAATAAAAAGTTGTTCTCCAGAGAGAGAGAGAGAGAGAGAGAGAGAGAGAGAGAGAGAGAGAGAGAGAGAGAGAGAGAGAGAGAGAGAGATAGAGTAAAAAGAGAAAAATAATCATCGATAACAGACGGAAATGACATGCAGAGATGGATGGAACTTCAAGATAGAAATTTCCGTTCGAATCGATTTGGTCAATATCGAGTTCGATTCATCAATGGACAATATTATAATGTTTACTTTTCGCATGCACATGAAAATTAAGTAGAATGATTAAAAAACAAAAAAACTCACAGCAACAAAACATCATATGTGCACACTTCAACTATGCTTACTTTACTTTTCATATGTTTTTTTCGTTGTTGTGCGTCGGCTGCATTAGTCGCTTATAAACACATTGAAAGATTACAGTTAGTGATTCTTTTCACATTAAACAATCTGGACACATTCTGACTGCAGTTGTTATTGAAGAAAAATGAAGTAACTTCTGATTGATCAAGTTAAATAGTTCTATTCTCCATTTGCTATAGAAACGAACGAACTGGCACAAGTCGAGAAAGTTCAGCGAGTCGCTCACATTTCGAGAGTGGCTCAAGTCGATATTTTAATGCACTAGATATTGGGCATTCTGTTTTTGCAAGATCGAAATATTATGATGACATGATTTATATACATCCATGGTTACGTCGACCGTGCTCACGAAATTCTGGTATTCCATTTCCAGCTATAGCCGATACACCGTGTTCACCTCGTCATGATGAAATAGCGAGACCACGGATTCGTCGTGAAAATCATATTCGACAAGGTAATGCGGATCTGCAATCTGATTGAAATATCACTTTTCCGAATGAATCTTCTAGAATTCTTCGATAATATTACGAACTATGCATACAGTGGTGTGCCATCTGGAGCATTGAGAGTAGAATGTTCTCAACGTCTTGCTGAACTTGCTGTACCAAGAGGATCATCGTCCAATAATCAACGAAAAAGCTCCCAATCTCAACAGCAAACACAGGGCAAGAATACCTCACAACAAAGTCAAGGAAAGAATCAACCACCACCACAACAATCCCAAAGCAAGAGTGCTCAGCAACAGAATCAAGGAAAGAACCAACCACCACCACAATCTCAAAGCAAGAGTGCTCAGCAACAAAATCAAGGAAAGAGCCAAGCACCACTACAGCCACAATCTCAACCACAAGGCAGAAACGCTCAACAACAACAACAGGGTAAGAACCAACCAGTGCCACAGTCACAATCTCAAGGCAAAAATGGTCCGCAACAACAAGGAAAGAATGCGCCGCAACAAAACCAAGGGAAAAGTCAACCAGCACCACAGTCACAACCGCAAGGCAAGAATGCGCCACAACAAAACCAAGGGAAAAGTCAACCAGCACCACAGCCACAATCTCAAAGCAAGAACGCTCAACAACAACCACAAGGAAAGACTCAACTAGCTCAACAATCAAACACAAACAATCCACCAGAAAAATCAAAACGTAAATGAGAAGCTTCTCTAGAATTAATGCATAACAACGAACACATTTGAGTGAAGACAACTTTATTTATATTAATCAATCATTCCCTATTTGATGAAGCACTGTTTTGCCCGAATGATCATTAAAATCATATTTAAGTGAACCCTACTTGTCAAATGTAATAACGATAAATAATGAGATCTAAAAGTATGAATTGACACCGATTGGAAGGACACATCCTTATTGATTGACAACCAAATTTCTAAGTAAATTTTCCAAATTAAAAACCATCGCTAGAGCAGTTTTTCTATAAAAATTTATTTCCTCCATCGATCTATCAACGATATTGGTCAAACAAGCTCTGATTTCCTTCAATAACTGTAATGTTTTCTTCCCAATTCACTTCTATAAGTTTCATCATCTAGGTCAATTTTACCTTTGCTTCGATACCATAAATACAATTTCGAACTCAACTGCTTCCACAGCTGATCGAAGCATTGATTGATTTCTAATAAATTATCGGTTCTGTTTGACATATAGACAACACCGGTTACATTTTATTGTTAAAGGCTATTTCGATAAACTTTTCACTATTGTCAAAAGAACATCCTTTTTTTATGTACACGAAAAAAATTCCTTTTGGAACAATTATGATAATGACAGGTGTCGTTTGCACGCATGCTTGAACTTTTTCTCATGTTTGCATGTAAACTTTAGTTTAGAAAAATGTGAGTTTGTTACGAACTAATCATTATGTGTAAGCTTAGTTGATTGAAATGCTCAGGAGAATTGCGCAGTGCTCGATTCGTTAGGAACAGGCTGATGTCTATCTGCTTTTTCAAGTCAATTTTATCTTATGTGGAAAGAAAGAAATTGAGACAAGAAAGAGAACGATCTTTTCCTACTAAAGTTGATTAACTTTCGCTTCTTCTTTCTTCACCATGTCGTTTCTTTTATCTTGGAAACATTTTCAAAGAATATTACCCAAAGAAAAAGGCAGAAGGATCAACGTATGACTCTCATGCACGTATATATGTGCGTGGGAGCGGAGCACGAGATAGATAATGGAAGTGCTGTGTCGTTGAACATAATGCATCAATTTTTTCCTCCTTCCTATTCGTGTCCGTCTCCAAGTTAGTTTTTTTTTCCTACAATCGTTGTCTTCTCCTTCCAGTGCTTTTTTCCCCTTGTATTTGTCTGTACTATTACTAGCTATACCGCGTAACTCGATTCTATATTAGCGCAGGAAGAAAAAGAGAAGAGTTGGAGTGTGCACGCGTGCTGTTGGTTATAGTAGTCCATTTTTTTATTCTTTCAGTTTATCTCTGTTTCTTTTCTCTACCATGTTCTGCGTGTTAGATTGTAACTGACTATGATAGCGATCTTTTCTCAATTCCGTTCAATCGAAACTTTATCGAGTGTGATCGTAGAAGATTTATTTTCTCGAAAAGTTTTCTCCTCGGGAAGATTGCTCTTCAGCATTAAGGCTATTCGACACCTCTCGATTGTATCCTTCGATTACATATCAAAACGTATACGCGTGAAGACATGATTACAATTGCGATAGAGATAAGAAGAAAATAAATATATATAAAACATTCGAAACCTATTATACTTTCATATTTGTTTCATTTTTCTTTCGGATTCAGATGGCTCCGTCGAAAGGTGATCGTGCATCCAATGTTCCTTCGTTATCAACGCGAATGACGACTCATCAACCAACGATGGGCCTTATGGATGCTATTAATCTGCTCCTAGCGTGCATCATTGGCTCAGGTATATTTATCAGCGCAAAAGCTGTACTAGAAGCATCGGGCTCTTACGGTTTGTCAATTGTGGTTTGGATCAGTTGCGGTTTACTCTGTATCATGGTAAAGACAAAATTCAGTAGGAAAATATTTTTTATTTCTATCTGATTTTTAGGGAGCATTGTGTTATGCTGAATTAGGTTGTGCATATGTTTCATCAGGTGGTGACTACACGTATCTTCGTGTAGCATTTGGTGATTTCATTGGTTTTCTTCGTGTTTGGGTCGAAGTTGTCTTATCACGACCGATGATTGTGGTTTTAAGTGTCCTAACCGCATCGAATTATCTTGTTTATTGGTTCTTTTCAACGTGTACACCACCTGACGTCCTAGTTAAATGCTTAGCTTCATTTCTCCTACTGATTGTTGGCTTTATTAATTTAACATCAGCAAATTGGACAAAACATCTTCACCAAATATGTAACTATTTCAAAATCGGTAAGCATTCAGTCTTTCTTTGTAATTTCGCGCAAATGAAATTTCTAGGTTCTCTTCTAATTGTCGTACTTGCTGGTATTTATCGAATGTATCTCGGTCGCGTGGAGAACTTCTCCGAACCATTCGAAGGTTCAACTTACGGAAAGATTACCAGTGCACTCTACGCCGGCCTCTTCCCTTATTCTGGATGGTAAAATACATTTTCATACTGAAACCGAACGTCTAATTATGTTTGATATCTTAAGGAATTATTTAAATAATGCAATTGATGATCTAAAAGATCCTAAACGAATTTTACCACGTTCCATTGTCATATCATTATTATTGTGCATATTTATTTACTTTCTAACATTCAGCTCTTATTTTACTGCTCTGTCTGCATACGAGATTCTCATGTCGGATGCAACAGCTGTTACTTTTGCCGAACGTGTTTTTCAACCATTATTATATATCATACCTATTGGTGTGACTCTATCTTGCGTCGGCGGTAATCGATCCTTTTGATTCATGAATAAATTATTTATCAGGAAATTATTCCTTTTCAGCTGCTTCGGGAAATATTTTCACCATTGGACAGATGTTTAACGGTAACTTTCATTCCACCGATATGACTTTCCTTTTTACATAAGCATCTTGTTTTCTAGTGGCCGGTCGAGATGGTCTCATGCCACATATTTTCTCTATGAAACACTATAAATCCAATGTACCTATGATTGCCATCCTCTGCGAAATCATTCTCAGTTTTGTTTTTCTCTTCTTCATGTCCAATATTGGAAGTTTGATTATCTGTGTTGGTATGATCAATTGGATATGTAAGTATTCGAACAAGATCACAATTATTAACTATGCCTTGTTCTCTTTTCTCAAAAGGTATCCTAATGGCTGCTGTCGCTTTGATTGTTCTCCGTTATAAACATCCTGATCGGGAACGTCCATTGAAAGTGCCATTACCCATTCCAATTATATTCATCACAATTTTAGTCGTTTTAATTGTTGCAAGCGCATTGACTGATCGTCAGAATATCACTACATCTATAATGTTATTAACAACAGCTGTACCCGCGTATATTTTCGGTGTTATGTGGAAAAACAAACCTAAAGAATTCAATCGTAAATACAATGCATTTGCGTTGATGTTACAAAAGGTGTTTCATGTCGTACATGATGAGCACACCGATTAAACTTCATTTTGTATTTGGTTCTGATAAATCGATTTTCTTGTCTTTTTCGCATTTGTCTACGTAGACTTACCGTAATGTCTTCTTTTTACATATGAAAGTCAAAACTGTGCGTCACACATTTTTTTAGTTCTTGTAATCGATGGTTATTATTGTTGTTAAAACTTCTTGTTTCTGTATATATCCAAACATACAGAAGCGAGAAGATTTATAAATAAAAACAGTGTTGTAACCTGAATCGAAATATCGAAATTTGATTTGACATAGATATGAATGTTGCTGAGAGAGTTTGTTCTTTCAATGCTGCCATCTGTTTGTTGGAAAAGACCATTTGAAAGACATCACCAAGGATATGTGTTTGAGAATGAAAACTTATTCGACTATCTCAAGTACCTGATTACAATTGAATGCTTGTTATGAATATCTTTGTTTGTTTTTCGGTTAAAAGAATTCGAACATAGAAAAACACTGACGATCGCTTTTGGTTCTTGTTTTGTACGGTGTTTGTTCAATAGTGAAGACCAATTCTGAGATACACAACAATGGCTAGCACAGCTGGTTATGAAGCGATGCGAAGTGGAAAAGTTCTTCTATTTTATGTTAATCGTGATGGACTACCTCTGTCAGATCGATGCAGTGAACGCATGTGGACATTTTGTATGGAGCAGTATCCTACACGTGAGTTCAGCTTTCTTTCTTTCCCATCGTTTATCAGATAAGGTACTTGGAACATATTTGCGACCTTTGGTATGTTATCAGTACATTTCAAGGGAAAGAATGAGTGAGAATTCGCAGTTGATTGATAGTTATTTCAAATGAATGACAAGTATTCCATGTAGATTTCTGCAGGAATGAATACTATTATTAATCAAGAAAAATGAAAATTATTCTGAATATATAAGTTACTATAATATTTCCGGTTTAGATACAAATGAAATCAAAGCACTTCGTGATCAAAAAGTGAATTATCCGAAAGTAACATACATTGAACCACCTTACCATTTGGCAACAAACAATCGCTTGAGTGTTGCCGAAAAACTACGCCAAATTCAGACATATATTCAACGCCTGGAATATAACTACACAGGCATGCAGTTCTTTGAAATCAATACGAATCGCCCCATATCTGGTCTGATGGATGCTGCTCGACATATGTAAGAGTGCTCAATTAATAAACATATAATCGTTCTTGTTTACGTTTCTAGGATGACGGAAGCGCTACCAATAAAATGCCTCGAAGCATTTTTAATTGCTGTTTATCTAACAACAGGTATGATAGGTGTCGACCGATTCAATATTTCATTTAAAACGCGCTTCAATTCAATTACTTATCGGCATGTTGTTCTCGGAATAAGATACAATCAAATTTACGGTGCATTAGGCTTAAGTCGTCGTTCTGATCTTGCGTACAGACCATTGAATAGTAAATACGATCGTTTATCGACACTAATCAATGATTATATCCAAGCTTACAAGAACTACGGTCATACAGTCCTGCGCATCAAAATCGGTTCGCCTATTTTACATGACTTGAAATCATTCTTAACGATTGATTGGAAAGCTGCGGTGATTCTGCCCAATAAAACAGACAAGGAAGATTATGAACGCGAACTAGACAAGGTTTCTCGTGTGTGGAGACACATGAACCTGTACATGGCATATCGAGGTAATGTACCACACACATCTGTGATGCAACCGCCTAGAACACTTGTAACTACAGCATCCTTGCCGAGTCGTCCGCAACCAACGTCAAACCGATCCAATTGTCATCAATTATCAGTTACGAAAACACCAATGTCAGTCAATGATACTTCAACTGCTGCTCAAAATTATGCAATTCGAGTTTAGTTTTCATGAATATATATATACATATATAGTTTTATTTTTATAAAGAAAACAGAGTGTGAGGATGAAAAAAGTATGCGCACACAACGGATATCGATCATACAAAACGAGACATGTTCACGAGAAAATAGGTTTGGAGAAACAGAAATGAAAGGCCACACACTCATGAAATCGACTGCGACATATAACGAGTAAATGACGTCTTAGTCATCATTGTTCGACAAAATCTCTTCACATAGGTTTGTTGCCGGGCATTCCTTGATTATATTGCATAGCATCGTTATAAGCTGGTGGAGCAGCTAGAAACAGCAAAATGAGAATATTTTGACAAAACATTCTGCTTGTAAAACTAATTTTACCTTCTTTAACTTGATATGGATTATATGGTTGTTGATTAGGTGGATATGGCATTTGTTGCGGAGGATAAGGTGTATAAGTTCCATTGAAATTTTGTGGTGGAACTGCATAAGGATTAACGTTTGGTGGATAACTCATCGGAGGCGGTGGTGGAAAAAATCCATGTTGTTGCTCATCCATTGGAGGTTCTACTGGAACCATTATGATGTCTTCTAGAAAAAAACGAGAATATTATCGAACACATAACTTTTCAATCGATGAAAATAGATTTACTCGAACTTTGTCGACGACGTTTAGCGAAGACAACAACAGCAATGATAACAATTGCGATAATAATGCATAACCAAAATAAGTTAAAACCGCCGCGGTTCGAACGACTAAAGTATTTCGAGATTTATTTGAGATATATTGTAAGTATTATTTTAGAACCATACCCTTCAGGAGCACAGCAATAGTGTTTTCCATATTCACCACAGCAATATTTCGCATCATAAGGAAAACCTTCCAAAGGACAACGAAACTGTCCGAATTTTGTACCATTATAATCTTCATTATTTGTACATACCGCTCCAGCTAAATTAATCACAACCGGTACAATGCATTGATTTATCAACGAATAAAGGCGCAACTTACTTCCATAACCTGATGCATAATGTCCAGGAACATATGAACGTGACATTGAGCTCATTATTGAGTATGCTGCTACGCCACCTAACGCTCCAGCACCAAAACTCATTGCATTCTTTCGAAAACCACTTCCCGAAGATCTAAAAAGAAATCACTGGATAACGTTCAAACCAATAATCACTGATGACACTTACGGTTTATTCATTTTGTTGTAACTTCCATAGCTGTTTCCTCGATTGAAACTCGATGAGCTACCAAATGATCCGCCTTTGGAGCCTCCTCGAACACCTCCACGCCCGAATCCTCCTTTCCCGTCAGTGCATGTTGTAAATAGAACTATTTGTCAGAAGAAAACAAGTAGCAAATTAGTGGTAATATATGACAATATTCATCTATCATCGATTACTTACATGAAACTATGAACAAAACACAAAACCATCGACATAAATTATTTTCCAACATAATATTTTCGACAAAAGAAAAAATGTATCTAAAATAAACGCATAATTTGATTTATATTAATTAAACCTGAGCGTAGAAATATAGTATATATATATATATATATAAGTAAGAAAACAGCACACACAGAAAACTTCAGTTTATTTCACATGTCGGCGTTCTTACTCGGATTCACCTAGTCGCACGTTGGCGAATACGAGACCAGATGTTAATTTATATATTCACCCATCACTTAGCCGTCTTACAGCTTCGGAGTATGTTGGAGGAGCTGAAAATGAGAATAGAAAGAAAAAACAAAGTGTCTCCAGTGCAGTATAGACAAAAACACTTACAATCTGGAATTTGATTATGAGCTGTACGATGGGTCATTCGTGTTTGTTCGATATCAGTTGGTTCGTTTAAACCTAAAACATAATCCAAACATATATTCATCTATATGAATATGAAGATCAGTTTTAGCAATTAGATACATTATTAGTAAAATCTATTAGATTTCATACATACGTTCATTATCTGCTTGAGCAGCAGTGACGTAGGTATGCGCTAAATGGAAAAGTGAAGAGGCACGACTAATTATATGTGAGAGAGTACAATGGTGACGAGGAAAAATAAATAGTCTTTTAATTTTATTTCCCAGGTAAAAACAACTACTAGCTTTCGGCTTCGAGTCGTCACATTCAAGATGTTCTCTTCTGTTTATTAGAATCCTAACCTTTTCGTGTTAAATAGCGACGGTAATGAACAATACAGCAGGCAATCAACAGCATGAAAAGAGTACATGCAGATATAATACCAACGATGGCACTAACGGCTCGTCTACCGCTAATAAAAAGGATCAATAAGTAAAATAAGCATTGAAAAGGAAAATAATTAAAAATCTCTCGATTAAATATTCTCTTTGCAAACAGTGAGTCCGTTTGCTCGAGAAATGACATACAGCATGATAGAAGTAGATTTGTTTGTCAATAACGGCTCGTAAACGAATACGTCGATAGTTTATAGAACACACATCTAAACGAGAAGGGATTCTTTAGTTAATGTCAATGTGGAAAAGAAAATAATAGTAAATACGAAGAATGGAGAAAAAAAAGAAAAAGTGGTCAGGTTACTTTGATGTAATTGAGCAAGACCTACGCAAAATGCCACCTTGCGCGGAGATGAAAGAATATAGAATATATACATATTCGATCAACCGCAAAGAAAACTAAAGAGTAGAAATTAGAAACAACCAGGGTTTTTCTTTCAATACCGCTTATGTATGTTTAGATGCTTGAAATAATTACAAAATAAGTTTGATAGCCTTCTCTTCAGGAAAAATAATACATCTCTGCATATTTTCGATCAGAAATTTGACTATCAGAAGAAGAAAAATCAGAAGTTTTCAGTAATTATTTGGCTGATCAACAATTTCAAGACTTAAGACAACATGTTGACATGTATTTGAAAGACGTTTATCAAACTTATACTCTCTTATCAGCATACAAAAACAAAATATGATCTCGAATTAGTTAAAATATGTAAAATCGACGTACACACTCTTGTGTTTTTACCTTCTGTATACAGACGATACGATTATTCAGCTGATCGCATAGGAGGGAAGAAGCTTCGTACTCATTGATCAGTATTGTCAAAACAAAAATGGCTGCACTCAATGAAATGATCGATGATTATTAATTCATTGCTATAGGAAAATATTTGTTGTTCGCATATACTATAATCTTCGAGATTTTTCTCTCTTTTGATCATCTAAAACCTCAATGACGTCACGAGTCATGAACGTATATTATTCAATTCATAGCGATGCCTGTTTATTACATTACTATTGTAAGCAAAAGAGAAAATGTAAATATGAGTCATTCCCAGTCTTGTGTTCCATTTATTTACTTTGTAGATATACTCAATACCGTATTCATCGAAATGATCGTTAAAATCATTGATTACAAAGTGTATCTTGTTGGAAAAAGATAATCACATGTTATGATTAAATTAGAATTGTTTAATGTTTTCATAATTCAACTTATAGCACATTATCCACTAGCGACATCTATGGACGCATTACATATAGAACTTATTAACACTTTCATTCCTATGAATGTTTTGTATCCTTAGTTATTTCTAGCTCATTTATATGTCTACTCTTCTCAGCATGTTTACTCTTTTCCTAGAAAGGTTCGCCGGTGTGTTGGCACTGCGTGCATTATCTACACGAAATCTCATATAGGTGTCTTTGATATGCGTAGCATTAAACATTAAATCATAAAGAAAGGAAATAACTTGACCTCCGATAGAATATCCGAATACATTTGATTCATTTCAAAAACAATTAATACGAATCTTTGCATTGATCGAGAATATAATTGTAAGTTTTGGTTGAAATAAAATGGCTGGTCATTTGCAATAATAAATCTCATAGATTTTCTCGCTGAGAAGAAACGAATGAATCAATGCATAAATTTATATGAAAGTATCGTCATTTGTTTCGCGAACAAGTAATGATCCGTGCTCATCTCCAAAGAGAATATTTCTGGCAGCTGACATTTTACACAATTATGATGAGGCTATGAATCAACAATCTATTAGTTTAGATATTCTAAGCATGATATTCAATAAGTCGAGAAAACTTTGACTGACACTTTCACAAAAAAAAGACGAAGAACTCTCCTTGTAAATCTCTACACTTCCCTCCTCTGTCTAGAATTAGCGGAAGCTTTTCTGTTCAACTTCAAAGAGAATTCTCATCGATCATCGTGTTATGACACAGTGCAAACGAAACCAATTAATCTATTACAATAATGCAGCGAATCTCATATCCGTTGATAAAAAAAGACTTTTTGAAGAGTTAATCATACCTGTACGAACACTGTTGAAGCTTAGTTTTCCCGGTGTGTTGAAAAATAAGAAATACTCTGTTGACGGAAGTCATACGATATCACAGAATGTGCTTTATGCGTCAAATTTCAATATCATAGTAGAAAAAAATCCGAGATTTCCCTTCAATATTTGGTGTATTTGATTTAGTACGAATGTTTATTTGTTTTACCGAATCAAATACACATAACCATTAAATGCTATAGGCGGTGTTAGTTAATAAACATTAATATTGAATGGTCTAGATGACTTTCCTTACGATCACTTACGTCTGTTCATTGATGGATACTTGACATCTGGCAAAATAAGAAATTTCAATGAAACTTCATTAGTACTGGACATAATGGCATTCGACAATGATTGATTTTCGAAAGATTCGAAACGAAATTAATCATCTCTTTACGCTAAATACGATACAAAAGTATATTTTCATCTATTTATCTAGTTGGCAAAGATTATTAACAAGGACAATACAAGAGACACAAAACAGATGGGTTATTACACAGAAAATAATCTAAAACCTTGTTGAATATCTTAATCTATATCATATAACACTAATTGAAATATCATTGCCGACGAAGTTTTCTTTGAAACTTCGTTCGAAAGAGAAAACAATCTTGATTCATTTTGGTATTAACGAGTTGAATACAAAAAAGATTATTGTGGAGTGCGCGTGTGTGCGTTCGAATGGGTCGGTTTTGTTTCTTTTTTTTTTCATATATATTATATTAGCCTGGCATTTGCTTGTAGAAGAAAAAAGAAGTTGATATATCTTGTTTTGTCGGAGGTTTTTTCTCTCCCGTCTAGATGCGAACGAAGATGCAGAGGAGGCGGAAATACTTGACTGCGGCTGAAAAAGAGATGGTGGGAGAATAGCAAAAGAACGAAGGAAGAATGTGGTCTGTTCCTAGAAATACAAATAAGAACGACTGTCAATTACACTGCTACAATAGTGTTCGTTTTTTTTCTTCTTCTTACTGCCGAGCGATTTTTTTCTTGAGCAAATGTTTCCTTAGTTCTATTCTATTGTAATTCAAGACTACTGCCGGTTCACAACTTTGACGATTACATCTATGTCTGCCAGCTAAATACCAATGGTTCTCTACAAGGAAATCACGAAAGAGGTAAGAGATCACCAGAGATTGAACCTGGAACACGAATGAACTTTTTCTGTTCTCGAGAGATATGTTAAAATTGATGTTCATTTTGCTAAAAAACATAATCTTATACATAGAGGCTTTGAATCGGTGAGTTCTGCATGTGTGTGTGTGAAGAGTAAGAATGAACCTTGAACCATTTCGGTTTGATCGTCCGATATATTGAAAAAATCATCGATCGAACAAGAAGTTTTCTCTCCCTTTGTTATATTACTTAGTATATATATAATATTTGTATATATGAACACAATTATATGATTATCGTCGATTATGTCTTGTACAAACAACTCAGAATTTATTCAAGCATATGATGTGGATAATAGGTGTGAAGATTTCAATTGTCAACTCGTATTTGATTTCAAAATAATTAAACCGATCGACGACTTATCAAAGAAACTATTAAGGAAAAGGAGAGAGGAAATACAAAACATCCCGATCATTTCGAATGATCAAATATCTTTCATTGTTACTTTATTATCTTTTCTTATGATATGTCCCCTCGATATGTGACTATTTTTTGTAGCAAAATGTGTTATTCTCTTTCTCTGTATGATTCACGGCATGCGCGTTTTGTTTTTTTAAATACTGGAGAATAGGAACGGTGAGACGTTTTGATGACTTCGTACTGGGAATTTATTAACATCGGGAAAAAATATCCTCTATATGATATCATGTCGATTCACATTATGACGATCATTATTGCTAATGCGATTGTCGACATACATCGAGTGCCTGTTATAGTGAATGGACTGCGAGTGGCACATATCCTTCGTCATCTAAATGCAATGGCTATACGCACTGGTCATTCTTTGGCTTAGAACAACGACGAGAAGAAAAAGAACGAGCAAAAAAAAACACGCTGCATGTTCATTGTTAACTGAACAGGACAGACGAGAAAGAAAGAATAGAAGAGGAGTTCTTTTTTTTATGTTGCCTCTTTTTTCCTTTCTCTTCTTTTGAACCATTGAACACCAACTGCAGAACATCGGACACATATACTTGCCACTGGGTCGAACGTGTTCTATGTTGATTTTTGCTCGCCGTCTTACTTGCTCATTTATAATAGAATCGATTTCCTGGAAGGATAGTGAATGTAACAATAGTGAACTCTATGTTAAGAGATTTTTCTTTTAGAGAATAGGATTCAATTTCATCACCTACCATCATTAGTAAGAACATTTTTCTCTTTATCTATTTATATTTCAGAAGTATGTTTGCGAGCGAACAAGTCGAAATAACGAACAACAACAACAACAGCTACAGCAGCAACAACGAACTCGTCTTGATAGTGGCATAATGGTAGCGAATAACGGAACAACAACAATCAATGGAAACGTGAGCAGTGGACATATGATTACATTAAATGTCCATGTTCCACGAGATAAAATTGTTCAGCCGATGCAATTCGATGTTCAAATGTTAATTGGTGATATATGTCGAAGTATTCAAGGACATTTGCCGATAACATATGATCATGATTGTAAAACAACAAAACAAGATCCTTGTTTTCATTGATTTTATCGTTTATATTTAGTATCGGAATATGGACTTTTTCTTAATGATGGGCTTCATATATCGAGAAGCTATTGGCTTGACCCAGCGAGAACAATGAGTTACTATGGATTAAAATCAGGAGTATGATTTGTTAACGAAAGACTTCATTTTGTTGAGAGAATTTCTTTTTAGGACAATGTTGAATTCAAAAACAAATTTCGATCATTGAAAATCCGTTTATTAGATGGTGCTGTTCGGACCATGCAGGTCGATGATTCATTAATAGTGGCACAACTAATGGTTTATATCTGTATGAAATTCGGGATCGCGAATTATGACGAATATTCTCTTGTTTACGATCATGATGCTGACGACGGTAATGGTAGCACAAAAACAGCGACTCTACGTCGAGTAAGCTTGATAGATCGATTTGAAAATCAATATACAGAATCGAACATTTTTATTCAGGATCGATCTGTTCAACGAACGGATAAAAAAATGGAAGAATTAAAGAAAAAATGCCATACAGATGACGACAGTTAGTTCGATGAGAAATATAAATGCTATTTTGTTATTGTTGTTGTTATGTTTTATAGCTCTATGGCTTGACCATTCGAAAACCTTACGTCAACAAGATATTGATGAGCAATCGATCGTTGTTCTACGACGAAAATACTTCTTTTCTGATACAAATATTGATCAACGCGACCCCGTCCAATTGGACTTACTTTACATTCAAGTAAATTTTGCCAAAAATAACCAATTCACATGTCCACGCCTGTTTTTTTTTAAGTGCCGGAACGGCATTCTCGACGGTACACATCCTGTAACATATGAAGAAGCCGTACAGTTCGCTGGTTTACAAAGTCAAATACAATTTGGTAATTACCAAGAATCAAAACATAAACCAAATGTTCTTGAGTAAGAAAATATGTTTTGTTTGGTCGATAACGAAAGAATCCACAGCAAAATCTACTTCACATGTCTCTCTCTCTCTCTATGAAATAGTTGTTGTAATAATTGTTCATCAAATAATTTTTATTATCGAATGGACATGCGGTAAAGATGTGTCTGAGTATTGATGGCTGCCAATACATGCAAAGCTTTTTCTCCTAATAGTCCGCCGCATGGTTTTTCTTCCCTAACATGACTCTAAAGGAGTTAATTCGAGAAAAAACTAAAGGAAAAATGATATCAAGATACGAATTAAATGATATTTTGTTTTGATATTTCCAGGATTCGAGAATTCTTACCGAAAGAATATACGAAAACTAAAGGTGTGGAGAAACGAATCTTCCAGGAGCATAGAAAGCTGCATGATCTACCTGAACTTGATGCAAAATTAAAATACACACAATTGTGTCGGTCACTACGAACATATGGTGTCACTTTTTTTCTTGTCAAAGTAAGAAAAGTCGATGAAAAGTTCAATATGCTAATTCGGACGTATCCATAGGAAAAAATGTCGGGAAAAAACAAACTTGTACCACGTTTACTTGGCGTTACCAAAGAATCCATTGTTCGAGTTGATGAACGTACAAAAGAAGTAAACTGCTTGCTGAGAATAATGATGAGTCTAATGAATTTGTTTTAGTTTCTTGAAATCTGGCCGTTGACACATGTTAAACGATGGACAGCATCAGCAAATACTTTTACACTTGTGAGAACAAGCTTTTTTCCCTTGTCGGAATAAACATATCATTGTCATATTCGATTTGTTTTCTTAGGATTTTGGAGATTATGCTACTGCTTATTATTCTGTACAAACAAATGAAGGTCAACAAATCTCACAATTGATTGCAGGATATATTGATATTATTCTTAAAAAGGTTTGTTATTCTATCGAATTTTCTCCATTTTAAAGATTGATTTCTAGAGAAAAGATCTAGGCTTCTCAATTCGAGATGGTATCAACGATGAAGAAGCGACAATAATTGAGGATATCATTACACCTGGAAGGTAAAATCTACATCGGAAAAGAAGCTCTTCCATCAATTCTGCCTATTGTAGAGCAACCATCATTCAACCGAATGTTCATCTATATGGTTTTCCTTATCAACAAAATATCTATTCACCTCCGCTAGTTCACGGAGCATACGCTGGTAAATTCATACTACTTCAACAAGACGAAATTCTTCTCATTTGATTTCTCTACTAGATATTCCCGTTCATCGTCCTTATGGATACTATGTACCTGAATATTATCCTGGTCCACTCTATCCGATGTATCCCGATCAGGAATATGAGGATTACTTTGTTTCACAGATACATGTAAAAGCATATGTTTGCCCTGTATAAAGACTATTCTTTAATTTCATTTCAGGAACAAGCACCTTTATCATCCATCTTACACGGTGGCAGTGGCGGCACAGTGCTCTTTTCTTCGATTGAAAATGCACGAAATGCTGTTAGTTATGCACAATCACAGTTAGCACGTGATTTACAAATGGAATATAGTCACCAAGGAACATCTTCCACAATGGTTCGTATGCTCTTGTTAGTTCCTATTTGTCGAATTTGAACTTTCTTCTTTGACAGGATAATCAGCAGGAATATTCTATGCAGGATCGTCTCGATGTCAGTCAACAACTACTCACAAGTGAATTATCAGCCATAAATGCATCGACGGCTCAAATTGTTATCCTAACATCGGATATTCATAATAATCAACAACTAAATCGTCGAAATTCAGAATATAATCATTCATTGGGCGCTGCTATTTCGACAATAACAAACAATCTCAATGAATTCTGTAAAGAAATGGATGTATACACAAACTTAATCAATGATAAGACTAATCTGACGGATCAAACAAGTCGACTATGTTCAACGTTTAATGATTTATTAACACATATCGAAGCGTTATCGGATAACAACACAGACTCATCTATTCGACAGAATATTCTCGTCACTGCAAGTCGTGTAGGAGAAATAAGTCAAGACCTTATTCGACGTTTAGCCAGTGAAATAACAGCCAACCCGTTCGATTCTTCGATCGAATATCAAGATAAGCTATTAGCGTTAGCTAAAGCTGTTGCGAACACAACAGCGGCGTACGTATTAAAGGCCAAAGAGATCGCCACTAATGTTAAAGCACAAGAAAATATCAATGAAATCATATCAACAGCAACACAATGCGCTTTAGCAACATCACAATTAGTTGCTTGTACTAAAGTACGATTTCGTTGTTCATGCTTTCTAATCTTTTAAATGATATCATGTTAAATTGTAGGTTGTTGCAGCCACAATTTCCAGTCCTCTTTGTCAAGAACAATTAATTGAATCAGCTCGTTGTGTTACGCGATCCATCGAAGCGGTTCTTCAGTCCTGTCAGCCTCCAATCACGACTGAACAATTGCAATCAGAACTAACCGAAGCTGGTTTAACCATTCGCAAAAGTCTCAACGACTTCCTATTACATATCAAATTAGTTACAGACAGCCTAGCAGATAATTCTGATGGTTATTATTCATTTTCGAGCAATGGTAAGAAACATGTGGATATTGATAAACAAACGACTATGACAACAACAATCTCACGTCGCACACTTGCAAATGATGAGATCGAAGAAGAAGATGAAGAGCAAGATGAAGAAATCCTTCTCACAAAGAAATTTCACGATCAATCGATTGATCAAATATTGACGGCAAGCGATCGATTATTTTCTTCCGTTGGCGATGCTGTAGAAATGGTGAAGCAAGCGAAGATCTTAGCGCAGGCTACGGCACAACTCGTTTCATCCTTACGACAACAAGCTGAGTCGGCTGGTGATGATACCGAGCAGCAGAATAAACTATTATCAGCCGCCAAAATGCTCGCCGATGCCACAGCGAAAATGGTCGATTCGGCTAAAAGTTGTGCTGCAAAACCGAATGATACACAATTACAATACGAACTAAAACGAACAGCAGAAGAACTACGGTAAAAGAGATAACATTGCTTTCCTTTTTTTTCTATTTTCTCTTGTTTTCATAGATCAGCAACAAATATTGCAACGAGCAATAGTATCAAACGAAAAATACTCAAACGTGTCGAACAATGTGCACGACATTGTGCATCATGTGCAACACAATGTATTGCTGCAACATCAGGTTCGGCCATGACGAACAAAAATCAACAATCGCACCAACAACTCGTTGAACAATGCAAAACAGTTGCTGATCTCATACCTAAAGTTGTACAAGGTATTCGCGGTTGTATGGTTAAGCCAGATTCATTCTCATCTCAAGCCAATCTGTTGAACGCATGCGCAGATTTTCTCGGACCAGCCACACGCTTAGCCAATTTAGCGAAAGCGTCTGTGCCAACTGTGAATGATCAATCGCAAGCTCTACATTTAAATAATAGTTCCAAACAATTAACTCAAGCGTTGATCGATCTTCGTACTTATCTGAATAGAGTAAGAGAGAAGCAACGAAAAGCGTGTGCGGTAAACTTTGACTTTCTTTTGTTTAGGCACAAGAATTATGTGGTACAGTGCCACTTGATGTCGACTCAGTTGTAGAATCGATTGAAATGCTTGATAAAGAATTACACGAGGTTAAACGACAAGCTAAAGATGGACATTTAAGAGCAAAAGCTGATGAAACAGTAAATTTTGTTCTTTTTGAAATGATCAAAACTCACTCCGATTTTGTTCGTCAATTAGATTGATACATCATCGGCACAATTATGTTCTGTTTGCAAACAGGTGCATACAATCGTCTCTCAACTTCTCAGTGCTGCCACTCAAAGTGACGAAAAAACGGTTGAAACATGCACACGCGAAATACTTCAGTCTCTACGAAAACTAACCAATTCGACTCGCGGTATTGCTGCTACATCAAAAGATCATCAAATTCAAGAATCGATCATCGAGCGATCGCATGAAGTCCTTCAACGTTCAAGCAATCTTGTTCGTGAAGCTAAAAAAGCCATTCATACACCGGATGATCTCGAAATACAAAACAAACTCGCTGAAATCGCTCGTGAAGTTTCATCGGCACTGGATGCTTGCATAGCAGCCATGCCGTCGCAACGCTATCTCGATGAAGCAATTAAACAAATGTCTCAATATGTTTACACGTTAGCCGGTCCATTTGAACGAATAACCACACCTTCGACAAAAGTGTTCGAAGACAAACAGAATGAGGTGAATCGTGCAGCCGCCAATTTGAATCAAGCGACGACTGATTTAGTTCTTAGTACACGTGCTAGTTCGACACAGGAATTAGGAAAGACATCAACGAATTTCACTCGTGCATTCGGAGATTTTATAAATAACGGTATTGAATTAGTTAAACATCAGCGTGAAGATGACAAACGAGCGAATTTGATAACATCATTGAAAACTGTTCATACATCGTCGAATCAATTATTAGAAAAGGCTAAAACAGTATCACTGGATCCTCAACCAACTACCGCAACTAGTGAAGCTAAACAACAGCTAGCAAATGCTGCACGAGTTGTAACTGACAGTATCAATCATGTGATAACTGTCTGTGTGACATCGAAGTCAGCATCAGAGACGACAATCGGTCGTTCAGAATGCGAAAATGCTATCCGAGAAATGGAAACGTCGAAAACATGTTTACAACAACCAGTTTTACAACCATGCAACCAACATACATATTATGAAGCATTAGATCACGTTGTCGATAATTCTAAACGATTAGGTGAAGCTATGACACACATTGCCAGTGCATCTAAAAATAGCAACCATCAGTTATTTACACAAGCTGTGCAAGATGCATCAGCCGCCGTTTGTCGTTTAGCGGAGTCATCTGCACAAGTAAAATAAAAAGAAAATGAACTTATTGACCTAAGTTTATTTCACCTTCTTTAGGCGAGTTACCTCATTGGTGTTTCCGAAATAAGTTCATCCGTTGGAACTGCGCCAGTTGTCGATCAGCCATTATTCACGCAATCGGTCACAGCTATTCGTCATGCTTGCTCAGATTTAGCGAATCCAACTATTGATCGAAAAGAGGCAAGTTTAATTTTTCCGCTCTTAAAAATCCCAGTGCTTTTTGGTGTTGTGCAATAACATTCTATCTTATGTCATGATGATTCACATTTTCTTCTCGGTATTTGCCATATAGATTTTACAATTAGCAACAACTATTGCGAAGAACACATCGCTTTTGTGCAATGCAGCTCGTGGTGCATCCTCAAATACAACTAATCCAATTGCGCGACGTCGTTTCGTTGAATCAGCTAAGGATGTAGCCAATTCTACTGCGGAACTTGTTCGAACAATTAAAGTTCGTTTCTCTATCCTACTTCCTCATATCTATGACTGATGTTTTACCTCTAGATATTGGATAATTCTTATACGCAAGAAAGCCATCGACAATGCATTGAAGCAAGTCGCCCATTGCTTCAAAATATCGATGAATTATACACATATGCTATGTCAAAAGAATTTGCAAGTGTGCCCGCAGCGATTAGTGCGACGGTAAGAACTGATCTTCATGGATCGTTTGTGTATTCCATGTGCTTATCGTAGGGACGGCAATTGCAAGAGCCTGTTCTTTCAGCAGCTCGAAATGTTGTCGACGGAGCATGTCGTATTGTTGAATGTTCAAAAAATCTTATTGTCAATTCAAAAGAGCCAACCCAATGGCAACAACTTGCTATGCACACAAAAGGTGTTTCTGACTCAATTAAACGCTTAGCCACTGCTGTCAAGTATGTTAATGAGCTGTCTCGATAGATGAAAACGATCTTTTTGCTTTCGCTTGAATAGGGAGATGGCACCTGGACAAAGAGAATGTGATAGAGCTATCGGAGAACTTCGAAAATTGTTTCAAGAAGTCGATAAATCTATAACAAACATAGATTCATTACGTAAAACAGACAAATCTCTTCAGGTAGATCATTTTTATCTGCAAATAAAGTTATCATAGTCAGATTTGTTTCTCTTAATAGTTTCATCAAGAACAAATTTCATCGACATCTCACTTTATTACCGAGTTGGTCATTGATATTCGTCAGTCATCGAAACGGGATGCCGAACGAATCGGTTCTTACGTGACACAATTCGTCACATACATCGAACCATTTGTTCATCATACTATCGATTACGTTTCCTGTATGACTCACGCGCGTGAAAAATGTCTTATTCTAGAACAAGTCAAGAACATTGTTGAAACGAGTTTACAACTACTAATGGGTACAAAAGAATCAGGTGGAAATATTAAAAACACTCAATGGCATAAAGTTGTCGATGATAGTGGCGATCTGTTAACGCGATCTATTCATATCCTGGTTCATACATTAGAAGATCAATCATCAGCGATTGGTATCATGAGCGGCCTAAGTGAAAATATTCGTAAGTTGGTCTCAACGTTAGATACAACAATGTTAACAAATCAAGGTCACTTTGTTGATTATCAAACCGGTATGGTGGAAATTCTACGACAAATGGCACGAACAACACAGGAAATTTTGACACAAAAAAATAATACGGATCACATTCGTCTCTTAGCGAACCAGTTAACACGAGAATACAATGAGTTGATCAACGCAACTTACGGTGCAATTGGAACAGCGTCAACAAACGATTTAGCAACACGAATTAAAAGTGTTGTCGCCGATTTAGGTTTTGCGTGTGTAGAATTGATCGAAAAATTGGGTCTATATCAACAGAATAACCATGATCAAAACTTGAAGCAAGATTTAGAAATCCTATGCCAAAAAGTCATCGAAAAAGTACGCTAATCACACATAGCACTCCTTTTCTCGATGCAATATTCTTTAGATTTCATATGTGCTTGCTGCTTTACAAGCAAGTGCACGCGGGACACAAGCGTGTATCAATGCTGCAAGTACTGTTAGTGGGATAATTGCTGATCTAGTAAGAAACAAAACCTTCACCATGAAATCTGGAATTGTTGATTGATATGATATCATTATAGGATACGACAATTCTATTTGCAACGGCCGGTACATTAAATGCTGAGAAGGATGATGAAACATTTGCTGATCATCGTGAAGCGATATTAAAGACAGCGAAAGCACTCGTTGAAGATACGAAAACGTTAGTAGCTGGTGCAGCATCGTCACAAGAACAATTAGCATCTGCAGCTCAAGCAGCTGTGCGAACAATAACTAAGGTAACATAGTCAAATCAAAACACTTTTATCAGGACGGGTAGTTTTTGAAGAAGAGCAAAAAGCAAATTCGACTATGTGTATGTTTATTGGACAGTTTTATCACCAATAGGGTCTTTTTTTGTTTGGGAAGAAAAAGCTTGTTGCTTTCTATCTATGTTATGTTTCATTCCAGCTTGCAGAAGTCGTCAAACTAGGCGCAGCGTCATTGGGTGCCGATGATGGTGAAGCTCAAGTTATGCTTATTAACAGTGTAAAAGACGTCGCTTTGGCATTGAATAATTTAATCAATGTCACTAAGACAGCCAGCGGCAAACAAATTGATGATCCCGAAATGCAAAAACTGAAAGAAAGTGCAAAAGTTATGGTGACTAATGTAACGTCATTACTACGAACAGTGAAATCTGTTGAAGATGAAGCTCAACGTGGTACTAATGCGCTTGAAGCAACGATCGAATCGATTGCACAAGAACTTCGATTGTTCAGTAACGGTCAAATACCAACAAATCACACAACGCCAGAGGAACTAATTCGCGTTACTAAACAAGTATGAATGATAAATAGATATCATCGTTATCTGATCTGGTTTCTCCATAGATTACAATAGCAACAGCTAAAGCAGTAGCTGCTGGTCAATCTTGCCGACAGGAAGATATCATAGCTGCTGCTAATTTAGGTCGTAAATGTGCCTCAGACTTTTTATTTATCTGTAAATCAAGTGCCTATATCAACGCTGATCAAGCCTTACAACAACGTACATTAGAGAGTGGACGAGCATGTATCAAATCGTATAAAGAGTTATTGGAGACTATACATATTTTAATACAAAAACCATCGAATGAAACAAAACAGAAATTATTGAATTACTCACGAATGATTGCACAATCAACACAGGAACTTGTACAATGTGCTAAGCAATTAAAAGGTGAATGAGTAGCAAATAATATCTGCTTATTTATTATATCCTCATTTTGTTATTCGAATTAGGCGCTGATCTGATTGATCCAGATGATCCAACGTACATTGCTGAAAACGAATTATTCAACGCCGCTCAGTCAATTGAATCAGCAGCGAAAAAACTATCGGTTCTTAAACCACGTCGAAAACCTAAAGTATATTTTGTAGAGGCAAAACATTGATATTTCACAGCAATGCAAAGGTCTGTTGTCATGATATGTTTTATATTTGGTTGTTTGACATATGATTCAACCGAGTATTGCTCATATCAGCACAATTTACCAATCTTCGTCGAATGTTTTCAATATTGTTTTAGCATCATCACCATTTTAGTCGGTCTGGTATGAAACTTGTTGGGTGGCAGAGCGCGTGACGTATAGATGTATTTATATATATCGTTTGAACTTTAGTTGATTGAGTGAATAGCTCATGTGATCAAGGTTGCCCATTGGAGAAGGTGGGATTTGACCGTTCGATTTCATCTTTTGAGGATGTGGCAACCTTGATCACATGAGCTATTAACTTTTTCGTAAAGCTTTCATCTATGATAAATTACGAACGTCTCTACAAATGTGTAAATGTCACGCAATAAGTTTCAAGTCATGCTGATGAATTACGTCGATTGTTTGTTGTTTGAGTATAAATATCTATTGGCTTCTTTATTTCCCGTCGTAGGAAATCGATGATAATTTAAATTTTGATGAGCAAATTTTGGAAGCAGCGAAATCGATTATGAATGCAGCTGGTGCATTGATTAGTGCAGCAACGTCTGCACAGCAAGAAATCGTGTCGAAAGTTAAAGTAAGTTAACTCAGTCATACCAGCATCTTTTTGATACAAATGATTAGTAAAACAGTTTTGAATGCTAAAAACACAATGAGAGAAAGGAATAAATGACAAATGAAAACCGAACAATATTTTAGACACGCACGAATCCGTTTTTGCCTAAAAACGTTTTCACAGCATCCACTATCAATAAAGGCACATCGTCTGCACAGGTATCATAGTAATTGCTATATATACATTTCTATATCTATGTTGTACGTCTCGTCCTATGTAGCTATATAGGATTTCTTTCGCACGTAGATCGTACATGCTTACTACTTTCTGCTTCTTGTATACTAATCTGATTAGATTATTCTCTAGCATAGAAAAAGGTGTTTATATATTGGCGGATCTATGTCGTATTTGTTCTTGTAAATACGCTGTTTAATAGGCAGTTTTCATCTTAGTTCTACCACAAGACCGGCGGGAAATTTATGCATTGATGAGGTATCTGAGCCTTGCAATGCTTTCACTCTCAAAGCTTTTGCTTCTGTACAGTTGATTACTAACTGTTCGACTAACTACAATGCACGTTTAACGACTAACAAATGATCCCGTTCGATCATTTGACTAAACTTCTTCCCTTCGCACATAAATTCATGTTGCCCATTTTTTTAGCTTGGATCCAAGTCAGGTAACGAGGAAGATGGTCAATGGTCACAAGGTCTAATATCAGCTGTAAGCGTCAATCCCTTGTAATATATAGCATCATTTTCGATTCTATTTCAGGCACGTTACGTTGCATCGGCATGTCATGTTCTATGCGATGCTGCTAATGGACTTGTTCAAGGTTATGGTACTGAAGAGAAGTTAATATCAAGTGCCAAACAGGTTAGCTCCAATACTGCTGCATTACTTGTAGCATGCAAAGTCAAAGCTGACTTTATGAGTCAATCCATGGCACGTTTACAAACAGCTGGCAATGCAGTAAAACGTGCTGCTGATGCTCTCGTGCGCTCTGCTCAACATGCTGTTGAAATGCAACAAGAGGACCGATATTTTGAAGTATCCTTGCGCGTCGTGCCAGGCATCGCTCAAGAAATCAAATGTAAAGAGGCAATCTTAACAAAAGAACGAGAATTGGATGAAGCACGAAATCGTCTGAAAGCAGTACGTTTAGCAAAATACGGTCATAATGAACATGATTCCTACGAAAGTACATAAACATACCGATTGTGTCGACATTAGTGCAATTATCAATACAAAAAAACCATTGAAAAAATTTTTTGACTTTTTTTGTACAAATATCAAATTCAACATATTCTCATGCTAGTTTTAGTACGGTTTTTCTCTTCTTATCTGTTTTTTTTGCTCTGCATGTTTGTGTGTATTCGATAAAAACCAACAAAGAAACATCTTAACAGATAAAAGCTCAATATTTCTTTCTCTTCTTCGTTTTGTTTCAATTCAATCATTTATAGGCGATCTTTTGTTTGTTTGGGATATCATATAAACTTCAAAACATAGAAAAGCATTCCATAGAATCATGGTACCATGGCGACAATCAGCTTCGTTGATATTGCTTGGAAGTAAGCAACGAAATGTTAACAATGTCAAGAGTTTGTTTGATTATACAACGTTATTCCTAAAACGCTCGCCCAATATGCGATTTGCACCAGACATTTCAGCGTAATGAAGGATTTTCATGTGCACGAAGGTGATAAATGAGATACGTTTTCTTACCTATTGAAGATTTCCTGGCGGTAAACTTGATCGATGTGATTTATCGTTGGAATGGCCGAAGTATATTTCAAGTACATCTGATATTAATCGATTTTCTAAGCAAAAAGCGGATATATACAAAGACATTGACCATCCGTATCCTGGTCTAGTCTTTCGTCTATGTGCTATTCGTGAAACATTCGAAGAAACTGGTATTTTACTTGTTAAAACAGACAAGTCCAAGAATTCAAAGTAAAACAATTTGCACATATGAGACCTTTCAATCAATTCACATTCCGAATTAGATATTCCACAGTTGCACAATTATCCAATGATATCATTACTGAATGGCGTGATAAAATTCGTCAGGATGCATCGCAATTCATGATTATGTGTAAAGAACTACAAGTCACGCCAGATGTTCATTCCCTTTACGAGTGGACTCAATATTTGGCGGCATCGATTGCTAAAGTGCGTTTCGACACCATATTCTATACAGCAGCATTACCAAATTCATATCCTTGTTTGATTGCTCATGACGACAATGAAACGGTTTCAGCTGAAGTGAGATTAAAAGATAAGAATTGAAATGCATAAGTAGATCTCATGATTTTAGTGGTTAGAACCCGATACAGCTATGAACGGATATCGTCAAGATTCAGTCAATCTGCTGCCACCGCAAATATTTGAATTGTCTCGACTAGCTAACTTTCGAAAACTAGACGATCTTATTGAATTTTTAGTTCAACGTGATCATAACGATGAATACCGGACTGAACGTCTTCTAGGTGTTTGTTATAAATTATCAGACGCAACAGTATTGGTTATGCCCGACGATGATCACTATCCGTCGGATGCATCATTTACAACACCGGTCCTATCGTCCGATAAAACATTACGCGATTTCGATAGCGATCGACAAAACCGATTAGTCATGATGAATAAAGGTACAAATCGTAAATGGCAAGTGCATTTCAAAAATAGCAGTAGCAATCAAAAGAATGATTTACGCGTTCACCCACTGCAAAATGGCTGGGAAAAATCTTAGAAAACGTTGTTAAAAAAAACGATTTTTTATCGAATATGTAACAATAAAGACAGATTTGTCAAATCGACCTATACTCTATACACGGGTTCTATTCAGAGCAGGTGGTGTTAATGTTCCTCCCGAGGATATTGTCAATTGTTTTTGTCTTTGTGGCTGTTGAGTTATCGGTATCTTAATAATAGGTCCGTTTTGATGTTTATTGTCTATACGTCTAGGTGTTTCTGTCCGTAAAGGTGAATTGTTTCGACTACCTGACGAACGCGGTTGCGATTGTTGTTGTTGTTGTTGTTGTTTCGTATGAGAGTGATTACCTCGATTTCTTGATGTTCGTACCTCATTGTCCACGAGTGCTTGTTGTTCGATATGTTGCGACTGTGTATGACGACTGCTTCTCGTTTTGTTTAATCTCATATCGACTTCACCCGCCATTGACTGTTCGCCATGTTGGGCTTGTTTGTTTGCAATAATAGTTGTTGTCAAAGGACGACTTGAGCCAGATAGTTTTGCTTGCAGACGTTCGAAAGATCGGTTTGATTTTATAGCCTCTTTGGACGATGGATTTTCACTAGTTTCGTGATGCTTGTGTTGATGATGTGCATGAGAGCGTGGTCGCTGATGAGTTATGCTCGGAACGGATACATCTGTATTCGATTTCTCTACGCTCTTCTGATGTCGACGGTGCGTTGTTGTTTGACCACGCTCAGCTAACGTTGCTTTATGATCAATACCAACGTAGATAGGTTTCTGTGGTGCTGT
Source organism: Adineta ricciae (assembly GCA_905250025.1). Classification (NCBI taxonomy): domain Eukaryota; kingdom Metazoa; phylum Rotifera; class Eurotatoria; order Adinetida; family Adinetidae; genus Adineta; species Adineta ricciae. Next base: position 375,508 of record CAJNOJ010000033.1, read on the forward strand.
CTGGTTTGTTGTCGAGTTGGAGACAGGTACACCTGCTCGATGTGCAGCTTGCCGATGAGGTATATGCTCTTGTCGTGGTGGTGTGCTAGATATCTCATAATTTGCAGAACTTTGCTCGTGCCAAGACTGAGTATTAGCTAAAGGAGTTTTTGTCAATGATTGTTGTTGCGTTGCCCGAGCTAGTTGTAGTTTTTTTGACAAACGTTCTTCTGCCATCATCTGTTGTGACTGAGCATCCATCGTTGTTGAAATATATTGATTATATTCATAGTTCATATTGGGCGCTGTTGTCATTGAAAGTGAAACATTTGGATAGAATTGATTTGTTAGGTTCTGAGGTGATGACCAGGTCCGTTCTCGAGCATCATTTTGTGTCAAGGGATAATTTGCGGAAAAGGTACTTGGTGCACCGGGTGGATCTGCTAAAACGGGTCGAATTCATCAATATACGATGATATTCAAGTAGAATTAGATATTCTTACCATTGAAATTGGGTACATCTTGCTGATCGCTTCTTTTATTCCATACTTCGTATGTTTCATTAAAATTTGCAACGGAACTTTCACGTTCATGGTTATTTTGATTAAGAAACTTATCATTTTCAATTGGTGTCACAAGTTTCTCTGCACCTTTTCGTTTGCCTCGTTTCCATCTTGATCTCGATCCTTCCGACTGAGCTCCTGATGATGATCGACTAAGTCTACTTCCCATGTTACGTATTCTTAACTAAGTCAAGTATCAAATTCGCAAATAAAGATTCGATTATCGAATCTATGAATCACAATGATTTGTCAGGTATTCACCTGTAGTAAGGCTACCTTTTTCCCTTCATAAATTAACGTAGCCATGATCAACTTTTTTTTCTATCATTTAATACATATTTTAAATGCGCAACGCGCGTGATAATGAAAATTTTTCTCTTCCTTTTCGTCGACATATATACATATTCACCCCACAAACCGTTCCGCATTAATGAATGTATGCAATAATGGCAGGTATTCATGTGCGTAGAAACGTGAATGCAAAAAAAGATCGATTCATCATTCATTGGTTTATTTTATTTTGATTTTTTTTTGTTAAATATAATGAATTGAATACTTGACACGTCGAAAGAAGACAAAGAAAAAAAGAGACATATGTGTCACATGCAAATAACGAAGAAAATAGATATTCAATACAATGAGGTTTTTTTCATAATGCGTAGAAAGTCTTGTTCATTAATTTCACCATCACCGTCACGATCGGCTTCGTCAATCATTTCCTAGAAAAGTACATTAATTAAACGAAAATATCGTTTCGGCAGTCTAGCTTTTATTTACGTGTAATTCTTCATCGGTTAAATTTTCACCTAATTCTTTGGCCACGCGTTTCAGATTTTTAAAAGAGATTTTGCCTGTATTATCATCATCGAAGAGTCTAGTTGAATAAAAGAAAGAAGCTTTACCTTTAGAGTCATCCGTTGTCTTACCGAAATGCTTTTAGAATCTCTTCCTTCGAATCTTTTTCAGCCATTTTTTGAGACATTAATTGCAGAAAATCATTAAAATCAATTGTACCTAACGGTCATAGTATAAGCAGAGATGGATATGGCAGACGAATTATCTACTCACTAGCATTTTCTTTTTGAATGTCCGAAATCATTTTTTTAATTTCTTCACGTTTTGGTTCGAAACCTAATGCACGCATTGCGACCTAAACGCACGTTTAATGATGTGTAGGAGATACTTGTCATCTACTTTGAGTTCTTTCACATCGATTGTGCCTGAGCCATCTGCATCAAATAGATCGAATGCTTCCCGAATTTCAGTTTTTTGTTCATCTGTCAATTCTGGTCGAGAGCCGGTGGTTCGTTTTTTCGTTGTACCACCTATTGTTGTACGTTTCGTTGGATTTGTTGTTGTTGCCTATTGAAAATAGTTTGAAAATTTGACTATAAGATAAAATATCATCGAGTATTATACCATTTCAAATATTGGAATGTTTGATTGCTGAATAAGAAGATTTCTAAGTATTGGAACAGTTCAGTTCAGCACTTGTAGCGCATAATCTTTCCGGTTGCCATGTTGTCAAGTTTATGTCCTCCAGTGATATTTGCCATACTCGACTGAGATTTCTTTCGAAAATACGACTTCAAACTTTGACGTGAAACTTAAACTTAAACTAAATGAAAATTATGCGATTGTTATGTGCGACAGATGGCAGCAGAGAACGGTATGAGAAGTTTACTAAACCGAATGATATCGACGAACGTCAGTGCCTATCAATTGGTAGTAGTGTCTTTTACTTCATGTATATCAACAACGGGCTCATCGATAAAGCTTTACAGAAAACAATGCCTCCTCTCGTCGTATCCAATGAACAGCAAAACAACGAACATTTTTGTCGTGTAGTCGACAGAAAAACGGAAGGTGTATCGCAAAAGCGTGACCATTTTTTTTGTTTTTGTCAATACACTATTCACAATCATTCTTCTATTCGTCCGTCTTTTTTTCTTGCTGAGTATGATTTGCTAAAGCACAATATCAATCCTTTTTTCGAATAATACGGCCATGACTACGAAGTATAGATGATAGCCCTGATCGATTCTCATGTGGTAAGTAAAAAGTTTCTTTCCCAGACGTCTTAGTTTTTATCGTCACGCGCTAGTTAATTGCGATTCAATATCAAACGAAAAACAAGTTGAATCATCATGTAAACTAATATTCGATAAACACAAATAATAAAAATCACCGTCCTTGAATTGAACAATCGTGTACACTGATTAAAAATAAGGAAACGAAAGATATAGATTTTTCAATGTACGAAATCTTCTTAAATACAAGTTTGAACTGAATGATTCGTTCGAATAGTAACATTCAATATGTATGCGTACGCGATATCGTCTTTTCAGATACTATTACTAACTCAAAAATGCAACGTTTTCATCGACTTGGAAGTGTGGGTATGGTATTGATTATTACAGCATTTACTTTCCATCTACTTGCTATTTCATACGATCGGTGGACGTTGATTACATGTAAAACATGTTCGTATACGTACTATTTTCGTGAATGGAGGACATCGATTCGTCAACGATGCTACCGAATATCATTGATGGAATATACTGGAATTTCTAACGCAGAAGAGGATATTAAAACGGACCCATTTGCAACTTTCGTCTGTATTCCAGATAAATATGTGTATGCAACGGATTCAGCCAATATAGCTCAATGTATAGGACGCGCGGATATTGATCCACATAATGCATGTACAAGTAGTTCGCTTGATGAGGACGTGTGCCAATGCGAGTAAGTGAAAAAATAAGCGTATTGACTAAATGTATTTGGTGAATACGACTTAGACAAATTCTATGCTTCTTACATCTAAGTAAATCGAATTAATTATCATTTAGTTATACCAGAAAAACGAAAGCTGTAATTGGCTTTGCGGTGATTTCCAGTATAATACTTGGGTTAATGGTTATCGTATCGCATTTCGCAAGTTACATTCCATATGATTTCATTCTGAAATGGCTCTTACCGGGCGGATTTATTTCCTTAGTAGCGGCATTTACATTTATATTCATCACTCTTATTATGATGGGTAGTGGTAAAAGTGACTATGTAAATAGAGTTGTGGTATGGAGAACATTACAAGTGGCACAATGTAAGTTATCTTTGATATTATACGAGAAAAAAGCAGTCGATTGCATCTGATTTGTGTCTTGTAGATAACCTGTCAACAACCTTGAATGATACGACTATCTCGAGTGAATTAAGTCAGAGCAATTTTGATATTAAGTTGGGTTTCTCGTTTGGAATGGAAATTATAGCTGCTCACTTTACATTGATGTCAGCAATTGTCTATGCTCTAATGTTTCTTGGCAAAAGACGACCAAATGCATGAAGATGAACTGCATTCTTCTATATATTGTTTTATTTTTCAATTCGATAAATACATCTGATTGCATAACACACGAAAATCACCTCTTAGGCAATTCTTCAGCGAGAGGAAGTGTTTAATCGATAGTTGTATATGGTCTATGTAAATAAGCCTGTGCGAAATCGTTCAGATCCTAATTCTTTTGTAAAAAAAAACAGAATTCTACAGATTAGTTAACATACCATCGAGTAACTGTCATGTTTGACATATTTTCTACCATTTTCATGATGGACTCGGTGTAGTTCGTATAAAAATTCATTTGAGTTTACTCGAAAATCACTTGCCAGCTCATCATTGCGATAGACGTCAGTCAAACTCACGTGTCTTTTATTTCTTCTTTTTCTCTTCGCAAACAGAGAAATAGCTGTCATTATACTCTATACACTTTCTCGTTCGTTCGATGATGACTGTCAAAAAACGTATTCGTTCTCTGATTCAGTCTACTCGAGAACCGTCTTTTTGCCCTTCAAATAGAAAAAAAGAAATAACAGCGGAGTCTTCCATATAAATACTCGTCGAATAATACAGTATACCTCATTCTACAAGTGAAATTTACGATTATTACTCTTATTTCAACTCAACTACAAATCAAATATGCAAAACATCAAAGACGCTGCCAATGCTGCCACAGAAAAAGTGAAAGGTAAGGAAGTATAATACCCTTTTCGATCCGATGACATAAGCAATACCTGATTTCTAGAAGTCACCAGTGGTGCTTCATACGAAGCTAACAAAGAAGTAGCCAAGGACAGCAATTTATCTGCTAGCACTCGAATTAGCCATGGTGTCGATGCTGTAAAAGATAAAGGTATACAATTCTGACGATCTTATTCTGTGAATCTATTAGATTTTCATTGTACTTTAGTTGAAGAAAAGGGTCACGAAGCTAAGAAAGAAGCACACAAAGAAGCTGCTGAAGAACGAGGTGTCATCGGCCAAATCGGTGACACAATTTCCAATGCTTACAACTTCGTTGCGGAAAAAGTTTCTGGTTAGTATGAAACATACATCTCGCAAGAAAAACTGAAAATATCTTTTTTTCTATCTTAAATAGAGGTAACAAGTGGCGCATCGTACGAAGCTCACAAAGAAAAAGCGAAAGATTCCGATAATACAATCGGTGAACGTGTCGGTGCTGGTATTTCCGCAGTGGGTGACAAAATCGAAGAAAAATCACACAAAGCCAAAGCTGAAGCACACAAAGAAGCTTTGTAAATTCGATTCCACGGAATACGAACCATATCTTGTATCTCAGATATAGCCTCATATTGTTTTATATTTGATGTAACGTTTTTGTTTGCAATATTCAAGCAACTTTTACTCAGAGAAATAAACTGATTATACAGAAACATAAAATCTTGTACTCGTGCATCTACACGTGACGTATTGTATTCGAAGGACGAAAGACGACTCAGTTTCGTTGTACTCACAGAGAAAGGAGAAAAGAGAACAAGAAGAAGAAAAAAAGAAACTTTACGTCGATATTGTTTTACCGTTTTCAAGGAAAAGTATTTTGTATTTTACTGCGCAGATGTTTACTAATGAGTACACAATGTGATGCAAATGGATGTGTGATTCACATCTAAAGTGTTTTGAGTGTATCAAACTAACTCATTCAGTAAATCAGAACGTTTGATTTCAGTGAAATGTGACAAACTACGATCTAAAAATCGCTTTCAATATGTTTACAGGTTTTGTCGAGAAATAGCAAAATTTATTCTGTATTGTAAAGAAACGAAGCAAGAAGCAATGGCTTTTGGTATTTAGAAGCAAAATAAAAGCATGTCGACGATATCTGAATATAATCTGTATCTAGACTCGATTCCAGTAAAGCTGATGTCCAACAGTTCCAAAGGGTTGGGTTTCAATAGGTAAAAGTTCTTCAATATCTTCCTCTTCATTTTCTTGCCGTTTTTTACTCTCAGAAGGTTTGTCGGCTCTTTTTGTATTGTTGAAGCCCACGGATTTGATTTCTTCTTTAACGAGAACTTTCGAAGGTTCTTTCAAACTACTTTTCTTCTTCTTTAGTTTAACTGGCTGAGGCTTCTCGCGTATTATTTCGTCCGGACTTGACGAACGACGGTGCGATGGTTCGTTTTCAAGCGAATTTCGTCGAGATTTTAGACTTAGACATTCATTAATTAAAGTCCGTGTTGAGTCAGATAACGAGGCATTTTTCTCCAAACATAATTCCTCCAATCTGACGGGATATTTCGTGAGTAAACTAAGGAATAATTTACCAGCATATTCACTCAATTGACAACTTTCTAAATCCAAATGTGTCAAGGTTTGACTTGAAAAACAAAGCGAAGAGAATAAATGACATATTGAAGGCAAAACTATTTACTTTGATGCAACAATCATACTAAGCATGGTTGCAATCGTATCATCAATGACGTTGTAATCAAGAGCTAATCGACGGATCCTTGAATTGTAAGAAATGGAAAAGAACAGTTCTGTCCAGCCAGCATTTGTGATCGATTGACTCGCGCTTAGTATTAATTCTTCCAGACCTATTGAAGAAAAAGGAAACTTGATGTGATAAATCACTTCCTTTGTTGAAAATAATGTACCTGATCGTTTTTCATTCGGAACTATTAATGAGCATATATTAACAATCGATTTATTCGTCAGTTTGTTATCTCCGATATCCAATAATGTTAATTTTGGACAATATTCATATAGAATTCTATAGAGTTGAGAAAACATCTCATCGGTGATATCGTTTCCATGTATTCTAATGAAAGGTGAAAATAGAGGGATGGATTTACTCGCTTTCAATTTACCGTAGATTGATTAAGTTCGAACAGTTGCGTAGCATTTGAATAAATTTCTGAAATCGACTTTGTTCATTGATCATTTGAATGTTGAAAATCAGTGAAACGATCGTTCGATTTTTCTGTGATAAACTTTTCATTAATTGATCGAAATCACTAACAGAACAAGAACATGTATTCTTATCATCAGTATACTAAAAACTCAAATGAAAATTACGTTTCGAGGATTGAACATCGTCGGAATTCCAAAGATGTACAAACACTCGTATCAATCATTTCACAGAGACTAACAATTTGTTCATGGCGAAGTTTTTCTTCGATAAAGATTGTCTGCATATTTCTTCGAATACCTTGAGTAAGGTATTTACTTTTTAAAGATCGGTTGCTGTTTTCCTGTGAGTAAAAGAGAAAGTCTTGACAAGTAAATGCAGGTGGTGCTGCTACGGAGTTATGATTGGTCGCGATGATGACTCATTCCTTTTCTTAGTTTTTTCTCTCCCTCCCTTTGTATTAGATTACTGAACGTATTTAGCTGGATGATAAAACAAACGTTCTACTAATGAAGATTTGGAATACATTTTCTTTTTCTTATTTCTAGATGCCTGTTCATCGTATGTCTGTTGAATCAGCTGTACCGACAACAACTACAAATGAATTGACCGATGGAACTGTAAAATATCGAGAAAACTAAGTTCATTCCATTACGATTGTGTTTCTTTTTCTAGAAAACAGAAACAACAGATATGAATTTGTCTATTGAATACGACACACCACCGATTGACAGTCTACCGATGGATGAAGATGAAGAGGATGACGATGACGACGAAGTAGATTGAAATTTCTCGTTTGTCATTTGCATTGATTTTCTTTTTAGTATGAAAGCGATGGAGATGAACAAGAAATTGCATATAATCCAGCTTGTCATGTGTGTGGTCTGGCTTCATATACAACTCCATGTCAAGGCAAATGTCGTTATTATTTTCATCGCGAATGTGTCAATATCTTCGATGAACAGCAAACAGTTATTTGTCCCGATTGTTTAGCAAGTACATTGAATATGAGAATCTAACAGATGATTAGACGTTACTTTTTCGTCTCTCTCTCTTTCTTTTTCAAACTTCAAGATCGTTTACTGTGTATGATATGTGAAAAACCGATTAAAGAAGATGAACTAACATGTGCATTCAATCAATGTAATCGAATATATCATTCTTCATGTTTAACGAATTCAAAATTAATGACATCACCGTCGCCCGGTGTTTACTATTGTCCACTTCATACTTGTGCAACATGTTGGTTACATAAACGACTTAATAGCAATATTGGTTGGTTACGAGCAAAACCGAAGTGATTTTCTATGGAATGTTTCTTTGCTTTTAGGTCATGTATTTACTTGTTTGTATTGTCCAGTAGCCTATCATGGCCATGAACGATGTCTGCCAGCTGGTTCATTGTCGCTCTCGTATTCTTCATCGATATGTTGTCCAAACCACTTGCCAGTCGAACGAAAACCGGCACGTTGTGCTGCTGCTCCCTATTGTTGCATATGTGAACAGATAACTCGAGGTACCGAATGCTTTATTTGTGTCGAATGTCCTGCAACAATTCATCAATCGTGTTTGCCGACGACGAACGAAGATGAAAAGCCAACAAGTTGGAAATGTGATTCATGTACAAGTAGCTTAAAGCCACTCTATGGCGATATATGTTGGATAAAAATGGGCAAATATCGGTAAGATTATTTCGTATCTGTCAAAAAGACGAATGTTTGTGGTTAGATGTTGGCCAAGTCGAATCTTACATGAGCGTCATGCGCCAGACAATCTTCTAGCTCAAGAACGTACTGTTGGCGAGTTTCTAATACAATTCTTTGGATCTAAAGAATTCTTCTGGGCTAACAAGCACCACTATCTACCTTTCGAAACTCGTTGCGTCAAAGGAATGGATTCTCGCGATTATCAACATACCGAACAAACTTTTAAAGATGGTAATCTTTCCTAGTCGTAGAATTGATAAGAAAAATTTGTTCACCCTGCTAGGTCTTCGAGAAGCAACACGTCTCTATACTCGTATCAAACAATTCTATGCGAATAACCCAGTGGAAAACTACGGTGAAGCAACAAAACTTGAAGAAATGACACTGGATGATGTTTATGATGAATTCGAAGACGACGACGATGATGATGACACAGACGAAGATTCAGTGGAAATGAACTCTGACGAATCGATCAACAATGAACACGAAAAGACATCAACAACAAACGGAAGATCAAAATTAATTGATCGAAGTGCCAATAAACATGGACAAATGCCTGTTTATAGACATATCAAAGTATTCACTTCGATTCTCTTCGGCACCTTTTCACATTGTTTTCCTTTTCATCAAGACTTTAAAACCGATTGGTGAAGCACAAATACTTCGATTACCATTATCAGAAATATCTCGTTGTGACTGTGATCCCAATAAACCAGATCCATGCAGTTCAGACGAACATTGTCTAAATCGAATGCTTAAATATGAATGTCATCCACACGTTTGTGCTGCTGGTAAGTGCACTCGAATAGATGAGTTCGAGGATTGAATGTAATGAAATTCAATCTAATTATCGTGAGGAAATAGGACTCGAGTCGTCTGCTAAATAATTAACAAAAAATTTTCTGGTGGAAACATGAGCATAAGCACTATGTTTTCAGTGAACTTTCGGACGATGACGACTTTCACCTATCAGTTCATTTATAGGAAAAAGTAAACTGTTAACGAGCTCTTTTCTGTATATTTAGGTGACAAATGCAAAAACCAGGTAAACACTTTGGTGAAATAATACATTGAATTTAACCTAATCGTTTTATTCTATTTCGAACCAATAGCGTTTCCAGAAACGTAAGTACAGAAGTGGGTCGGGAAATTGTATCCAAAGAGGAGTTCGTTTTGTATAGGTAATTATCCAGCTCAGCAAGTATTTTGGACAGCTGGTCGAGGATGGGGTTTAAGAGCATTAGTACCTATCAAAGAAGTAATATACACAATGAATGCTCTGCTAATCTCATTTTTCGATATGAAAAAATATAGGGCGAATTTGTCAATGAATATCTCGGAGAGTTGATAACTTATGAAGAAACTGAACGACGTGTTAAATTAGCTCGAAAGAATAACGTAAAAGACTTTTATTTTCTTGTTCTTGACAAAGATCGGTATGCTTATTTGTAATACGTGTTGAGGATGCCATTGCACGTGATTTTTACTAGGGTTATTGACGCCGGTCCACGTGGAAATCTCTCCCGATTTGCTAATCACAGCTGTGATCCAAATTTACGTACAGAAAAATGGAATATCAGCGGAGACCTACGTGTTGGTTTATTTGCCACACGAGCCATTGAAGCTGGTAAATATATCGTATAATAGAGACAAAGACGGCATACTCTTTTCTTCAATATAGGTGAAGAACTAACTTTTGAATATGGTGTTGAATCGGAATTTCGTGGTGACACAATATTTCATTGCCTTTGTGGAGCCGAAACATGCACCGGCTTTATGGGTCGCTCGAAAAAACTCGGCGGAGTAGATATCTCAGAAGAAATTTGAAACAGCTTCTTCATTACAGAAGATTATCATTTAGGTTTCATCTACAAATGATTTATCTTTATCATCAGCATCGAATTCCAACGGAACTGGAAACGGCCGACATAGTAATAAGAACCGTATACGCACATCAAATATAACCGGTGATCACGACGCTGACACCTGTTTTGGTTGTGGCTTGACAGGCCAATTAATAGCATGTCAAATGGCAAAATGCCCAAGAAAATTTCATCCTAAATGCGTAAAAGTCAAAGGACAATCATTTCGACATCGCTCGCCATCACGTACGTTCACTCACTAAAAATATCCTCTTGATCTACTTGTTCATATCATTGTTCGTTTTTTTTTCAGAAAAATGGATATGTCCATCACATCGTTGTGATATATGTGGTATTGATGCAACTATAGCTTGTGCAGATTGTTTAAGTTCATTTTGTGCTGAACATCAAATAGAAAATATGCGTGGTGCATATTGTCTACTTCACGGACAGGAATAATTATTCTCCATTTCTAACCAAAATTACATATATTTTCGTGTCTGTATGATCATTTATGTATGTCAGATGGGTTATATCTTTATCCCTTTCTTTCTTTTTGGATTGTATTATAAAAATAGACTGCAAGAATGAATATAAATTAGTTCAAATGTATTGAACACTTCTCAGTTAATCAAATACTTTTTAGAAGCGAATATTTCACTTAAAAACAAAGATTCCATTCCGAACACACTTAGCTTGATTATTAATCGTGCGTTAGATCTACGTCTACCGGAAGAACGCTACGAAATCTCATTGTCGTCTCGGACTAATAGAAAATCTTCTATTAATCTAAAATAATTCGACTAATCTCTCTATCAATTCATTTTCTATTCTTTCTGAAATCACTCGTAAGGGCTCAAGAAGATAATCCGTGATTTCATCATATAGAATTGTGCGGTCATGGTTGCTACACATAGGTTTCTTGGATAAATCACGTCAATGTGCTCATCAAACTTGAAAATATTTTGTCAATGAATAAATAGCGCTTTCTATTTTCGCCGCTGAATGCACAATATAAACGTAAATCGTTCAGAAACTATTCACGTTCATATTAATAGACGGATAGAAGGTTCAAAGCGTTGAGCCATTGTGCGATAATTATCATGCTTATAAAAAGAACAGGATTTACCGATTCTTTGTTTCCTATTCTTCTTCGGATGTTTCATTAAGCAAATGGTTTCTTTTATAGTTAGTAGAAGTTTCAAGACATGTTCTTTTTTACTCCTTCATTTCTTTGATAATATGCTTCTTAATTTCTTTAGAACTATTTGAGACTTGAAATGCAACAATTATAAACAGGAAACGGAAAAACAAAAGAAAACACATTAAAGATAAAAAACCTAAAGGAAAGAAAAAATGTGATGATGAGAGTGTTTTCTTACTGAAAATCTTAAGCCCAAGCTTAAAGCATCAACAATATGGTCTGTGATGTTCGTTTCTCCTTCTTCTTCTTCTTCTATTTCTTCTCGCTTCATCATCATCGTCCTCGTCGTCTTCTCCTTCTACTCTTTCTTTCTCATTGACATGATTCTACCGTTTTTCCGTCACATTATCATCGCTTTTCAAAATATTATGAGAAGTTCCGCTTTTACTCTTATGCGAATAGTTCCGTCAAAGTATATATCAACAACGGCAAGGTAAAAAAGAAAAGACGACATCCATAACATTGAGCTGACAGCATTGACATCAGTGTATAAAATAATATTAAAAAATAGAAAGAAAGAGATAGACGAGTGACAAAAAAGACCGAGAAGATTTTTTTTTCACTTGTTTAACAATCGCTCTAATTTTAAACATTTATTCGTATGGCTCTTCGAACACCCACAATTCGACGACCTAGTGGCAACGATGATGACGAAGAAATCGAAGAAACCGAAGACGATCTCATTGAGAACTATCGTTACTTAACGGAACGATGCGGTGCTTTGCGTTATTCTCCGACCACGAATGCTATCAGTTCCATTCAGCATGAAAAAGAGAAAGAAAAGCAGGTGAATCAATCGTCCTTCACCCGTCAGTACTCGTCTATTAGTGAAACGACGCATCATCGTAATCGAAATAAAAATCACGCGAATAACAACGAACTTGATCGTTCATTCTCTTCAGCAAGACAACGGTGCTCGCCATTTAATGATCTAAATAATAATAGTTCAACATACTCAACCGATTTGAGTCGAATACCTCCAACTATTTATTACAATGACGATGACGACGATGGACTTGGTAATGGTCAATCATTTTCCTTAGTGAAATTATTCGCACGTATGAAAGCACGTTTGAAACACGATCGACGTTACCGTTCGAAAACTTCGCATGAATTACTTTACGAAGAAGATCCTCAAGAATGGTATGAACTAACGAAAAACGTTCGAACTATTTTGACAAAAGCTTTGCTGCCCGACGGTGGCTACGATGCATTGACAAATCGTTCGAAAACTCATAGTCGGCAAGGTTCGTGTAGGAAAGCTCGCGAACACGATCCCGTTTTAAGCAAAGACTTTGAAGACGAAGACAAAATTACTATTGACATTGACGATGAATCGAACACAGAAGGTGATCCAGAATTTGATGAAATAATTTGGGAGAAGTTCTTAAAGTGTAATCGCGGTTTTAATTATCGACGTTGCGGAGTATGCAAAGCTATCGATCGACAATATTTCCAAGGACAATTAGTATTTTTCTATGGTGTAGCTAATAATATTCTAATCGACGAAAATTTAAAAGCGTCAGGATTGGGTTAAACTATGATTTGTATATTTTTTTCCACAAAACCGAAAATTGTATGTTTTTCATCTTCATAAACCTCCTGTTCAACACGAAGCACCTTATTCTGACAAAAAAACCTGATGACGCAGAGATCACACATTATGAATAGTTCATCATGGTATTCATTTTATTTCCAGAAGGTTTCTCATTTGTGTATTCTATTAGAAATAACTCGAACGGACAGAGTGTGAAAAGCCAAAAATTGTTTCAAATTCAAGAGACCATCTCATCTATAATTGAACCTTAAACAGTTCTTTTCAAAGAAAACTGAAGCACATCAGAGAAATAGACATTAGATCTTCTCGTATAATTAACAGACAACGTTTTTTATGAATTACTTGGTTGAAACCATAAGCAGATCACCTTGTCAAGATAATAACTCAATCGGCGATAGTTTCATGAAGCACTCAGAGCCATCTGATGAAATAGAGAAAGAATAGGAACAAGCTTTCAGTAACATTATATCTCATTTTTAGAGAATAAATACTCTATTTTATTAATGATATCTGCCACACGGGGAAATCTACTTTCCAAAAAAAGAAACGATCAGGTTTCTTGGCCAAGGTTTTTACAGTTCTATTTACTAATTCTCGTCTTAATATTTGGAGCAAAAGAATATATGTCTCTGTTTTTCCTCAAGGTACTACAATCACTCATTTAAATGAGATATGTCACTCATGGCTAATGAAAATGAATACTTGATGTGTATGTATATCCTGTAGCGCACTCTCTCGTCACTGGATGATTTATTGGCTAAAAGGACAAACGAGCGCTTTGTTTAACAAAGACAACCAGACCATAATGCGCACAGTTGATTCTTTCTTTATTGTCTATTATATATCATCAGACAGTACGTTCCAAAGTACTTAGAATAGAAAAAAGATTCGTCCAAGTAAGACATAAGATTTCGTTCGAAGGATGAATTTCAACCGGCAAGTTTTGCGACCAACACACAATCGACTTCCACTGCAAGATGTTTCATCACATCAGAAATATTTCTGTATAGACAAGACGAATCTTCATGTCCAACAAGAAAACCGATCAGTAGCAATAGCGAATACGAAAATCTCGGTCAAATCAAGACCAATTCTAACTGCAGCGCGTTTAATCAAATCTCAATTCAATGAAAATGACGTGGAAATGCTTATTTCACCCATGGTTGACAAAACCAATGTATTTACTGTTGAGCAGACAAAGGCCAAAACGCGTGAACAATGTGAAGAAGATTTGTATGAATTGTAAGTGTTAGTACAAAAGAACTTAGTTGGTAACAAAGTCCACAACGGTATTTACGTTGTTTAATAATAGATTTTTTCCAATAGGGACATTTTCTCTTGAAGTAACATAATCCAATGCCATTTCTTTTATGGAAAAAATTTAATACATGATAGTGAAGTAAATCCTGACTGGATTATACTTAAAAGATTCTACTTCTTTGTGACATGACAATGAATTTGAGATATTAAAATCTACTTTTAAACTTCTTCCATTACCCTAGATCTGATTATCGTCAATCAATATTCGACCATTTACGATCAGTAGAGCACGTCTATGCTCCAAGTAAGTGTCCCTCCTTCCACCTAATATTCCATCGGTATGTACGTTTGGCCTTTTAGAAATAAACTTCATGAAAAATCAGTCGGATGTGAATGCGAGTATGCGAACTGTTCTTGTCGACTGGCTTGTCGAAGTTACCGATGAATACAAACTGACGAATGACACACTTTTTCTCTGTGTACAGTATGTCGATCGATTTCTATCAACGGTCAATGTAACACGATCGAAACTACAATTGCTGGGTTAGTTGAAATCTTTCCATTGAGAAAAGAGAATCGCATTCGAAGCAAATTTAGGTACAACTTGCATGTATGTCGCAGCAAAATATGAAGAAATGTATCCACCAGCATTGGAAGAATTCTCATTCATTACGGACAATACCTATGACTGCAAACATATTCTCCGCATGGAACAAATCGTTATTAAAGTAGGCTTTGATCTGAAAAAGACAAACGAAATTGTCTGTTTTCTCCTTTGATATAGATGTTGAATTTTTCCCTTTCCGGGCCTACTTCATACACATTTCTCCAATATTATTTAACTCATTTAAAATCATCGACATCGTTTAATCTTGATGACGACACTCAACAATGTCTGATGTTGTTATCAACTTATTTATGCACTTTAACGCTTTTACATGATCGACCATTTTCCTCCTATCGTTCGTCATTAATCGCTGCAAGTTGTCTTGTCTTTGCTTTTCAATTGCTCAACCTCAAACCTATGTCTACGAGCACTCTGAAACAATTAACTACTTACACGGAATTCGATTTAAATGAATGTAAATTAGCATTGATACAGATACATTCTGAAACCTATCGTCAAGAGCAAACGACGTCAAGCGTACTTCGACGTTATCTAAATCCAAAGAATAACAAAGAACTTTATCAAAAACGTGTACATGACTTAATTCATCAATCGAAACTTGATGATGACGATGATGTTATTGATTTAACATTGGATGAAATTGATGAGAATGATGTGAGTATGGAACATCATCGCTAGAATTTGCTTTTGACATCGACAATATTCATGCGCACTTTATTTATTTGTTTCTCATCGTATTCAACTGTTTGTCTCTGAAAATTTTTCATTCGAATCTCATCAGAACTGACATAATGATCACAATTCTTTCTTATTTTATCAGAAAAAAATTCTTTATTTTGACTTCATTGATGTTGTTATTGTTCGTATCTTTCGCTCTGTTTCGTTATGTACGTGTTAGAAATGAATTGTTACTGTGGTTTCTAAACCCAATTCTATGCTCTCTGTTTGCTTCTTCTTTTTTTCTTGTTTATGAACTGAAAATTTTCTTTCTTTTTCTAATGTATACATGATTATTTGAAATGATTGAATATAGATATCTTCTATGAGAAGATAATTCATGACCTTTGTTTAGAACAGCATTTCATGTCGAACACCAAAAACAGACTCATTTTCTTGAATTCATGGTGGAATTTGTCAACGACAGGCGATCGAAGGAAGAGATCTATGCAAATATCATTTCGCATGAAATATCTAGCGCAAAATTTTTTATTCCGTATTCTGTCGGATGAAGTAGATAGTGCGGGGAAAAAAAACGAGTTAAATAATTGTATTCTTCGATTAGTGATTTGCCGAATGAAGTGGTACGAGTGCACTTAGACTTGTGCCAACCAAGTTATTGAAAACTAAGGAATCAGAAGCTGGTATATAATAGAAATTTGCTGATGTGGTTTTTGTTATTGTAATGTCGGGAGAAAGTTCTTTAGAAGTTGATGATTGCTGACTTGTGACATGAAATGAAGTCGAGAGAGGTACATTGACCTGGTTCGTTAGAAGATGATCGTAAGAGCCAGCTAGTGATGTTGGTACTAATCGTGTGATTGATAGATAGTTTGTCGAATGAGAGTGAGTATTGTTTGGTAATGATAAAGCCGATGGTTGAAATTCATCCGAATTCTCTCTCGATGGATGAGTTCTAAAAGATGAAATGAAGATCTTATGAAATATTTCATTAAACTTTACATGGTTAAATTTATTGGTGATCGTGTCGATAAGGAATTGAGACGAGATTGAGTTAGAGAGAACACACGGCGTTGGTGATGTTGGTGAATAGTTCTTATCTGACATCCTTCGATACATAAAGCTAAGTCATTAATAGTTTCTCCACAAAAGGTCGAAGCTGAACTCGTCTTTCGACTTAAAATATTATGCCATGAAGGAAATCGGTCGAATGATGTTGTCAAACTTTTGATTGATAGACGATGTTGATGAAGATGGCTTTGATAAGAAGATGTCTGTTCATCGATCGGAGTATGTTGAGTAACCTTCATTTGATTCAAATCGATATTGGAATCAATTGGTTGATGAGATGAATCAAAAGGATGCTTATTGAATATGCGTTTGTAAAATTTAGTAGAATGACTTCGTGTATGTGTTTTCGTTGACATTGCCTTCGTCTTCACATTTCCACGCACTGTTACAGATCGTATATATACAAAATCTATTCCAGTAATTTCATTCTACCTTTTCTCTCCTTCGCTCTATAATTTCTAGCACGGATAAGGTTAAATACATCTACTTGAATCTTCTGCTATATTCCACTAATGACACAAACGGGAGCATAATATGATTAGATTGGTCACACAAGTTTTCAAGTAAGCTAGCTGATGAATGAACGATTAGATCCTTGCAGTACAGACGACGTGATAATCATTTAGAACACAAATTCTGTAGAGAAATTTAAAGTTTATCTTTTGAGAAATACGACATCTGAAAAATACAGCTTTACGCGTTTACAAGAGATATAGTAAACCCTTTTTTCTCTGTATGAAGCGCTTCAGAGGCGAAAAAAGATTTATGATCTTGTCAAATACAGCTACAAGAGAAACTCTTACGCCTTGTAGATTCAAGCTGTTTTCTCGTTTATGAAGATCTCAAACAACGATTTTACCGTCGATAACTCCCTACTTTTTGTTACAGCAAAATATACACGATTGAATATCATCGGGATATCTGCCAAATATACTGAAAAATTTATTTCACCGAATGTATCGAATACAATCATAAAGAACGGACCAACCCAGAAGATGATGAATAGACATCTATTTACTGGACTTTATCATCTAATCGTATTTAGGAGACGATACGAGTGAGTGATTGTCAATGTGTAGTACTTCATTATCTTCGTTGTGAAAAACAGTTTTAGAAAATGATAGATGTTTAGGTGGTGCCCACCCTAGGCTTGGTTACACCGCTGGTTTTCAGGGCTTGTTTCTGGTGTTACTCTTCATTCCTTCTTACATTGTTATTGATTCAGGTAAAACCACAACAAAGTCCTAGCTCTCATGTAAAATATCCGCGAAAGAAATGGGTGACGTCTTTTCTTGTTGTGCTCACAAGTACACATCAACAATTGCATCAGTAATAGTCTCATGGCATTGACCATCTTTCAACCATGATGAGCAAGTTAAGTCAAGTAAAAAGCATTTGTAGCGAGATCTTCAATGCGCGAATATTACTAACTTATGCTAACACCCACTTTCTTTACTTTTCAAGGGATTTGAGCCCCTAACAAACTCGAAAAAATTATCTTCTTCAACATTAACATCCAATAAATCTCTTATAGTTTACACAAATACCGAAACTACTCTATACTAACACTCACTAAATTGAAAAATCTAAATCTTTGAAAGAACACATGGTGTTCTCCCATTGAGTATTAGGAACCTGAGTGAACATTCAGGTGAGATTCAAAACGGTCTCAAATTAGTGCACCAAAGTAGACAAGAACTTTCATATTTGTGCTATGATATACACTCTCTCTTGAGTCATTGAACTACTATGGTGTCATCCATGTCTTGAGAAAGATACGGGTACTTGTTATGATGCTTCGAAGTTTTGCCAATCAAAACCATATCGAGCAGAATGTGAAAGAAAGGTGGAGTCCTGTAACGATGGCTTTACCGATTTGTACGTCACTCTTGTGAGGATAAAGATTTTAGTATGTTTAATAACCATTTCAGTAATTTACTATCATTGGAAATAACATAACACACGTTTTCGAGCATAAGAAAAATCAAAAAGATTAGGATAGCTTTTCATTCCACGAAATGGATCGTCTGTCGACTTATGCCATAACTTTATTGAAATTCTTGATTTTGTCTGGTCAAAATCAGAAGTGCAGCGTTACTCTTAACAACTCATTCAATCAAAATCGATGGAATCCAATCTTGTCCACAAAATATACATTAAGAAACATGTCATAAGGTTTATGTATGTCATTGGCAAACATTGTGTCATCAGATCCGGTCGTTCTTTCGCTGATTGATAGTAAATCGTTTTTAAACAATAACCAACATCTTTTGTGTACCATTTATATAAGTGAACATTGAATTTTTGAGAAAAATTCTACGCTTTAATATTCTTTGTCAATCAATAAATGAATTCAAGTCCAAAAAAGAGTGGCATCCTCTTTAGTTCTTTCACGTGCTTATCAATCGCTTGATAGGCTAAGTTTTTTAAGTCCAACTTCAACAACTGTGATGTGAATGTAAAAAACTAGAGAAAAATCAAAGTCCTTGGTCGGTTTGCGTTCAATGATAGCAACCGTTGTTAATAGAAAAAGATATATTTGAACAGAGTAACTGTCTATACATAACTCTGTCGCCTGAGTTCCAGCTTGATTATCATTATATTTAGTTTTAGTTTACTCTTGGTCAACATAGCTAGGAAAAAAGATAATCAATATCAGTAAAAAATTCATACTCAAACAACGAAAATACACAGAAAGACACACGAAATTACATTTCTTTGGCATTGCAATGTAAACATTTATCTTTGTAGTATTCTTCAACACACACTCGAATTGTTTGACTATGATATATAAATGAACCTGCCGCAACTGACCGTATTAGGAGAGTTTCATTGCGTAGTTCATCGAGAATCTTTTGTCGGACAGTCACATCGCTTTCTAATTCAATCAATTGATCAACGGTGAGCTCAGGCTGGTTTAATAAACCACAGAGAACATTGAATAAGAAAGTTTGCTCCTGCGTCGTCGCTCGGCACTTGATTTTTTCAATCCGACGTGCGGTATCTTGTAAAGTTGAGCGTCGAATAACTGGAAAACAGAAGCATGCTCATGATTTCTTTTCCTGTTCTTCATAAGAAAAGACTTTACCTTCGAATGGAACACCACTATCTAACTTTGATGCAGCATTTTGTAAACTTTTTATTCGTCCACCGAAAAGATCGTAAATAGATTGTGCCATGTCTTTGGAAAGACCTCGTTTCTCGATTAGATAAGTCATTGCTTCGTCCTTCGTCAGATCAGATATTTCGATGAAAGATGATGCTCGTGTGATACTACTTCGACCTAAACATACAGAGATTGAGATATAACGCATGTATGGGTGAAAAGAATGTGCTCTGTCAACCTTCCATCTGCTCTGGTGCATTTCCAACGGAAGTAATAAAGACGGTAATCCACGCTGAATCATCAATTGCTGTTTTGGCAGTGTCTTGTAATATTTCTAGCATTTTTGGATCTTTGTTTGCAAGTGAATCACAGCTATCAAAGATTAATACAGGTACAGATCCGTATTTCTTCTTGTAATTGAGTGCATATTTTTCAAAAGTTTGCAGCACACGTTCCCAACTAGCTTCCTTTCCTGAAAAGCAAATACGCATGGAGAAACTCATTTCGTCGGGAATGAAGTCATACCGTCATCGGGAGGTGAACCAAACATTTTCGATTCAATCCATGTTGATAGACGAATATGCTCTTTAAAATTAAATCGTATGGCTCGAGCAAATGCAAAACCAAATTTTTCAACATTAGATGGAACTAAAAAAATAATACATAAATTTGAACATATCTTCATTCAGATATCAATCAACCATCGACATAAACAACACCAGGCCCAACCTCTCGTGCTGCTTGTCGAATCAATGTTGATTTTCTAAATTTTACAGTCAGAAGAAATCGTATGGCTTAGCAATTCCTCTTACCCAACTCCATGTTCACCAAGTACAATATAATACGAGGAAACTAGTTTATCAGGAGCAGGTGTGACAATTTTTATCAATTGATCTAATAAAGTTCTTCTTTCTAACAATTGCTCTTCTTTAAATTTGAAATTCGGACATGAACCATTACTAAATGTATGTTTTATCTCGTAATCATTTTTGACTTGCTCATATATGACATAGCCAACTCCAGCAACAATCTAGTATAAAGAAAGAGGATTTCGAAGGCAATAGAAAATGAGATGGTATTTACTAGAATGGCAATTGAATTAATTTGAGACGGAAAAAACTTTTTGACAATCTTTTCGACAAACGATAAACGTTCCCATTCGGCTTTTTCACGTGCTTTACGAGCAGCTGTTGCTTCGACAACAGCTTTTAACTCATTTCCATCATCGGCTTCTTCGGTAGGTGCCTTTCTAACTTCAGATATTTCGAGTTTGTTTTTGTGTGCATGTGCTAAAGTTCGATAAATTGATTGATTAATCGTCTTAGAGTTTACTTGTACACGAGGCAGAATAAGCCTTTTGACGCTCGAAAAAACGTGCCGCAGATACATTATATCATAGATAGTACTTAGAGAATTTTGTTTGTACAATTGGCATCAGCAGTATGTATGTATGTTATACAATGCCAAGCCTATTGGTTTTCTCGTACCCAACAAGACTGATTTGCCAAGAATATTAGCAGTGACATCTTTTCAGAACAATAGTTTCATGAGAGAATTTTACTAAGATAGTTAGAGTCAAACATTTTGATCAAGTCGCACTCATATACCTTTGGAATGACACTGCATCGCACAATCGATTACCACTACGCGGCCTCAAAATTATATTTAAATACGAGTGTATACATGCGCTCCTTTTCTTATCTGATATCATTTTATGATAGTCATTTTACGTGACCTTAGAGTTAACTCAGTCCGCTAGTATGTGTCTTACATACTCAAAAATATCTTTACATTATCTTACGATAGCTAAGTGCGACTGAAAAAGTACATCAACGCTAATTTACTGATCGTCTTGTTTGAGTTATTCTCGCTTGGAAATGATCCCTGATTACGATCGACCGATAGTCGGTGAGATCAAAGCATAATTTCACGTTTTCACTTTGTTATCTTATCGATCAATTGCGAGAATGTTACCTTGTTGATTTGTTTCTCCAAGTCAACTGGTCAAAGTGCACGAATTTTCTCTCTCTTTACCATGGTCAACAACGTGATCTCTACATATTTGTTCCTTATCATAGTTAGGATAAAAGTTTTTACCCTAGCAATATATTTTATCACCACGCGTTCGCAGTGTGCCTCGTACCTTACTAAGCCGACCATTAACGTTTAATGAATCTTTATCATCGAAAATAAACAGCCTTCGACAAATCTTCATATCTGGGAGTATTTAAATGAATGATACTTTCATTTCACTTCATTTACATACTTTCACATCACTCGCTCAACAATTAAAGCATTCAACATGCCGTCGGACTACGTTGATCGTGTCATTGAACGTCTTAGGAAGAAAAATACGGATGAAAAAGAATTTCTCGAAGTTGCTGAAGAAGTACTGAAAAGTCTTCGACCAGTTGTGAAAAAACATCCTGAATACGAAAAAATGGCCTTGCTCGAACGTCTCACAGAACCAGAACGTGTTATTATCTTTCGTGTACCATGGGAAGATGATAATGGTCAAATCCAAGTCAATCGTGGTTACCGTGTTCAATTCAATGGTGCTATTGGACCATACAAAGGTGGATTGCGTTTTCACCCATCGGTATACTTGGGTATCATTAAATTTTTGGGTTTTGAACAAATTTTGAAAAATTCATTAACCGGTTTGCCAATTGGAGGTAGGAAAAGATTAAAAAAAAGAGGCGACGATTGAATTCAACTTTCTTGTTTTTCTTTTCAGGTGGCAAAGGTGGTTCAGATTTTGATCCGCAAGGAAAATCAGATGCTGAGGTCCTTCGATTTTGTCAAAGTTTCATGAGCGAACTTTATCGACACATTGGACCTGATATTGATGTACCTGCTGGTGACATTGGTGTTGGTGGCCGCGAAATTGGTTTTATGTACGGACAATACCGTCGAATTCGTGGCGCTTTCGAAAACGGTGTCTTGACTGGCAAAGGTCTAACCTACGGTGGTAGTCATATTCGAAGTGAAGCTACAGGTTTCGGTGCAATGTATTACGCTGCTGAAGTATGTGAAACTAATCTATTGTCTTTCTAGAGTTTTAATCTTGACTTTATATTTCCAAGGTTTTGAAACATCAAGGTGATAGCTTACAAGGCAAAACTATCGTTTTATCCGGGTATGGAAACGTAGCATGGGGCGTTTGTATCAAAGCCCGTGATCTCGGCTCAAAAGTCATCTCTATTTCCGGTCGAGATGGTTATATACATGATCCTGAAGGAATTGCTACTGATGAAAAAATTGACTTCCTCCTTCGCATTCGTGGCGAAAATAATGTTAAATTAGAAGATTATGCCAAGACATTCGGTGTGAAGTTCTATCCAAAAGAAAAACCATGGAAATTAAAAGGTGACATTGCTTTTCCATCGGCAACTGAAAATGAAATCGATATCGAAGAAGCGAAAGAATTAACCAAGAATGGTATTAAATATGTTTTTGAAGGTCAGTCACTATCGATTTTTCTTCGTACGAAATATGGTTGTTTTCTTGCATTCAGGAGCCAATTTCCCAACAACACCTGAAGCTATGGAATATTTCAAGCAGAATGGTGTTATTTTAGGTCCAGCTATTGCCGCCAATGCAGGTTTGCTATTGAATT
Source organism: Adineta ricciae (assembly GCA_905250025.1). Classification (NCBI taxonomy): domain Eukaryota; kingdom Metazoa; phylum Rotifera; class Eurotatoria; order Adinetida; family Adinetidae; genus Adineta; species Adineta ricciae. The sequence goes on from CAJNOJ010000033.1 coordinate 398,948, forward strand.
GTATAGCATACGTCATTGACTGTGTTAATTTGAAGGTGGTGTGGCCGTTTCCGAACTTGAAATGACTCAAAATTCTTCCCGTTTATTATGGACAAAAGAAAAAGTTGACGCCAAATTGAAAGAAATCATGATCAACATCCATGCGAAATCCAAAGAAGCTGCAGAAAAGTATGGTCTCGGCTATGATCTTGTTGCTGGTGCAAACATTGCTGGATTTGAAAAAGTTGCTGACGCTATGATTGCTCAAGGTTCATATTAACAAGAAACTAAATACAAAAACTGTCTCCTTTGCATGTAGTATACAATTCATCGTTTATTTCTTTTTCCTTTTTCTTTTCGATTGTACTATTGAGTTAAAACTATTAATAAATTAATATGTAGTTCAGTATTAGATACAAAACAAAATGTTCATTCATTGGAAAAAAACACGAACATTCTTCGGGTTAATAGAATTCAGCTGCGCAATAACAGTGTAACTTATCAAACATTAAGCCCGAAAGATAAGAAAAGAGAAGAGTATTTTTTCTGCGTAGTTTTTCTATCACAACAACCTTTCGGTATCTTCGCAAACTAGATACACTTGACCCCGGCACATGAGCACAATCAACTTTTGTGCCTCATCGTATGCTCACTGGTTCTTTAGACATTGACGTTGAGGTATCGCAATTGGTCGTTCGACGGTATTGAAGATAACCGTACTTTTTTGATAAAAATGTTTCATATGCAAAAGAGGAGTATTTGTGAATGTGTGAATTTTTCTCACCGGTACGATGATCACGAAAATGAACTACCGATTTACTAAATAATAGGTAGTTCTTCATAATGTTGACACGTCGAAACTACTCAAGTTATTGTTGATAAATATCGCATTACTCTGAAAAATTGGTTCACGCTTAATCGAAACAGGCGTTTTCCAGGTGGTTGCATCAATGTTGAAAACACGTTCATAAGATAATTTCCGAATGACTCATGGAGAATCTTGTCTAACCGTTAAAAAAACTGAGATAGTTTGTTAACCCTGCTGCACTTTCTTTACTCGCTTCTTAAACGATCTGTACACTAGTGTCCTCTTCGTCAAATGAAAGTCTTCTATTGATTCATTCTTATTAGCCAATACCGGCGACGTTGTGTTGAAATACTTTTTTTTATTATCCATCTATTTTCGTTCCATTCACAATTCATTGTAATTTGCTGTTGTTGTTGTAAAAACAATGACTGTGGAAAACGGCTCGTCACCACCATCAACATCAGACACCACAACGGCGACGGCCAAACTACTTTTTGTAAGCAACTTATCTTCAAAATAGTTCTTCTTGTTCATTGTATATTTTCCTTAGGATGAAACGGATATACTGTACGAAGAAGATTGCTTACGGAATCAGTATTCAGCGAAAACTTGGTTTCGTTACATCGATCATATCAAAGATGGTCCCAATGAAAAAATCAATCTTGTTTATGAACGTGCGTTACGTGAATTACCGGGAAGGTAAAAAAAAACGTTTTTAGTGTCGATATTCCTTGATAAATTTCATTTTCTTTTCATTAGCTACAAATTATGGCATAATTATTTAAAACTTCGACGAAAACAAGTTCGATCGAAATGTATCATTGATCCAGCTTATGAAGAAGTGAACAACACTTTCGAACGATCGCTTGTCTTCATGCATAAGGTATGTCCTCACATCTCTTCTTTCATTTGCCATCGAACATTTTATTCGCATAGATGCCACGCATTTGGCTTGATTATTGTCAGCTTCTAATGGATCAATGTAAAATAACTCGTACACGTCGTGTGTTCGATCGAGCCATACGAGCATTGCCCGTCACTCAACACAATCGTATATGGCCATTGTATATCAAATTTGTCACTACTTATCCGGAAATATCAGAAACAGCAACACGAGTATTCAAACGATACCTCAAAGTAAGATGAAAGACGTATGTTTAACAATGCTTACAGTTTGATTTAGTTACAACCTGAATGTGCGGAAGAATTCATTGATTATTTGAGTGAAATTGGCAATCTGGATGAATGCGCTAAATATTATGTTGAAGTATTAAATCGAGAAAATTTTGTCTCGAGACAAGGAAAAACAACACATCAGGTAAAATCTTTTCACATGCTTTTCTTTAATGAATATCATTTCCTTCTCTATAGTTATGGAACGAATTGTGTGAATTAGTATCAAAAAATCCAACGAAGATCAAATCGGTTCCTGTCGAAGCCATTATTCGGCAAGGTATTTTGAAATATAAAGATCAAGTTGGTCAACTATGGACATCACTTGCAGACTACTATATTCGTAGCGGTTGTTTTGAAAAAGTATTTCGAAAACCAGCTTATTGAAGTGCATTCAATGCCTGTTTTTTTTCTAGGCTCGTGATATATTCGAAGAAGCGATCGAATCTGTACTTACTGTGCGTGATTTTACTCAAGTTTTCGATGCCTATGCACAATCAGAAGAAGGTCTGATTAGTGCTTTGATGAACAAATCCAACGACGATGACGAAGAAATAACTGAAGATGGTACGGTAACGACTTTTTGAAAGACAGAAATACTCATTCGAACATATTTCTTGCATTCTAGACGATCTGGAATTAGAACTTCGACTTGCACGTTTGGAATATCTCATGGATCGTCGTCCCTTGATGCTGAATAGTGTTTTACTTCGTCAAAATCCACATAATGTCAATGAATGGTTGAAACGCGTGAAATTATACGGTGAACAATATGACAAAGTCATTGAAACATTTACAACAGCTGTACAAACAGTTGATCCGAAAGTTTGCACGGGCAAATTGCAAGATTTATGGATTGCATTCGCTCAATTCTATGATAAATATCAACAACCCGATGAAGCAAGATATATTTATGACAAAGCAGTTAAGGTTAACTTTCGTAATGTTGACGATTTAGCTGCAGTTTGGTGTGCATGGTGCGAAATGGAATTACAACATGAAAGACCGAATGAAGCAATTAAATTAATGGAACGTGCCACTGTTTTACCAAGACATAAAGTCGATTATTATGATACGAATGAAACAGTTCAACTGCGATTACATAAAAGTCTTAAACTATGGTCATTCTATGTCGATTTAGAAGAATGTTATGGAACATTTCAAACATGTAAATCCGTCTATGATCGTATTCTGGATTTACGCATAGCAACGCCGCAAATTATTATGAACTATGGTCTCTATTTGGAAGAAAATAAATATTTCGAAGACGCTTTTCGTACGTACGAAAAAGGCATCGCATTATTCAAATGGCCGAATGTCTATGATATATGGTTAACTTACCTATGTAAATTTGTCGAACGATATTCGGACGGTTCGAAATTAGAACGTGCACGAGATTTGTTTGAACAATGTCTCGAACATTGTCAGCCGAAATTTGCCAAGAATTTGTATCTGTTATATGCCAAATTAGAAGAACAGCATGGTCTGGATAGACGAGCATTGAAGATTTACGAACGCGCAACGAGTGCTGTTGAACCAAAAGAGAAAGAAGAGGTAAGAATTTCAATGGAAAAAGATGATAACTCTGAAATTTTCATTTTAGATGTTTAATATTTATATAAAACGATGCGGTGAAATGCAAGGTATAACAGCAACGCGTGAAATCTATGAAAAAGCCATCGAAGCCTTGGAAGAAGAACGCGCTGTTCGAGATATGTGCTTGCGTTATGCGGACTTGGAACGAAAATTAGGTGAAATTGATCGAGCCCGTGCTATCTATTCACACTGTTCACAAATGTGTGATCCACGAGTACGTAAACCTGAATACTTTCATATTTATACTCAGTCTGTTCTCGTACTTATTCAGGTCCATGGTGATTTTTGGCAAACATGGAAAGAGTTTGAAATCAAACATGGTAACGAAGATACTATGCGTGAAATGTTACGTATCAAACGATCAGTTCAAGCAACGTACAATGTTCAAGTTAATTATATGGCTGCACAAATGATGGCAACATCCATGGGAGATGATACACCGACAACTCAAGTAAATACAGATTTATCTTCGAGTGGAAAAAGAGCAAAAGCATCTCTTTTTGTTTTCTAGGTTAGTTAATAAAACATATGCGGATATTTCTGTTCCATGCGGTGTGTAATATTCTTGTTACGTGTTTACAAAAAATAAAATAAAAAACAAACAAACTATGACTATGTGAAGATAGATTTTGCTTTGAAATACTTATGTAAAGATCAAATCTGAATTCCAACGGTTAAAAGTGAATATTTCCTATCATAGAGACGAATTTGTACGTTTTAAAAATCACGTTTTACGCATATTTCGATCGGTTTGGTACGAATGAGAAGATTTTTTCCAAGACACATGAACGCGGTCCCTTAGCTCAGCTGGTTAGAGCGCCGTGCTAATAACGCGGAGGTCGTGAGTTCGATCCTCACAGGGACCACTTCTCTTTTTTTTTCTATTCTTCCATCGTCTCGTTTTTCCTCTTTCTCTTCCGCAAGCAAGCATTGTCTGCTTTGCATGTCTCGATAAGAAATTTCAACATACCAGTGACACTACTGCATACATTTTATTCTGTCTCTCGACTTTTTAAATCTGTTTGATCTTTCTTTAGAATCATTGACTGATGTTTGAAACTCTCACGCTTTCATTTAAGGCTTCTTAAATGGCAGTTAGATGAACACACACACACGTACTTGAATTTCTCGCACAATCATTAGTATCATTTGAGAAAGAACACCGTAAACAAATAGACAAACATTGATCTTATTTTCTAATTGTCACATTAAGCATTTTGTGATTGAACGAATGATGTCATCGACGTAAGGCTTCTATTTGTCTTTATGAACATGAGAACAACATTTCGAAGAGGAAAGAAACAACGAATGAGCTCAAGGTGTGAGAAAAAGGCTACAACGTTGAATTGATTCGATTAAAAACGGTTTCACTTTCCGTATGTGTTTTTTCATCTCATTCAATTTCATATGCAGATCATCATTGAAAAAAACGAACAACAATAGATCAATCAAGCTTAACTATAATGGAGTGGTCAATCGTCACTGATGCATGCAAATGCTGCCAAAGGGCTGATCATGCGCATTCAAATCTGTCTGCCATTTATTCACACAATTGAAAATTTCATTCGACAATGTTTTGCAGTTCATTTTGTAACTTATTGTTTCATCACATTTGGGAAAATTATGATAATTCTTTTTTCTTGTATTATCAAGGCGTAGTTCAATTTTCATGCCGCTTCTTCCGACGACAATTATATATCAATCATGTGCGAATGAAATCAAAAGAGAAAATCAATATCGATGTCTTATTGACAGTTGTACACTGTCATTTCTCTTTGTCAATTTATTTACATAAGAATCATTCTCGTGATTAAATAAAAAAGTCGATGTTCTAGACCAATATCGATTTGTTACTATTAATAGGTATTGGATTCGTCGGACGCGGAAGATCATCATCCAGCAGTTGAACGTTCGGTAGCATGGAATGAAGGATTGTTCGTAGATGTGCAGGAGAACAGTCAATTGTATTTCCGAAGATTTCACTTGGATTACGATGAAAATAAATTTGATTACACATGGCGATTTGGAGTTCATTTTCTGCAAAGAAGTGTTGATTTTTTCACATATGTCATTGATGATGCATTCAATTTCGGTAAACTTACTTCTCGCCCATTGGGGAATTGGTTTCCTCTGATGTGTACTTGATTTCGTGGCAAATATTGAACTCTCGTCACTTTCGTCATCGAAATTCATATGCAAAATTGTCATGTCATAATTGTTCTGTGCGGGATAATCTTCGAACGGTTGGTTATTATCAAGCACAGGTTGAGCTCTAGGAAAAGACGATGATCAGTTGAATTGAATGCCTGAGGTGCATTGAAATTGAATGTTTACCTTGTGCGTAAGGAACGTTTCGTCTGATGATGACGATGTTGTTGTTTTTTATTTTTCAATGCTTGAATACCCATTAATGGCGGTCGAACGTTTCGTGATGGAGAATTTTGCTGTATAATCGACGAAGATGAAGAAGAAGTTGGAGACTAGTTTTTGAAAGAAAAAGAAATCGAATTTAGACAACTTACAAGCAAAACAACGCATTGCACAAGTGATTTGAGCACTTTCATCTTCTCGAAAAACAAGCAAATGAACTGATTTAATTGATACAACTTGTTATTTTATATATATAAGGAAAAAAACAGCTCAGCAGGACTAGTCTGTATCGCATCTCCTAATCAGTCGTATCAACATTAATTGTCATCGAAGCAAGACTTTTGACAAGTACTCATGAGAATAGAGAAAAATAACATTGAATTTCTAATTAATACCAATTATACCTCGAGCAAATAACGAAGAAAACTTTTTCGAACATAATCAGGAATTCCGTGAAGTAAACCAGTCGACAGTGGTGTTGTTGCTCCAGTTGATGATGATGATGATGATGCAGGAGAAATTTTCTTCTTGAAGAGATTTTTTCCATGGAATAATTTCTTCAAACGTGATGATGGTTTGTTCGGTATCGATTTCGTATTGATGCGCGTCGAAAGAATTTCATGTGAACGCAGTTTCATGGCCTAAAAATATATGTGATCTAGAATATCAATTCATTTCAAGTAAAGAACATTCAACGAATGACCCATGCTTCCGTTCGAACGTTAGATTTTCTCCCGTTCTCTCATTAGCAATGCTATGTTGTCATTTTTCTCTCTTCGCTCTCTCTCTCTCTCTCTATTAAATGTCCAACGTATCATTAACACAGTATTAGACTTCATTCAATGATTGATTCGTGCCGAGAAAGAGAAGGAAAAAAACGAACCTAAATTCTAAAGATAGAAGGCTAATTGTACTAACTAGGAGAAGAAAAAAAAAGAGAAAGGCCACGCCTTTCGAGAAAAGCTTTAGATAGAAATGAAATAGTGTGAAAATATTTGATTGACGTACTCGTATTTCGCAGAAAAAGAAAATATTGAAAAAATGAATAGCCGCCAGGCAAAACCTATTACTGTTACTTACTGTTAGTTTAGGTGTATGCATATTGAATGAGAAGAAGAAATGAAATCGACGTATTTATATATATATACAAAGATCAACAATCTCATCCAACTGTTGCCGTCTTTTGTTTTGATTAACTGTCGCGTGTGAGATGACGCAGCTCAATAGTTCTTCTCTCTCGGAATAGATCACAAAAATTGATAGATCAAGTATTTGAACACTTATGTTTTTAGTGGTGACAGCTTGTCTTTGCTCTGCTTCAAAGATTTCTAACACTTACTCTTCGATCTTGTCCAATCATCTGGCTAAGTGAGATATAGACACAATGTGTCAACTGACAACTGTTGTTTATTCTGTACATCATCATCATCGTCGTCCTGGTTCTCTTCTTCTGTTGATTTAACCGACCGATCATTGGCAAGTGTTAATCGTGTGAGAAGATATTGATCTGTGCGTTCGATTGCATCAAACAGCGGAAATATGAACCTGCGATTCAATGATTTCAGTATACTTCCTTTTTTATCACTTCGATAAAATCGTTTTATATCCGATCGATCGGGAAAAAACGATTAATAATTCGATATGTTTATCTCTAAAGATCATTTCGATTTGAATTAAGACATGTTTAAATTGTAACAATCTCATTATCGACATTTCGTTTTTTTTCCTTAATTAATAGCTAGAAAACAAGCTCGTCACCCTACTGTGTGCGCGTGTTGCTTCCCTTTTCTGTCACTAACTCGACGAAGTTCAGTGCAGACTGAGGAATCTTTCATATGTCAATTATCTTTTGTCGAATTATAATTTCCACCTGTTATTCAGATAATTATTTGCTTTTGATCATTTGACAAGAGAAAAATAAACATAGGTTTTTGTTGCGCAGAAACTGATCGATGAATATATTTTCAACAGATTGACAAGAATACCACGGATTTGTTTGAAATTGATTTTCAATTGAGTAGCTAACATATGGTCGATTAGTATGGTTATCTCGATCTGTTTTTTATTGGTTCGGTATGTTTTTCTTCGCCAATGAGAGAAAGAAAAAGTGAACGATTGGTTGCGATGGTAATCGTTTTCAAATATTCATTTCATCTTTGCAAAATCATTTCTCGTTTTTATTCATGTCGAAAGCGAAAAAATATTCATTATGATCTTGAAAATCTTCTCATTGAACCATTATCCAGCGCATGAAAACACGAAAACAAGAAGCGAACTGATATCCTTGATAACTGAACCATTCACGTTACAACCGGCGGAAGAATGTTCTTCAAGTGTAACTGTCAATCATGAACAAGGAGATAAACAAGAGTATCGAAGGCGATTTGAGATACCGCGTGAATTGATCAGCTCTTTATCTTTTAGGACAGAGAATATTCAAATTTGTCGAATATGCTATTCAACAAGTGATCTTCAATCTTTAATTGCGCCTTGTCAATGCACGGGAACAATGGGTATCCTTCATCAAAATTGCCTTGAACGATGGCTTGAAATATCTAATACAACCAAATGCGAAATATGCCAACATGAATATGATGTAGTACGACATCCGAAATCGTTATTTTATGTATGAAATTTTTCGAAAAAGTTCATTCCACTCGGCAATATTCTTTCGTTCATGTAGTTTTTCGCCAATCCTATTCGTTCATCAGATGTTCGCTATTCGATCAACGATCTAATCATATTCTGTATATTAACCATCATTATCAGCTGGTTTGTCACGTTCCTTTAACAATGATATTTCATCCGAATAGTGTTTTCTTTTTTTTTCAGGTTATCAGTTCTGACTGTGTCAAAGATCCAAAGAGCGAATACATTTTACGATAAAATATCTTATATTCCACTCCTACTATCGATCATTTCTATTTATATTGTATGGTGCTGGGTAATGAATATGATCTATTCACCCTTTACATGCATAGATTTGTATTTCTCTAGGTTAGCTATCGTTATCATTTTCAAGTGATCAAAGAATGGCGTTCATTAAATCAACAGATTCGCCTTGTCAATAGGAAAAAATACAAAGTAGATTTATATCCACCGCATGGCGATCAACAACAATGTTCTCTTCTGCCAACAATTCAGTGTGACAATGGAGACAATCCTCTTTCGGAAGTATGCGTTTTGAAATGATAAAAATGCACCCATATTTCAAGAAAATCATGTTCGATGGGTTGAATGTCATGTACGACGAACATTTTCTATACATTTAAAATTGATAAATAATGCAATACATTAATTGAAGATTGACATGGGCTAACCAATTTCTTCTATTATTTCAAAAGGAAGAAAATACAGAAGACTATTCGAACAAATAGCTGATATTTGATGAGAATTTTGTTCCGATAATCAGCGCTTTTTCTTTCGGATGTTTCAATTCTTGATTGATTATAATAAAAAATCTATTTGAATTTGTTAACCCATAAATTTGATCTCACAAAATTCACGATCAGACTTACAATTAAAATGAATTAAATGTAGTGTTGTTCATAGTAAATGTCATCGATTTTCTCATAAAGTGAGAAAAAATGCAAGAAATCATTTTTCCATCTCGTTTTACTGCTCATCACGTCATAGATGGTTAGTGGAATGTATTTCGAAATAAAATTGAATCATTGTTGAAAAGAAAAAGAGAGAAGAACTGATTCATGGTCACATAAATACAAATATGAATAAAATGACAGAGGATATTAATAGAATAATCGTAAAAAAAAAGAATGGAACGGGAGAGAGAAAAATAAATTATAAGTGAAAGTATGAAATGTATGACAAGCCAAACGAAAGATTGCATAATGAATTATCACTGATACAAGTGATCAATGAGCAAAGGAGAAGAGAAAGAAGCAAAGAGTCAAGAAACCAAATGTCGGGTTTCTATAAAACAAGAAAAAGAGTCAAATGTTCATTATGTATGTATGTGTTTTCTTGTATCAAAAATAGAAAGAAAAATTCGATGATAGATTTGATATGATTGAAGAATTTAAGTAAACGTTTCTTCGCGTGGTAAAGCTGGTTCAAGATTTGGAATAACCGGAGACACGCCATTTAGCTCTTGATCGTTATTAGCAAAAGATCCATGATTCATTGTATGATGATATGGACTCGGATGAGAATCCGATCGAAGTCGTTGCGGCGGCGCAGGAGTAAGTAGAGCAACTGAGGTCTTCTTTTGCATATCGACAGCAGGTAATTTATTCACATCGATTCTGCCCTTGTAAATAACACCATCATGACCTTTTATATCAACTTCATTTCTACAAAAAAAGAAAGAAACATTTCAGTTCTTAACTGATTCGTTTTTGTCGGTTAGTTACTTAGCGACAAGTCCTTCTTCTGATACCGTTGGTCTAAAAACAAGAATGAAGTAAAATGAACACGAGACAAACAACTCCAATTATTACTGTGTTTTGATTTGACGCTTAAATGGTAATGTTGTTGTATGTGAACCACCACATTGTCGAACAGTTGCGTATACGTCTGCCACACCGCCGCCGAGGTCATTGCTAAACTGCTGACTAGAATGGAGTTTAGAAAACAATTCAATAGATCTTGCATTGAAGGTAAAGAAGCGAACCTCTTTTGAAATTGGCGAATTTGGTCCAGTTCGTAGGTGGTGTATGGTCGGGGTGACTGGATGGGACGCATACCCAGATTTGCTGGAAGACTCGGCTGTTGTCTACATGTGAGAAAAGAAAACAAATTCGTTGGATGAAAGTCAATTCGAAATGCAAGAAAAATGAATTCAATCATAACAAACGACACGAACGGGTGTGGTTGAACATCAATGGGACGATCACAACTGATGCAATGAAAACGAATAAGCGGCTTTCGTAAACCAGCTGCTTCATCTTCAGACATAATAGGTACGTGTTGATGTTGTTGTTGAGCGGGTTGTGGATCTTTCTTCAAAAGCACAAAAACATGAAACAAATACAGACAACGAAGAAACAAGAAAACAAATTCTATTCTAGATTCTTTCGCATTGTGCAGAGACAATATACCACAGGACAAAACTGAACTTGTTGACTTCGTGAGATGCAAGTACTTACCGCTAATCTCTTTAATTTCTTCAATTGTTTCTCCAGATATTCACGTAAAGCATCGAGTTCAGAACGATTGATTTTACCATCAATATCAGTATTCATTTTGTTTAAATCTTGTTTTTGAATATCTTCCTAAAATGAAGACAATCGCACATCTACGGTTTGATTTTGCGTTCGATTACATACGTGAACGTTGAATTTCTGCATGCAATCATTGATATTTTGCGATAGTTCATTGCAAGCAGAGTTGAAATCTTTCTTCAGAACACGATTATCCAAGTCGCGTTTATCAGCTTTCTGTCAATGAATAAGCAAATAAGTAAGACTTTCTAAATTCCAATTTACTTTATCAAGTTCATTGTTAACATAAGTTTTATCCGCTTTATTTTGTTCTAATTGTTCAATTAGCTTCTTCAATTTCTACACAAAGAGTAATACATGACGATCATTAATTTGATAAGTACAAATTCATTTGAAAATTACCTCAATATCTTGTGAAGATAGATTTCCTTTATTAACCAAGTCTTGAACAAGTTTTTTCAATCGATCGAGATCTTCACGCAGACGTTGTAGAGCCGTTCGAAAATCGGCAATGTCTTCTGAATGATCCGATCGTTGTCCAGCCTATTAATACACCAATCTTTTTCCTTCAATCAAGACATATTAATGTCATTCCGAACCTGTGGTTGTTCTTCTCGGATGATCACTGGTGCTACAGGTACCGCTGGTGCCTAGAGAAGAAAAGTCAACGTGATAAATCAGCGTTTGAACATATTTTTAATAAAAAATTTTAGTCGACAGTTCTTGAAGCATGTTGTGAACTTCCGAAATGTACATATTTACATAGAAATCTAATGCAAATAGAGCACATATCGATGATGAATAGAAATGATATAGTGTTCGTGTGGCAGTAGGAAGAGAACATTTTTCTTTTAAATTGGATCAATGTTTGACATTGACTAGTAAATGTGTGACCATCTGGTATACCTTTCTTTATCTCGAGTGTGTCGGCATATTTATTGTTAGTTCAGGTAACTAGCCTAATGACAACGATGATAAAGGTGTTTTCCTCGTGCTTTGCTTACTATCTTTCTCTCTCTCTCTCTCGCTCTCTTTTTCACAGAAACATTCTACACTTTTTTCTTCATTTCATTTTAGGATAAATCGCAGTCAGTTGGATTTCTTCGAGATGTTCAACTACATCTAACAGTGTAGAGTCGTGTCGTGAAGACCAGCATGATTCGTTGGTATAATCAATTCGTATTATGCTGAGATTTTACGATATGAAATACACTTTCGTTGCTATTGTCTTCTACTGTGTTTAAATAAACATTCCCTTCTATTTTTTCTCGTCTCTATCGTATGTATGAAAAATATTTTTGTCAATTAATACTCGTTTTCGTTTGATCTTACTGCATACTTTCATACAATCAACTACTTCAATGAGTGGAAAAAGTTCGACTTGAATGATTGCTATGGTATATAAAATAACATTGTCTTGAGGAGAAGAAGAAAAATCTGTGTTGAATGCTACTCACCGATGGTTCTTTCGAGAGAATATCTTGCAAATCACGTTCGAGTGCAGCAAGACGATCCAATAAATCTTTATGTTGATTTTTAAATGCTTCGAATTCATCACGATCAAGTTTTTTATTCTAAACGATTTCATTAGGTCTTAATTATTCCTTTCTGTCGGTTCTCACTTGTAATTCTTCTACTAATGCTCGTAATTGTTCATGACGATCATTCAATGTTCCTAAGAGCGCTAAAAGTTTGAGAAGTTTATCCGATGGTGCTCCGTGTCCTCCAGCAGATAGGTCCTTGACAAAGGAAAAGTATTATTCAATAAGATCAAATTGTTTTTCACTACCTTTCGTTTGTCGGACTAAAATGTAAATTACGGAGAAGGAGAAAAAAAAAGTTAAATTTGAATGATCAAACAAAAAAATATTTACTGTTTGGTTTTCAGTGAATCGTGTGTCTCGCGTTGAAGCCATACCGGTTGATGGTTGATGAGGAGATTTTTCTACGGATTCTCGACCACTATTAAATGCATCTTCTAATCGATCCCACGTGACGATATTAGCCGGATCGATTTGTGGTTCGTGGCTTTTCTTCGCTAGTTCATCAAAACGATCACGTAGTGATGCCTACCGCAGACAACATTCACACTATCGATATTCAAATCAATAATGAAACTTACTAATAAATTTTCTAGATTGCGAATTTTGTCATCTAAATTCTCCACATCTGATTTCTTGGCCTAGAAGGCAATTCATCGTTGTTCATATTTAAATAGAGAAATCCAAATACCCAATCGTGTTTTTCTTTGTTCAACGCATCGACAAGCCGTTTCAATTCATCAGTTGTTTGTTTGACGTTTTCATGCGATTCTTTCAAATCATTCATATCGGAAATAAGATCTTGAAGTAATGAAGCGAGCTAAACACAATAATCAATCAATCAATCAATCATATCTATATGACCATAGGATTGTCGTTGTTTCTTACTCGTGTTATTCCGTTTTCCGCCGATTCTAGACGTTTCTCCATTTGAGTATATTGCCAAACTTCAAGTATAGGCCCTTGACGAGTTGCTGCTTTGGAAGAACTTTTGTCATCAGATGTATGTTTAGGTATTTGTTTAGCACGATCGATAATTTCTGAGTTTGATGGTATTTCGTTTAGAGCATTTAATTGGGATTCAAAACGGGAAACTTTCTCTTCTAATGATGTCAAACGATCTTGACTTCGATCACGTTTTCTTCGTTGAATTTTTTGCTTATTTTCATTGTTCATATCGTCACTTTCGTCGACTTGACTCGTCGATCCATCTTGGTCAAATTTCACGTGTTGTCGCGGTGTTGTCGAAGTCGATAGCGCTTCTTTGATTGCGCGTTGATCATGATCGGTCATTGTCGGTTTATAATTGAATAAATTCATTGCTTTGAGCATTTGTAAAAGAAGAGTTTTTAACACATTGAAGTTCACAGCTCCTGCCTCAGGATCTCCCAAGGACAGGTAAACCAATTGTTCAAGTGAAACTGTATCAGTCATCTAAAAGAAACAACCTGTCGGTTAAGTTTGTCAAATGATTAGTTTGCATGAACAAATCTATTTTTATCTGGCACCTACCGGTTTTCTTCTCCTGTCAACAATAGAGACTGTTCTTTTCCTTTGTCTGCTCTATTTTATCCTCACTATTCGATCGGCATACACATGCATGTATATAGAAAAGTCAGTCAATGGCGCATGTAAGATGCACGTCGATTCTTGAAATAGAAATCATTTCTTTCAATAAGGTTTCTAATCATTCAGAACAAATGAAACGAACAGCGACATCGGAAAGTTGACAAAAGAAATGGAAGAGCTCACTCTTATTCTTTCTCAACTACCCCTTCATTTCATTTTCTCTCTCTCCCTCCCTCCCTCTCTTATTATTGTCGTCGACGCTTGTCTGACAAACGCCAAATCTTTCGTCAGTTTTTCTCTTTTTCTTTCTCGGCATTTTTCTTTTGCTCACCATTGTTACCTTTCCGAACGATATATATTTCGCATATTATAAGAGTCTTTCTTTCTTTTATTTATGCACTAAATTCACGATTATTTTACTTACAAAAAAAAAGAAAGAATAATCATCGTCGTGATGTTTGTTTGCTATGTAATAGAAGAACTCTTTTTTCCTTCCTCTAAGCAACCATTTGCTTTTACTTTGACCATGGTTTGATCCCTACAGATAAAGAACAACAAGTCGATACGAAAATATTTATCAACTAGCGCCATCAGTTAAATATTTTTGTGAACAGAAAACAAAGCATTTACCTGCGAGGGAAAATGCATTTCATGTTTTGTTTCATTCGACTGTTATGGAATCGTTTGATGCTATATCATGTGACAAGGCAGAGAATATTTTTCCTATATGTTAGAATTGTAAGTACACCGTGTCAATTCACGACCGAGAAAAGTTATTTACAATATTACGGTTACAATGACTTCAGCCTTCTTCTAAGACATGTCGAGGATGTCCATTTTGTCAAAAGTATGTGAAAAATTAAGATTGAGAAAGCTGTTCTTATTGTGTATAGATGTCATCCAGATTATAATTGATTCAAATCAAATGTTTGGGTTTTCACATATGATTTTCTCGTAATCACGACCACAACGAGCAAAATTTTAGCTGTATTTATGAATAAACAAAGTATGAGTGATTACAAACACATGATAATCAAAAAGAGAAAAACGCGCAGACAGTTTTTAGATGGTTTCAGCCATATCAAAATGAGCCATTAGTGATCGCCATTGGCTTCAATCCTAAAATGAAAAGAATCGATTTTTGATTCAATTGTTTTGCAATAGTTCTTACTCAACGTGATGATCATCTGTATGACCATTTGACGAGGCCACTTGGTGATTTTCGACACTTGGGCTACGTGAATTTCGTTTTCTAAAGAAGTTGATTTGTTTCATTGAAGTAAACCTATGCAAAATTTACCCATTCTTGTGACCTGGTGATCCATTCTCTGAGTGTGACGATGAACGACGCCGACGATGTTCAGTGTCTCGGTTGTATTTTTTGCTTTGTTGATCACGTCGACCATCTTTTATCATAAAATGAAAACACAGTTCGGTTACTCGTTTTTATAAACAAGTCTTTTTTACCTCGAGACGAAGTGGATCGTGAACGAGATCGTGTTCGTGATCTTGATTGTGAGCTTGGACTTCGTCGCCGATATTTTCTCTCAGAACGGCGATAGCCTGGGCTGCGCGATCGGCTTCTAAAGTAGAAAGAATTAATAACGAGCATCCAATCTGATATGTTCATTCCTAACTGTCGATTTCGATAGTCAATAACAGTTGACAAAAAAAAGGAATACATTCATCTTTATGAACTCATCTAAGAAAACGTATGTACTCTAATAACATACCTTTATCTCTTCTGTTTCTCTGCCAGAAAGCACGACTGAGTAGATATGATCGATCCACCCATCAGACACAAGAAATCAACAAACAGAATAGAAGGAAAAGAAGACAAAAAGAACGAAAGTCGAGCCCAAAACCAACTGATTTCATTTTCTTAATACGGATGCTTCTCCAACCAAATCATTCGTATCCACCATTAGTCATCAACAACAACTAGAAAAATAATCAAATTTATATCGAGAGAATATGAAACATGTCGAATATCATCTCTCGTACGGTATTAGTTATTCCGCCATCAAACGGTAGTTAGGAGAATTAATCATCTAGTTATTTCAAGCATGCTTTCTCTCAAATATAAATTTACCTTGAATAACGACGACGATTATACCGATCATCATTGCGACGACTACTATACGAATCTCGATAACCACGACGATATGGAGGTGATCGTGAACCTGACAGATGTAACAATGTATGTTTGTTTAAAGAACGTTTGTAGAACTTACGACGATAGGATGCATGAGCTCCTCGTCCGCCTGGATTTCTTGGACGGGCCCAACTCAATCCAATGCGTGAACCGTTGACAGCTCTAAAAAATGCGATAGTCAGTGAAAAAATAAACAATCATCGTCTGACTGATGGATATTCTACTTACTTTCCATCCAATTCTTTCATTGCACGCTCCCCGTCAGCTCGATGACGAAAATTGATGAATGCAAAACAGGGTGGATTCGAAGCGACCCAGACTTCGTTAAGTGGTCCAAAGGGGCGAAAAAGTTTTTCAATTTCTCGTCGACTAACACCCATGGCTAAATCTGATAAATGTAAACGACAGCCACCTTCACCATTCTAGAACACGTGAATCAAAACGCTGAATATTTGCAGATAGAAGTATTGTCATACCCAATCTCGTGCTTTGCCTGTTCGGCCTGAGCTTGATGATGAAAGTGATCCTGAACGTGAACGCGAATGTGAGCGTGATCTTGAATAGGAACGATCTCGACTACGACCCATATGTATCAAGACAAAAGAAACTAGTCAACAATCTAGAAGAACCAATCAAGACTAGTCAAACTGGATACAGTACACAGAAATAATCAAAGAAAAAAAGAATCTTTTTCTTCCATCAGAATAAACAAAAAACACATAGAGGAAAACATGGATGACGATTCGTGCTGTGTACAGACTCTTCGAAATATTGATTTCAATCAGATCGATCCTCATCATTGGCATATCTAAACAAAAACGACAAGATTGCTCGTAAGGAAATACGAAGTGAACTTTGTCTACCAACCTGCGGACAACATTGGCCGTTTGTTGTTGAGGCGAACGATCTCTGGACGACGGACGATTACGACGTGATCTTTTCAAACAAGACAAATATTAACACTATCTTGTTAAGTATTGCTGTGATTACTTTGGTGACGATGATCGGGATCTTTGTCGATAATCGCGTTTATTTGATTGGACTGGACTACGTGATCGTGAATAGCGTCGACGACGATCATAACTTCTACAGAAGCATCAGCTATACACATGTAACACAACTTCAAATGTTACCTGTCATCTTGCCGTGGTGAATAACGACGACGATCTCTAGATGAGCCATGATCTCCACCGCGAGAATATCGGTCACCACCATTATACCCACCACGACGACCACCCACAGTACGTTTTCGTGCATAGGAAACACCAATACGTGAGTTATCGATATTTCTAATAAAAGAAGAAGATAAAAATCAAAAGTTCTGGTGTTTTCATCAATCGCATAACTTACTTTCCATCCATGGCTTGTATAGCATCTTCAGCATCATTGCGATGTTTATAATTGACAAACGCAAAACATGGCGGATTTGTTGCCATCCAAACCTGAACAAGATGATTAGACTTGATTATCAGTTTTCTCGGATAATAGAAATATACTTCGTTGATTTTTCCGAATTTTCCAAAGATTTTCTCAATATCGCGTCGAGATGTGCGAGGATTCAGCGGTGAAATATGTAAGCGGTAACCTGATTCACCATCCCATTTTGGTGCATGTGCTGCGCGACCACTAACGAACAAAACGACATTAGTCTATGAAAATAATTGGAAAAAAAGCTTCTTACGATGATGTCGAGGATAATGAACGTGATCGAGATCCCGATCTTGATCTCGATTTCGATTTGGATGGTGATTTGGAACTTGCTCTATCATGACTGTGATTACGATTTTGGCTCATTGTGACCTTTTTCTCTGAACTAATTCAACGAAATTTTCTATCTAAAGAAGAGATTATGTGAATCAAAAAATTACGTTATTACAATATAATCGACTTGTTTCTATTGACTGACCGACTGACTAACACTGACACTGACGTTGACGTATAAGAAACAATAGTTTGCATTTTGCATCAATAGCAATCAATCAAAAGAAAAAAAGACGAATGGAGGTTAGCTGAAGATGCGTTTAGCAGTGACATCAAAATCTTCATGTCATGCGGAGTAATATGTGAATATTGTAAAAGATGAAACTTACTACAGTGGTTTTAAGTGCGTTGAAAAATTATAAAGCACCTATGAGATATGAAAAGAGGGAGCCACTGTACGGCATGAACTTGATAGAGTTAAATGTTATATGAAGTGATTGTAACAAGCAGCATATCAATCGTGCACTTATATATACGAAAGTATCTGCTATTCTGCAGTGAATTCAACGAATCGGAAATAACTCATTTTAGAAGATGCTTGTCAAAAAGCTCTTTTCTGGTATTAATTATAAAAATAAGCAAACAAATTTAGATCAATTGAGAAAGGACAGGCTCTCATGAAAACAATTTAACATGCACTATT
Organism: Adineta ricciae; assembly: GCA_905250025.1. Taxonomy (NCBI): domain Eukaryota; kingdom Metazoa; phylum Rotifera; class Eurotatoria; order Adinetida; family Adinetidae; genus Adineta; species Adineta ricciae. The sequence continues at coordinate 417,726 of CAJNOJ010000033.1, forward strand.
TGTGAACGAAAGAAAGGAAAAAGAAGGAAGATTGTCGGAAGTTTCTATGTGTTTTGCTTTCTGTCTCCTTCTTTATTCATTAGAAAAGAATTTAATAAAGTGATCGTGATTGACAAACACTAACCGAGAAGAAAGAAAAACGTAAAGTATTCATTAAGTATTCTTTCCGTTTTCCATTCTCTTTTCTTATACTCGTTTACACAAGTTCACTTTGACGATCAATATCAATGCCTGAACTAGTACCTACCGATGCTCAAGACGCAGAACTTATTCAACATATCTTCTTCGGTAAATTGGATAATCTACCGAATCTTACTTCAAAAATTGTCCGAATCTTTACATCATCCACATTTACAGGTAGATGAAATCATAATCTCTTCTTTCAATAAAACTAAAAGCAAATTCGTGTAGATACAAGTATGGAACGCAACTCACTAATGCAGCATACATATCCAAAACTAAAAGAGTTTTGCCGAGAGAAGCATGGCCTAGAATTTCAAGTTGTAGATATGCGTTGGGGTGTGCGTGATGAAGCAACAGATGATCATAAAACAACCGAACTATGTATGCAGGAAATTGATAATTGTCAACGTGTTTCTGTTGGACCAAATTTTGTGGTAATACTAAATTTACTTTTGTTGAAATTTACGTTTGTCTTCATAGGTATTTCTCGGTCAAAAATATGGCTATCGACCGTTACCAACGAAAATCGAAGGGGCTGAATTTGCTCTGATTTTGTCCGTTTCGAATCCAGTCGATGCAAGATTACTTAAACAATGGTATAAACTTGATTCGAATAATATTCCAAATCTATACTGTTTACAACCCGTCAGTTCGATATTTACTAATTTCACAAATAAAGCGCATCCGCGTCTAATGGAGGAAGATCAAAGTCAATGGTGGGAAACCATGGGTAAACTGAATCGAGCTGTACGTAGTGCTGCTTTCGAACTTTTGAAAAAAGGCGACTTTTCCGCACAGGACAATCATCGATACAATTGGTCAGGTAGGTTCGTTTTGTCATGCAACAAGCGCAGGAAGCACTATTTGAAATTTAGTAACTGAACAAGAAGTTGTTCGTGGCATTCTGAATGCTAAAGACACAGTGGATCATACATTAGCCTTCTTCCGCCATATTGAAAATATTAACGTTGCTTTACTGCGTCATTCGATGAAATTTATCGATATCGCATCGAAGCAAATTGATGAAGAAGCACAAACTATGCTATCGGATTTACGTGATGTTCGCGTACGCTGATTTTCATTGGAACGAGACAAGCAATTTACATATTAATTTGTATTTTCCCTCTAGGTGCCAGCGACGTTACCAGCAAGTAGTATCATCCGCTATACAGTTCAATGGTCGGATGAAGATGGTTTAAATAAGAATGTGCATGCAGATTATTTGCAAGATTTCATTGACACATTCTATCGACGAATTGTCGAATTGATCGACCGTGGTGTTGGTCAACAAAAAAGTCTAGCTTCCAATCGGTAAGAGTTATCTGTTCATAATCTTTATCGAAAAATTTTTCGTGTTAGAGTTTACACGGAAATCCTTCAACAACTTCATGTTGTAAATAACTTCAGTCAAGATTTTCAAGGACGTTCGGACATTCTCGAACGTGTTCGGCACTATGTGCAAGGTTCTTCGAAACAACCGGTAGTTCTCTGGGGTGAGGGCGGTTGTGGTAAATCGAGTATGTTAGCAAAAATCGCGTCCGAATCGACTTCATGGTTCTTATCAAAAACTTGTACACCAGTACGGCTCGTTCGATTTCTCGGTACTACGCCAGATAGTTCATCGATTGGACCATTGCTGCGTAGTGTTTGTCAACAATTAAGCTATGTATATCAAGTACCAGATAATACAATTCCGGTTGAATTATCTCAATTAACCAATCACTTCAAGCGTCTATTAGAAAAAGCAACTGTCGACAAACCTTTATGTATCTTCTTCGATTCCTTAGATCAACTATCGTCTGCTGATGGCGCACATTCGATGTCTTGGCTGCCTCCAACTCTACCTAATCATGTCAAACTGGTGCGAGCATTCAGTTCTTGAAAATGATTCAGTTAGAATTTTCGCTTTTAGATTGTTTCAACATTACCTGGAATATTCAATATATTAAATACACTTCGGAATCTGATCGATAGTCGAGAAAACTTTGTTCAAGTATGAATTCGATCTTCCTTTCGTTGATCATTTATATTTTGCATAGATAGATTAAACCATTAGGAGAGGAATTGGGAAAAACAGTTCTCAAAGCATGGCTAGCTCGTCAACATCGAACGATCACCGATGTACAATGGTATTCTATTTCAATTACAAATTTTCTACGAATCCTTTTTTCAAAATGTCCCCTAGGTCGTTAGTTCATGAAAGACTTGCCGAATGTAATATTCCTTTATATGTCAAACTAGTGTTTGATGAGATCAAATTATGGAAATCATATACAAAAACCGAAGAAAAAGATTTAGCAAAATCAGTTTCAACTTCAATCAATAAACTGCTTGGCCGAATAGAGAATGCACATGGACATATTTTAGTTGGACATGCGTTATCTTATATCACCGCCTCGAAATCTGGCTTAAGCGAAGCAGAACTAGAAGATCTGATATCACTCGACGAAACAGTTTTGAATGATGTTTACCAATACCATCTACCACCTATACGACGGATTCCACCGCTATTATGGACTCGAATTCGAAATGATCTACCGAATTATCTAGTCGAAAGAGAAGCTGAAGGTGTTAGTGTTGTAAGTTGGTATCATCGACAATTTGCGGAAGGTAAGTGGATCATTAAACATGCATCGAATATGAACTTTGCTCTTGCGCTTCTCGTGTAGTCTCACATGAACGTTACTTAGCCAATCCAGAAGAGCGTCGTACATACCATTCACAAATGGCTGATTATTTTCTTGGCATCTGGGCTAGTCGTCCGAAGCCGTTTCAGTTTTCTGATCAACAGAAGCGTATGTTCAATCTAACATCAACTGACGGTGAAGCTGATCGTAAAGTGCCCGCTCAACCTCTGATATTCGCAGCAACAAATGCGTCGGCAACTACTAATACCTCGACAGTTCGTTACAATTTACGTAAACTAAGTGAACTGCCATTTCAATTAATCCGCGCACAACGCGTCGATGATCTCTATACTCATGTACTATTTAATTATGACTTCATTCATGCAAAACTATCATGTATGCCGTTGAATTTATGCATTTTCGATTATGAAAGTGCCTTAGAAGATGCCTATGAGAAAGAAGTACGAATAATAATATTGAAACAGATGAAAACATTGCATCTACTCTATTCTAGGTTAAATTAATGAGTGACGCACTTCGATTATCCAGTTCAGTTTTAGCTGCTGATCCAAACAATCTAGCTTGTCAAATCATTGGTCGTCTATTACCATTCTATACGACATGTCGAAAAATTGCGTCATTCATTGATCAATGCGAAAGCACTGGTCTGCAAGTGATGGGTCTCGTGCCAGCATATAATACGTTAGCATCACCTGGCGGGCCACTTGTCTACTCATTAGAAGCGCATCAATTTGCTGTTTATGGTCTCGAGGTAGTGTCTGCCGGTCAACATCTTCTGACAGTGTCGAATAAATTCATTGTATTCGATCTATCAAGCGGTGATATCGTACGAATTATTGACCCAAAAATTGAGGGGATTATGACATTCTTGTCAGTTGCACCTGATCAACGATATTGTGTCACGACTACCATCAGTAATCAGTATATAATTTGTAATCTTTTAACTGGAGAATTTATTCTACGCGACTTCCAAACTGGAGGCAGCACGACAAAGTCCACGAATAAAACTAGCGGACAACCAAGTGATCCACTGTTAGGTGCGGCTGCTAATAATACTCATTTTGCGATTTGGTCGGCGAAAATGTATCAAGTGTACAAAAATACAGGTAAAATGTATTGAAACTGGAAAAGTTTTTATCGTGCAAGTTTCGTTTCATATAGGAGAATTACTTACAACGCAAACAACGCGTTTTCAAATTATTCAAATCGAAGTATTGGACGGTCCAGAGGTCGAAATAGTCTGTCGATCGGAAGATGTCAAAGACGATCAAGATGTTGTTCGTGATCGTATGATCATCGATTATTCTTTTGTTCCACCTATCGACTATTCAGCAGATCCCATAGATAATAGTGAAAATAATCCACCGCGTTGTTTGACCGGTGGAAGAAAAAATATCCATAGCGCATTGGTATTAACACGAGATAAACGACGAATGTATACATGTTGCGAAATTAATGATAACAACGTTGAAATGTATTTGAACAAACCTCATCCAGTGAATTTTACAACTCAACGTGTATGGGCATTTGATCATCAGTTATATGAGAATAAGGATCGGTTAGTTTTCAGTTTTTTCCTTCCAAATTTGATGTTCTTCGTTCTATTCCTAGAGTATTTTCATTCATTTTAAGTAATGACGAAAATTATCTCATGGCCGTAGTATTCAAAGGTTTCAAAATCTTTTCATTCCGTTCCTATCTCTGGAAAACATGTCTTCTACCTGGAAGTGTACGAAATATCATGAGTGGAACAAAACGTTTAACCTATACCGCTGCATTCTCTCATGATAATCGGTAAGCTGTTAACGAACATGAAATTTTCAATGTGTAAAAACATAATGATTGTTTAGTTATTGTATAGCATGTGTTAAATCAACGGTTTATATATTTGAAATCGAATGGGGTGATTTAATTGCATCATTCGATTCTCATTTTGGTCGTATACTTGTTTTGAAATGCTTGTCAACTGCTACGGGTGGAAATAACTATATCATCACCACTGGTATGGACAAAACAACGAAAGTATGGAATCTGCAGAATGCTCGAGAAAAATCGATCACGATCGCGCAATTAGATAAAACTATTGAAATGATGCATATATCAACAGAAACACAAATGATTCTTGCTCAAACGCGTACACAATTTTGCTTATTCGACATGAGAAATGGAGCGATTCTTGGACAATTATCTGCAAATCCACATGGATCAATCTATCAGTGTAAGAGTTCTGTGTTTGATAGAAAACACAAAAATCAGTTGTTTGATACTCTTAAGGTACGACTATGTGCACAAACGGCTTATTTGCAGCATCAGCTGAGTCGGGCAATCTTGTGTTATGGGATATTGAGGAACGAAAGCCAAGTTTCGTCACGCCGCTTAAAAATATCTTTCAACTTCTTCTACATACAGCTGAAACAATGGTAAAACAAGAATTCATTTGACTAGCTAAAAGTTCAATTCTTCTTTTCATGACATCTAGGTGTTAGTTGTAACTTGTGAAGCAGCGGTAGCCGCTGTTCCTAGTGCATCGAGCAATGCACCTGCAAGCAACGCTTATCTTGGTCAAACCGTTCGAGCTACTTCATATGCATTACCAGATGGTGACATTGTCTATGAAATACTATCGAATATCAAACGTATGAATCAACCGAAGAAAATTGTATGTACTGCTGATGATATGTATCTCGTGTGTATCGAAGAGAAAAAAAATACCGAAGTTTTGGCATTGTACGATCCAATGACAGGAGAACATGTTTCTAACATGAAACTGAATTATCCAGCCTATAAGGATATTACATCAATGGTAGCCATTCCGAAACAACCATATCTTATTGGCTTGATTGATGGTGAAAAAGGAGTAGTGATGAATCTTCGAGATAAAAAGGTAGATGAATGTTTTTCTGAAAGCTGCTGTTACCTGCTCTGTTATAGGTTCATATTACTTTACCGAAATGGGGTGGTCAGATCTCTGCGGACGGTAAATTCGGCCTCTTTGCACCAACACGCGGTGGTCTCGAAATATTCGATTTTCGTAATGGTAAAGTTGTTCGTACATTAATCGGCAAAGTCGCTGAAGGTGTCTTCGATGTGATTACATTTTTTACTCCAACTAACCAACACGTTATCTATTACAACAAAGGCAAACGCACGATTCGCGTATTTCGCTCCATCGATGGTCGACAAATAGCTGATATGAAATGTCCAGCTAAAGTTCGACAGGCATACGCAACACATGATGGACGAGCTCTCATTGTTGGATACGAAGATGGAGTTATACAAACGTTCTTAATCGTTGATCCTTATGAAACATCGACTATCGCTCATTTGAAACACTGGAGACAACAGCAATTTGGTGCGGAACTGGAAGCTATGCAGCAGGAACTCGCGGAAAAACAATCTGAGCAAACAGCAACTTAAAATCTTTCTATCGTTCTGTAAAAGCGCGAGACAGTGACGTATATGTCTAACAAATTGTCTTTCTTCTTGTTGCGTATTAAATATCAAAGAAAGAAAAACTTGATTATTATGAAACGCTATAATTTATCCAGACATACATGACGCTAAAAAAATATACGCATTTATCAACATTCCATTGAACAGATCTCTTTTTTTTGTCTTGAAGATCATTTCATACTTCGTGCTCTCTGCTTGATTTGATTGCATCTTGGCTCGATTAGATTCACCATGCTAAGGTACTGAAATTTCACCACTCATTCGCATAGAGTATAGTAAACTGTTTTTTTTCCTATTATGCTTTCCGTGCTTTAACGAAACAACAGCGTCAGCCGTTTACCACGATGACTTCTCCGTATGTCAGGTGTTAAACGGTATTTGCAACGTCAGACTGACGTTGCGAATGACAGTTTACCGCAATTTTTCTGATAAGGACATATACCCTGGAATGATCAAATAATTCGCAGGTGGAAACATGTAATCTAATGTAAAGAAAAATGTGACACGTGTTGACGTCAAAACAGTTCCGGCGATAAATACGATTATCAGAGAGTAGGTGACAGAAAAAGCTTTATGTGATTCGAAACAAAATAGATTCCGCTGATAAATAATTCATTACTGAATGTGATAATCGTTATTCAAATGAGATAATTGGAATTCCCATCCATACTCCAACGGAAAAGAGAATCAATTCAAATTCGAAGTTAAGTCGTTTATCTTGTTTTTCGTGTGAGTACATCTTATACTAATTGAGTGTAACTATCTTCATCATTTGTCAAATAATACACTTGACGGAACCATAGAGTATATATCATGTGTCTAACAGCGCCATCTCTCGTTGTCTTGAATTTTGCTTAAATTAACTACGAATCATTGTTCAAGACATGTAATGAAATGAATGCCCGTAAATAAACATGTAAATATTTCATATTGAGTTGCTCTCGATCATGATACTTTATTAAACACATTTGATTAATTAGTTTATTTAATTATTCTATGTTGGATCTTCTATAATTGTTCATTTTCAAGAATTAAAATGACAGACAATAATTCCAACAGTCATTTTAATCCACGATACAAGGCACAGTCAACTTCTCAACTTCTAACACCTGAATCAGCTACTGCAAAATCGAATTCATCTACACCGTCACCTGCCTCGTCCACATCGTCATTAGCTATGTCAAATAGTCCCAAGAATAGTCTGACATCATTTCTCAAAATTCCACTACCGAGTCGGAAATCAGTAGTAACACAACCAGCAGCAGAAGATCGTTTTGTTATGACGCTCATTAAAAGTCCATCAACACATTCACCACGTACATCTTCGAACGACTTTTCCGTAGCCGCAGCGACTACCGCTAGTCACATGCCACAAGCGACAACAACGAACGACGACACAGGAAATAATAGTAAATTTTTCAAAAATAAAGTGACAGCTGCCTTTAATCATATGAAATACCGTAAGTTTGTGAATAATTGTCAGGTATATTAATGTTCTTTCGCTCTCATTAGGCTGGGTCGTACGTATGAGACCAAATTTTCGAACTAATGAATCACCAATCTATTTCTTGGGGAAGAAGTACAATGGAAAAGACGGTAAATCGAAAGGTCTTGTTCGAAGAAATTTTTTCGAAAGAGTCTTTCTTCATTTAGAAACCACATATGATGATCTTCCTCGTCCTCATAGTGAACATTCTTATGCCAGTTTTCTGAAAGCATTTTCACAACGAATTTATCTTTCCTATCGAAAACAATTCGAACCATTGAACGGTCTCACGCGTAGTGGAGATCCGATAACATCCGATTGTGGTTGGGGATGTATGATACGTTGTGCTCAAATGTTACTTGCTCAAACATTACTCATTCACATGACGAATACAGTTAATCTACCTCATTCAACTATACAAATTGCAGATAAATGTAAAGCATTGAATGTTGCTTCAAATTGACTTGATGTGATTGTATTTTAGGTCCACGTCGAAATTCCATCGAATGCTTTCGAAATGCAAATCGAGCTAACCGACGAATGCAGACCTATACAGATATTATTCGACTATTTGGTGATTTTCCAAATGTCAAATGTCCATTTGGCATTCATAAGTACGAAAAGATGATTTCGGTGAACGACACAGTGATGAACTATTTAGAATCGTTGAAATTGGTACTACACACGGTATTCGTCCCGGTGACTTTTTCGGACCGGTGAGTGCAGCTCATTGTTTGAAAGAAGCTCTGCAATCAGCTGTGGAATTAAATCAAATATCCGACATACTTCGAATCTATATCAGTCAAGATGCAATCAGTGAGATTCGATGTTTGTACATATCAATATCTGTTCTCATCCGATGTTTGTAGTCTACCGACAAGACGTGATTGATCTATGTGCAGCACCATCGAGTTCACCGAAAAATTCAACGACTTCCAACGAAAATCATGTCTCCGGTTGGTCCACATCGTTACTCATTCTTGTACCATTGAGATTAGGTTTAAATGAACTTGATTTAACATACGAATCGTATCTGAAAGAAGCTTTGAAATTAACTCAAACAGTGGGAATTATTGGTGGGAGTCCACGACATGCTGTTTATATTCTTGGCTTTCAAGATGAAAGTTTTATCGATCTCGATCCACATTTTAGTCAAACAACTGTTAACGTTCTTGATGATATTTTTGATTTATCGGTATGAGAGGAAAAGCATGCGCAGAATCCGCACGATTTCATTTCGGCATCTATTTAGAGTTACTCATGTTCGTCGCCAAAAAGATTAACTGCAAAAAAGATGGATCCAAGTTGTACATTGGGATTCTATTGCCGTGATAAAGCTGATTTTGAAATGTTTTGTGCACAGGTAAATGAAACTGTAGAATGGATGTGATTTTTCAGTCAATCATTTTTAGTGGAATCATATTTGTCATGTGGCTAGTGAAGATCGACGTACTTGTCCAATATTTCGTATCGAACGTGGCACATTTCAGGAGAACCATGCACGTCTCTTAAATTTCGATTATCCATCGTTGAACGATGACGAACATGTTTTTCTTCGTGTAACTAAACTACCCGCATCTGGTAGCAGTTCACCGTTATCAATGACGAACTCTTATTCATCAAAAAAATCCAATACCTCAACACAACAAACTCATGAAGTCTGGAGTGATAATGGCCGTTTATTAAATGAAAATTCAACCAAAAATCATCGTACTCGAAAGCATTCTCTTTCAGATGACTATGTATTCTTGTAATTTTCTGGAAAATGCCTCTTTTTTTCTCTCTTGCGCTGCCTATGAATTCTAGTCACTACATCACGTGCAATGAAATTCCTTTCAGTTGTCCAGATTCTAAATCTGTTGTACATTGATCATCGAAATATTCTTGTATATACGTGTACGTTCGTTTTCTTTTTTTCTCGTTGGGAAGTGGGTGCTGTAACATATATTTATCTATGTATCACTATGTCCGATTCATATTTATAGGAATGAAATCTTGAGATGATTTATTGTATCAATGAACGATGTTCTTTTTTTTCGTTCTAGATGATTTCATCGTTGATTGTTATCTTGCAAGTATCGTCTAACAGAACTTCTTCTTAATTCAAAGGTCTTCGTTTTAGTACGCTGATGATCAATGCAGGAGCGATTCTCAATGTTAATTTGTAAGATGAGTGTTGTCGAGTAAACGGCCTGACAGTTTTCCCTTGTGTTCATAGAAAGCGACGAGATGTGGGTTTTATGGCGGATAATCCGTCTATTAGTAAGTATGAAAAGAATTCGTTTCCGGTATTGAATTGAAATAAAAGAGGAGTGGCGCATATGTTGAAAAACACTCGTTTTCTTTGTGACCAGTCATCCTTGCTTGAATGCGTTTCTTTCTCTATAATTAATTCCTTTTAGCCGATAAAATTCGTGAATTTCTCGCCAGTTTACAATACTTTCGGGTGTTTATTGGCCTATGGAATATTTTAATCATATTCGCTATGTTTACGTAAGTAGACTTCGCTTCTCCAACAAGTTTTTATAACATTAACTGAAATTTATTATTTTTCAAGTGTCTTCGGTTATTGATACATCATAATCACATACACACGAGATGATTGACAGGACAATGTTAAATATACATGCATGTTAATGTCGGGGGATGCGACTTTTTTGTTATATGAAATAAAAGAAAAAACATGTTTTTACTCGGTCGTCTTTTCTTCTTACTGAAATATCTCATTTCGTTTTTTTGTCGTTTCAGAAATATCTAAGAAAATCTATCAATTGATTGCATCATTGCAAATACACTATTCGATGTTTTATGAAATTAGTCATTTGTCTTTCATATCTAATTACTACTTGTCTTTCATTACCATCTTCTCGTTTATTATTGGTTCAATTGAAACATTCAACTAATAACTCGAGATGTTCGGTTTTTCTTTTCATTCCTACGTCAAAAAGAGAATAACATAAATTTATTCGCTTTTTTCTCTTCTCTTCGTTCAATGTACTCATTCTTCAATTTTTCTTTCTCTCTTTCCCTTTCCTTCTTCTCTCATGTGTGTAAGTATATGCATGTATCTGACCTCAAAACACCGTCATTACACTATCTGTAAAATAGATGACTAATGATGGACAAGATTGATAATCATAATAATATTCAGTAGAACGAACGCAAGCGAGTTCCTTTTATTTCAGATTTCAGCTGTCGGATGTGTGCTGATGTCACCGAAGATATCAGAAAGACCAATGGTGACTGCACCATCATCCTACTTGTCAGATGTTGAAATGAAACCACAAAAACGTCAATCTCATCGTCGTCGTCAGAAGTTGTGTACAACACAACGTCTTCCAGCAACATTTGCGTGGTTTCTTCTCTTATCAACCTCGTTCGCTTATTGGATATGCATTTTTCCCGAAATTCTCATCCTTCTACCTCAACTTTTACCAATTCCAATTGTGCATTGTGTTCTATTTGTTTTTGTTTGTGTCAATTTTATACTCGCTACATTCATGGATCCAGTAAGTATAAAGACAAAAATTTCTCAAAAAAACAACTCGCACTTGTTTTTCAGGGTATCTATCAACAATCAATAAAAAATGAACATAAAAATGTTAGCTTCTATACTCGGTCAAATAAACACACAGGTGGAATCGATATCAACGATGATGATGACGATGATTTCGATGAACCACAATCACGTCTTGTTCGCATTCGGAATGGTAAAAAAATGTTTGCATTTTCGACAAGTGTTTGCCTAACGAAAGTTTTTTCTCAGGATCCGTTTATATAAAATATTGTCGTACCTGTAAATTGTTTCGTCCACCACGGTGCTCACACTGTTCGATATGTGAACGATGCATTGATGTAAGTTTAATTCGGTTGATGAATGTTTGATTCAACTGTAATGAAACGATAACCTTCCATTTCATCATATTCTTTTTCATAGACCTTCGATCATCATTGCCCTTGGTTAAATAATTGTGTTGGTATGTAACAGAGACTTCTGTAGAAAAAAAAGGAAATAACTAACTGACCTCGTTTTCTTTTACATAGGTCGTCGAAATTATCGTTACTTTTTTCAATTTCTATTTTTTCTCTGTATTCACATGGTATTCTTATTCGTATTCTGTCTCTACTATGTTCTACATGATCGTCATCACAAACCCATAATACCAGCATTTCCTGCGATGCCCCTGAATACCGCTCTGCTCAAACGACAAAATGACTACTCTTCATCGGCTTATTTTTCTAACAAAACTACATTTGTCGGCTTTTCGGATTATCGATTTATTCTCTGTATTGTCTTGCTTGTTTTGCTTGGTCTGATGGCAATTCCAATTGGTGGTCTAACAGGTTTCCACATGTATCTCATCGCACGAGGACGAACGACAAACGAGCAAGTAACCGGCAAATATCGTATTCAGAATGATATCTTCAATCAAGGTTGCTGGAAAAACTTTTGTTATGCTTTGTGTCAACCGTTGTATCCTCAGTTGAAAGCACCGGAAAAAAAACGTTACGATGTCGATCTATTTGCGCAAATGGCGTATGGAAGATTGAAGTATAAGCTATCGAATAAAAACTGCGAAGAAAACGGCTATTTGAATCACATGACCAATGTTCATATCAATCCGATGGATGAGAAAAGTAAGGAAGACTTGAAACGAACAAGAATTGTAAATTCTTTGAATACCTCCAAGATATTTAGCAAACTAAAGCTTAATAAATCTAATGATAGATCATATAATTAATATTCTTTTTTGCTAGTTCGTCAATACAATAATCCACTGCATATCTCTCATCAAAAGGTAAGTTAATTATTGGAAATGTGTCAAATATTCTCAAGCTTTCATTTTGCAGCCGTCATCATCAGCATCTTCGGCATCTGTCACGTCATCCTCATCCATTCAACCCATGAAGAAATCTCTTATACATCAAACAAAAAAGCCTGAGTTTGACTCCATGCATCGTAGTCTGTCAAATATGTCTTTATCTTCGCGTTGTTCCTACGATAACGTCGATGGTACTGAAGAAGATCTTCCTCAACCATTACCATATTATTCTACGAATAATAACAATAACAGTAATTCGAAACAAATGAAGAAGATCTATATGAATCAAAACTCGGTTCAAGCCGACAATGTGTCGACGAATAGTATGATGACATTACGTACAGACTCCTATCGCCAAGCCCATCCACTACAATCGTTTGCGTACGATTATCCCAAACGTGCTCTACTGCCTCAAACATTACAAGCAAGTGACCAACCAAATCGAGGCAAATTCAACGGAAATAAACACTACGAAATATCTGTTTGAAAAGAAATCAAGTTTTTGTTTTTCTGTGATGATCAAAGATATTTATTTTCTATTGTCTGTTCGTTTCTTGTCATGATAAAAAAATCTGTTAGAAGTGTTGTTGTTAACCATATGAGAGTTGTTTCTTTGCAAGCAAACCAATGAACGTGTATTTGTGTATGCACATACGAATATATACATAATGGAATTCTGTTTTTCTCTGTTTGATACTTTGTATTGTACAAAAAGGACACGTTTTTTTGTTGATTGTTCCATTTTTTTCTGTTCCTCTTTGGAAAAGAGATACAGCAAGACAAAGCATATTTTTTCACTGTTTTCATTTATTTTTCCCTTTAAAAATATTCGGAACATTTATCACCGCATGGTTTACATTCACATTGAGTAACGAGACGATATCGAACGGTTTGAAACTGTTTATTTTGACATCTGACAAGCGTCTCATGCGCTTCGGTCATTTTCGGTACGCAACAATGAAAATTGCGCTTATATCTTCGATAAGTCGATGTTTGTTCCCAATCGTAAACGAGTTCTTCTTCAGAATAACACTGACCGCGACAGCGAGTCGTTTGAATCGAAATCGAATGATCCAAACAATGTCGAAAGTGGAGTGTTTCATTGTAAATTTCAACTTGACATTGTTGAACAGTCGAACTGGTCAATGCGACGATGGGACTGGAAAAGATTAGAACAAGGAATAGACTAAGACATAATCCAACCATTTTGTTTAATAAATAAAAGTGAGCAAAAGATCATGTTAAAAGAAAAACGTTAGAAATAAGCTGTCTCTCTTTCTTTCTCTAATCCTAAAGTTAAAGTAATTCATTAGAGTTTCCTCTGAGGACATCTATATCTTAATTCTTCAGTTAATTGTTTTTTTTTCTTTCAAAAAAGACAGAAGTTTCATGACATTCACTATCCAATTTTTTTCTACTTTATTTCGTAGCCAATGAAAACAACAACATGGAGAATAATGAGGAACAGATATGATAATAGTAATAGCAGTACACATAGAGAAGAACAAGACAAAAACAGTTGTATACAGAAAAAAATAGAGTTAGAGAGAGACAAGCACAAGTTTTCAAGTGTTCAAACATCTTTTTTTTCACATACAAAACAAGAATGTCATTCTACAACAGTTTAACAAGTAGTACACAGAAAAAAATTCTGAACTCGACAAAAGAAAATGGATAAGGAACGGTCAGAGATTGGATTTTGTTGAATGCATTTATTCTTCATCGTCGTCATCATCATCATCGTCGTCTTCTTCGTCGGATGATTTGGCTTTCGATGCGGCTTTCTTCTTACCACCTTTAGCTGGCGCAGCCTTTTTGCCACCGCCTCTAGCGGTGGCTTTGCCACCTTTGGCTGGTGAACTGCTAGCACCACCACCACTTTTCTTGTATTCAGCAACGCGCACTTCATACTTCTTTTTCTCATCAGCAGCTTTTTGTTCATAGCGTTTGCGAACGTCGTCACTAGAACAACAAAACATGAGCATATCAAATGATTTGACATTCTATTTCTTTTTCTTACCTGACTTTTTTCCATCTTGAACCGATTTCTTTGGAAATATCACCAACGGATAATGATGGACTCTTCTTCTTTATGTCTGGCCGTTCATCTTGTGAAAAAAGGAAAAATGCAGACAATGGTCGCTTAGGTGCATTTGGATCTTTCGATGCTTTCTTGGATGAACCAGCAGCGCGAGGCATGATTTATCGATGAAGATATTGGAAAAATATATATGAATCTAAAAAGAAAAACAGATATGTGTGGCGAGTGGAAACGACAATTTCATATTCAGAAATATCGTCAACGAGCTAACGAACTGAACATTAGCTATCGAATAAATACGATCATTGCTCTCTGTCTCTCCTTCTCTAGATAAAGACTGCCAAATAAATGAATGAACAACGAAGACAGACACAAGGAACGAGAAGGGAAAGAGAGCGACAGACAGAGAGAAAGAGAGAGAGAGAAATGTGACCCTAGTCAGTCAGTGATGTTGTTTCTCGTTACTGCCTGGCTCTAAAAAGGAGAATCGACAGCGAGAGAGAAAGCGCACACACACACATAACGCATACATATATGTATGTTGTATGCGTGTATATGTGTATGTGTGCATGTCTTTGCTTTCTCGTCTCGCTTCTTTTTTAAAATATAAAGCGTACACGCTGTAGCGGTCGTGTATGACTGTGTGTGCGCAAGGAGCTTTGCTTTGCGTTGTGTGTGTGTGTATGTTCGTCTCCGTCTGCTGTGTATGAAATGGCGAATGATGATTGCAGCAGCAGCAAAATGTGTAGAGAAAACGCGCTTGCAAGCAAAAACGCGAGAAGCACAATAGAGGCCTTATGATGTGCTGCATATAATAACGCATGTAAGGAAAAAGGAAAGGAGAAGGGGTAGTAGTTGGTGAAGAAAGAATAATCATAGAGACGCAGCGAGATGGTTTGCTTGCGAGTGTGTATGTGCGCGCACACATACACGAAAAAACGTAACAGCAAAAGTAATTTTTTGCCTACATGGAGAGAGAAAAAAGCAAGCCAGATGAAAGTTAATTTATTATTTAATGAAAAACTATATTGTAATAGAAAAATAATTCAATGTTAAAGGTCGTTAAGTATGGTATTTAAAATAAAATTCATCTTCTCCGAGGAGGAATATAATTGAACTGCAGTAA
Source organism: Adineta ricciae (assembly GCA_905250025.1). Lineage (NCBI taxonomy): Eukaryota > Metazoa > Rotifera > Eurotatoria > Adinetida > Adinetidae > Adineta > Adineta ricciae. Next base: position 433,486 of record CAJNOJ010000033.1, read on the forward strand.
ATGAAATAACACAACCGAGACAACTTGCAATTCCAATGAAAGTTATATATAGACTCGTTGTCTGCAAGATAAAAATGTCGAATTGATGATAATAAAGTCACTGCTTCAACTGTTGAATTTTTTCAGATCGTAATTTGAATTTTACGAAGACAAATGACATCTTCGAAATCCACACGATTGATTCTTGTCACCGGTGTTGCTGGAAATATTGGCAAATATTTTGCTGAGCATGCAAACAAACAAAAATATAAACTCCGTTTAATGGTATCTCTTTCACACAATCATTCATTAAAAAAACTTTCATTTTCCTAGGTACATTCTATTCATGAACCGGAAAAAAGCGAACCGTTGAAAAACTTTGGTGAAGTTATTCAAGGCGACTTAGATAAGATGGAGACATTAGATAAAGCATGTAAAGATGTTCATACGATTATTCATTTGGCAGGTGATCCAGATCCAAGTGGAACATGGGATTCGTTGAAGAAAGCAAATATTGAAGGGTAAGACAAACCGTTCAGTCAAAATCTTCTTTTCATTTTCAGTTCATTTTTAGTTTATACAACATTTTTCTAGCCGCAAAGAATGCCGGAGTAAAACGAATGATTTATGCTAGTTCGATTCATGCTATAACCGGTTATCCAAAAGATGTACAAGCAAAGACAACTGAACCACCAAATCCTGGAGATCTTTACGGTGTAACGAAATGTTTTGGCGAAGCACTCTGCTGTTACATGGGCGAGAAAGAAGGTGTACCATCAATTGCGATTCGTATCGGAGCATTTCAAGAGCATGCAGCGGCGCAGAGTAAAGATGCAATCAATATGATGGATGCATGGATATCTCAACGAGATTGTGTTCAATTACTGGAACGTTGTATTGATGCTCCCGAAGATCTCAAGTTTGCAATTGTTCATGGTTTATCAAGGAATACATTCAATCGAATGGATATCGATTCAACCCGGCGACTTCTAGGATACGATCCACAAGATAACTTTTTTGAAGAATCAGAAGCATTTAGAAAACTAAACATGACTGATGAATTAGCTGGACATAATGTTAAGTATGTGAAGTACTGTTTTTACTCTGTGAAATGAATTGATGTTCTTCTTTGCAGGGATGATCGACAGAAATCTGGTTTACGAGATAAATCACCAGAAGATAAGAAGAAATGAATGTTTTTTTTTAAAACTACAATCAATCTATTCCCGCATGCGTGAGATAAGTAGTCAATTTTATAATCAAGCCGTTTTGTGCCAATGAATTTATTCCAGCCAAGTGAATGTTGTTATACTGTAGTCAAATATTTTTTTATTATTGTCGGTTTTTTACTACAATAAATCAAAGTAATGATACCTCAGAGTGAAAACAGTTCTCCATATTTCGAAAGCATCAATCGTTTTCAATATGTATGTGATAGAAGAATATGTAGATATCATTGAGCCACATAAGTTTGTAATACGATCAATTGGACAGCAATGTATTTGGAAGAGTTTGTAAACAGAATGGAATTTCTGATTAAAGAGCAAGGCTTGTACAGTTTATTTACATCTCCCCTTTCTTTACTTTCTTGATCAAAGTGTACGTATCTATCGAGTAGAATAAATAGACAACGAAGTATAAAGATGATATATAATATAGACTCCTTTGAAGATGCTATTAATTGTAAGAGATATAGATTCTGCATTGTTATTGTGATTCCTCAGTTGTTTATGTCAATGATTGTTTGATCATTACAGCAATGTATTCTATTCTTTTTAATTAAAGAATGATTTGATTTGGGATCGAGACTAGATGTGCTTTTTTCGAATCGTATGACGGACGGCATATTAGTGTATTGATGATAGAATTTCCATGCTTCGCGTCGTATATGATTCATCGGATCAACACATGGTTACAGAATGAAAGAAAAAGAAGATAAACAAAAGAACAGTAAGAAGAATAGTTGTAAAAATAAGAAAAAAAAGGAAACTTGGTCCCTATGAGGATCGAACTCATGACCTCCGCGTTATTAGCACGGCGCTCTAACCGGCTGAGCTAAGGGACCACGTTTTCTTTCAATCGCGAAACTACATATCTATCTTCATCAAAACCATGCATAAGCGTAAGGTTTATCCAGAAAGGATGTTTTATACACATTTGTCAGCACGACCACCAAACCTCATAGTACATCTGTTTAATATGTAATCACCTAAAATAGTGTGTTATTCAAGTTCGATTGTATAAATATGGCTGCATCAGAATGTTATTTTCCTATAAATAGCTGTTTTTACTTGTTACACTCCCTGTGTGTGAGATCTAACCTTTTTCTATCTTTGAAATTTTATATCGGTATGATGATCTTTATTGCAAATAGAATAAAAATTTATATCCTATAGACAAACATGTACAGAGATTTGATCGAAAAGGAATTCAACTACTCTGATAATCGTTGTTCTTTGGCGAGAACGTATTTGACACCTTCGAGAACATCTGTTTGAATGGTTGTTGGCATTTTCCACGGTTCTGTTTCGGGGTGTGGTTGTTTACTTGGATCGTACACTCCAGTACAAACCAAAATTGATTCACATGCTCTTGCGCTGAAATAATTCGTATCTCGCATCAGATCATATCCACTAATACTCTTTCTATTATTGCTATCTTGTTGTAATAAACAATTGTACATGTTGGCGCCAACGATATCAACGTCGGGATTGTCACTGTAAAGAGAAGACACCGGTAGTCCTTTGATCTTTTGATTTTGCTCTTATATGACTTACCCAAAAAAATAGATGTGATCAATTGTCGACTGTTCATTTGCCAATGCTAATTTATTAGCAATCATTTCAGCATATTGAAACGAGATTTCAAATGGTTTACCAACAAATGCCGTGTATTTCAGTTCTCTTCCACTAAGATTCTATTGGAAACAGAGAATGACATATATTAGACTGAGTGACTGATTTTCGTCTAAATCAATGATTTACTTTGTACAATGCTTCTAAGCATGTGAGAAAAGCTCCGTGTCCGAAGCGCGGCAAATCAGCAGCAGCTTTGAAAATGAGATCTCGATTACATGCAATAACTGGTATATGATCTCGATCATGTCCTGCGTCATCTGGAACACTAGCTGGATTTCCATCTGTTAGGAGAAGATCGGTAATGACTTGTAAAGAGCTCTCCCAATTGATTGGTTCACCAAGTAAAACAATAGCTATAATAAAACATTTGATCATTCAATATTGATTCTAGTAAGAAAAATCACACTCACCATCAATTGGGCGAAAATTTTCATCACGAACAAGTCCTTTGCTTTGCATGACTTCATTCTTTGAAAGAAAAAGTGTATACGTATTCAAACATTTCCGCTTTCGACATACTAATTTCGCTCGATTCATATGGTTAACCATATCCAATTCTGGAAATGCATCACAAACCTCTTTAATCGTTGTGATACTTTTGAAGCCAAGCCTAAAAAATCGATAAAATAAGAACCATCTTTATCTAAACTCGCATATTGTACATACATTCGACCAATCTCTTCGATAGGACCTTGTCCAGATATGAGAACATGTTTGTTATGATATTCTGTTAAAGTGCGCATTGGTGTTTGAGCTAAAACAACTTGTTCCGGATTGATCTACACATTTCAAAGAGATGTATTTTTCTCAGAAACATCATCTGACATAAACGTACAGTAATGCCAAGCATGGATGATAATTGTTTAGCTTTGTCTGATTCAAGTACACAAGTGTTAGACAAAAAGACAACAGGTATTTTCATCTGCATTAAAGTATGAATAGCTGGTTTAGCTGTCGCGATGAAATTCGGACCTTTGGTGATTACACCGTCGATATCAAAAATACAAGCAAAGTTTGGCTACGAATGAGAACTGAGAATATTTTCTTGGTTTTCCCAATCAATGCTACTTACTAGTATCATGATGTATGCTCTCTTCTTATTGAAGTAAAAGAGTTAGTACTGATGTAGACAAAATTCAATGATCAAAGTTCTGTTCGACGGCGAGGATTTATCTCTATTTATAGATCTGGCATAACATTTCATTGTCATACATTCATCAATAGTTGCATGCGCTGCCTGAATGATGTTTGTGCAAAAAATAGCTTTCATAAAGGCCACAAGGCGAAAGTTCAGCTTTTGGTAATTTCTTTACTGTTCTCCAACAATATGTAGGCCGCGCATATATTAGCAACGTCACTCCTTCCTTTCCTTTTGATCATGCGTTCTGCGCGTGTCAGTAGCCAAAGCGCAAACTAGTCTGATGAGAGATTCATTGATTTAGAAGTTGCAAGTTTCTTCATCGTCCACACATTCTGTGCATGATCAATTGACATCTACCAATCGGAGATATTTCTTGCGGTGAAAAGTACATTTTTCATGACTTTATCGAATGTGTCATTGAAAAGATGAAAATACCTCGACACTGTTCTTTGTTTTCTTCACCTTTCTGCAAGTGTTGATTCGTACAAACATAACATTTTCGAGAAAAGTACTCCAAAATCATCTGGTGCACCAATGCGGTTATTCTCATAAGCTAGAATTCTCTGTAGAGTACAGAGATATTGTTATTCCATCTTGAGAAATACATAACTCCTAGTGTGTACTAGTGAAACTGACTTTGTAAGCAAAACAGGAAGAGTTCTTCTGTTTTTACTATATCTGAAAAACACAAGAAATCGGTTTTCATCAACGAGGCTAATGAAAATGACTTTTATATCGGATCATTCGCAAAAATCATTACACAGACAATAACTAAACATCATTATAAGAATTCATATATTAATCTCAGTTTAACAAATGACTAATGCACAACGAGGTAGAAAATGGTTACCAGGCGCACCTAACAAGTGTATGAAACTTTTTATTTTGCATTATTCTGTCAAACAGAAAAAGACTATTTTTGAATGCGCAAAATCACAACTATTAGTCAGGTAAGTATCTGTACTCGCATTCAATAAGTACAATGATTGAGTACTTCAAACTCGAAGACAAACCACTAATAGATACATTTCCATACAAATGATTGTCGCGTTTATCTCGACATTTTATACCGTTTTAATCGTAGTTAGCTATTGACACACCTCAGAATGTACCAATGATTTCTTTTGTACTGAGGGTCCACAGAGGAGAGCATGCAAATGTACTCGATAACTTTGACACTTTCTAGCTGTTGATCTTGGATACCTTCCGTCTGCTGAAGAAAAAACGATTAAATTTTGCGAAATGCTGATAGTGCTACGAAAGTTTCACAAACAAATTATTATCGCTGAGCGCTTCGATTGATCAGAAGAGAGCCGATGATTCATTTCTTTCGTTCTTCGCGTATTTATCCTTAGTTGGTATTTTCAATGACGCACATTTTCTTTTTTTTTTCTTTCGGACTATAGTTTACCTCGTCTATCTGTTTTCTTCAGGCAAGTTATACTTTGCTGGTTAGAAAATAGCAACGTACAGTAGTGCCGTCAACAATAAAGGAAAAGAAAAAAAAGACATCGGCGAAGAAAAAAGTGCAACGAGTCGACGATTTCATTTGATTTCATTTCTCTTTCGTACTTCTTACATACAATCTCGTGTACAGTAACGCGTGACTTGATTTAATTTCATCATGGAACAAGTGGTTCGTAGACCTATTTTGCCGAACCTACGCGAGAATTAATTGTCGTGATGTTTTAGAAATCGGCGATCAAAACAGTTACTGAAAGTATCAGTGATCTAGCTGTTAAAAAAGATGAAAAAAAGGTGGAACAAAACAAGTCAGCACCGACGAAAAAGACTGTACCAGCCGGTACATCAGTATCCAAACAAAAAGGTTCAAAACAAATCAGTATTCGCGGTATTCCAATGGTAAAACTTCCTCAACTGATTTATTTCTTTGTCAGAGAAAAAAAGCACATTTGTTTTTCAGCTAGAAAATGTCCAAGCCGTGAAGAAAACTTTCAATCGTCATTTACATTTTACTGTTGTAAAAGATCGTGACGTTGCGACTGAACGCGATTATTATAGCTCGCTGGCTTATACAGGTTTGTTTCGAAACGAAAACGTAAACATGCAACATATGATATCTGACTTGTTCTTTTTCTTTTTAGTTCGCGATCATCTGATTGGTCGCTGGATCCGCACGCATCAGCATCATTTTGAAACTGATGGCAAAGTAATTCTTCTTGTCAACAAGAATTTATCACGAACCATCATGTTTTATTTAGCGTGTTTACTATCTTTCAATGGAATTTTACATGGGACGAACATTATCAAATTGCATGATCAATTTAGGCATTGAAAATGATGTTGATGAAGCTCTCTATGAAATGGGTTTGAATATTGAAGAACTAGAAGAACTGGAAATGGATGCTGCACTCGGAAACGGTGGTCTCGGTAACTAATTCTATTTTTTAGAGAAAATTTTGGTTTTAATTCATCCTTTTATTTCAGGTCGATTAGCTGCTTGCTTTCTTGACAGCATGGCAACCTTAGGTCTTCCATCGTATGGATACGGTCTTCGATATGACTATGGTATTGTTCTGAAATAGATTTGTCGCATAAAATTGACGATCTATTTTTAGGAATTTTCACTCAAAAGATTGAAGATGGTTCGCAAATGGAATATCCCGATGATTGGTTACGATATGGCAATCCATGGGAAATTTCTCGACCTGAATTTCTTGTACCTGTACAATTCTACGGCAAAGTGGTTGAAGAAAATGGAAAGAAGAAATGGACTGAGACCGAAATCATTCAAGCTATGCCATTTGATACACCAGTGAGGAATTGACTTTCATGGCTAATCAAAAATACACATTTGATCTCTACTTGAATTGCCTCTAGATACCTGGTTTCAATAACAATGTTGTCAACACACTTCGATTATGGTCAGCTAAAGCACCAGGCAAATTCAATTTTCAACTGTTCAATGCCGGTGATTACATTCGTGCTGTTGCTGAACAAGTAAAAATTGAAATTACAATTCTGTTTTTCATAAAATATTTTCATACTTTATCGTAGAGTTTAACTGAAAATATCACACGTGTTCTTTATCCAAACGACAATGTATGTGACTTGAATAAAATCATCGATTGTCATCGCAGATCTACCGTTTTTGTTCTAGTTTGATGAAGGAAAAATTCTTCGATTGAAGCAAGAATACTTTTTAGTATCCGCATCTTTACAAGATATTCTTCGTCGTTATAAACATTCCAAGGCTTATTCGAACACCAGCAAACCAGTTGATTTCACACGTTTTCCAGAAAAAGCTGCTGTTCAATTGAATGATACACATCCAGCACTATCGGTCGCAGAACTCATGCGTCTATTGATCGATGAAGAAGATTTAACCTGGGATCAAGCATTCGACATCACAAAGAAAACAATTGCCTACACCAATCATACATTGTTACCTGAGGCACTTGAACGTTGGCCAATCGATATGTTCCAAAAACTGCTGCCACGACACTTAGAAATCATCACGGAAATCAATTTACACCATTTAGATGTAAGTGGCAACGAAATCAGCTTGCAACCCTCTATACTGTGATTTGCAGCTCGTACGACAAAAATGGCCTGGTGATGAAGAACGATTGAAACGCATGTCCGTCGTCGAAGATGAACATAAAGTAAGAATGACGAACGAATGGCAATGTTTTCTCAAATTTACTTGTTGTAGGTTGTCAATATGGGTTACTTATCGATTGTTGGTTCACATGCTATCAATGGTGTTGCGAAATTACACAGTGATTTATTGAAGGCAACCTTGTAAGTTTGAATCATTTCAAAGAAATCCATCAAAGATGTCGAGTCTGTTCGAATAGATTCAAGGATTTTTATGAATTAAATCCTGAGAAATTTCAAAACAAAACCAATGGTATTACACCGCGTCGTTGGATGCTTTTATGTAATCCAGACCTATCGGATGTGATTGCAAGTAAGATCGGCGAAAGTTGGATAACAAATTTATCTCAATTATCACAATTACGTAATTATGTCAACGACGAACAATTCGTTCGAGATGTCCAACGTGTCAAACTCGTAAAGAATTCAATTCTCTTCCAGGAAAACAACTAATCCTTGTATTCGTCTTGTAGGAAAATAAACAACGACTCGTTGATATGTTTAAAACTGAATACGGCGTTAACGTCAACCCAACATCGATGTTCGATGTGCAAATCAAACGTATTCACGAATACAAACGACAGTTATTAAACTGTCTTCATGTCATTACACTCTATAACCGTATCAAAGATAATCCAAGCAAAGAAACTGTTCCACGTACAGTTATTTTCGGCGGAAAAGTCAGTCAACGAAAAGCAAAATAAGTTCTAATCTATGATTTCTTTCTGTGTACTTTCAGGCTGCACCTGGTTATCTAACTGCCAAATTAAGTAAGTTGACTTATAAGGATTATTTGTTCATTTTCCAACTTGAAATGTAGTCATTAAATTGATTTGCAATGTCGGACGTACAATTAACAATGATCCTGCAATTGGTGACCGACTTAAAGTCATCTTTCTCGAAAACTATCGTGTTAGTCTTGGTATGTAGACAATAATAGTTCGACGACCATCTCAAGAATTCACTTGGTTTTCTAGCCGAAAAGATCATTCCAGCTATTGACTTATCGGAACAAATCTCATTGGCTGGTTTAGAAGCATCGGGTACCGGTAACATGAAAATGATGTTGAACGGTGCATTGACTATTGGTACATTGGATGGTGCCAATGTGGAAATGGATGAAGAAGTTGGACGTGATAATATCTTTATTTTTGGTATGACAGTCGAAGATGTCGATGCACTTCGTAAGAAAGGGTAAGAGAAACGAACGACTAAACACATAGGTTTCACGTGTTGTCCTTCGCAGATATAAATCGAAAGAATTTTATGAACGCGAGCCTGAACTAAAACGAGCATTAGATCAAATTCGTGACGGATTATTTTCACCCGAAGATCCAAATCTATTTGCTGATATCATCAAACATCTACTCGAATGGAACGATCAGTAAGTTTCAACTTTGAATTACAACGTCATTATCGTTGTACATTCTCTTCTAGTTATATGCTACTTGCTGATTATGCAGAATACGTCAAAGCTCAAGAACGTGTCGATCAATTGTATAAAGTAAATTTCGACGAAAGATTCGCAATGAATTTCATTTATCTTCCATGTAGAATCCAACAGAATGGACGAAAAAATGTATATTGAACATTGCAGCATCTGGAAAATTTTCGTCTGATCGAACAATCGCTGAATATGCAAAAGAGATTTGGGGTGTAACACCATCAGATAAGAAATTGCCCTCTCCAGAAGAAGGTCGTCCAGGCATGAAAGACGAAGGTGAAAAAATCGAACCTACACAACCACACGTACGCCGACAAGATTATTAAAATCATACGACAAAAAATAAATAAAAACTATATCTCAGAATGATTATCCGCGCATTTTATTTCCTCTTTTTCTATTTCTTATTGTGTATGAACTCGTCGTTTTATTTTATAAACAAGCATTCAATGACAAAGTCTTTTTTTTTATTGTTTCTGTTCTGTATTCTTTAATGTTAAGCTTTAGAAAAATATAACTGAAAGAGAAAACGATAGCAGAAAGCGCTTGTTCATGTGGATATTTGGATACGGTTCGATCGTATGGAAGCCGGATTTTCGATTCATCAATCGAATTGAAGGACATCTCAAGGGCGTCATTCGACGATTTTGGCAACTATCAGAAGATCATCGTGGCGTACCAGGACAAGTAATTGAACATTGATTGACAACTCAGCTCTGACCTGTTTCATTTTAGCCAGGACGAGTGGTGACATTGATTGCAACCGGGAATCAAGCTGTAAGTTAAATATACTTTTTTGACTAAGGAAAAGTTCATCGTGTAGTATTCGGTAAACATTTCGAGAACAGATAAACATGACAGAATTATTTTACATTCTAACCTTGAACTGTCAACAGGCGTTATCTTGATTAATCGGCTAATGAAAACCTTTTTCTTTAGTAAGAAAGTATGAAAACAGGTTTCCTTTTTTCGTTCTTATCCCGATTCCCGTTGGTTACGGATTGTTGAATCTTGTAGTTCGACGTGAAAGGTTCATCGGGTCGATGATCACTGTTTAAATTACCCGTTGGAAAATATGTTTTTTGTTTTCAACCAGGGTTTAGAATCATATTGTGAGCACTAATTATCTTATTGCATCTGTATTCGTCCACGTTGGAGTCTACTTAAACAGCAGGATTTCTATTCTTTTCCACTCGGATGAAGATGTCGTCGGTTCAAACGACAGAATCCAATGAATATTTTAGTTTTTGAGCAATGAATCGGTTCTAGTTTTTGACAGTGATCGGTAATGGTATATATTTGCATATAGATGACGAGCTAAACGGTACGAAGATTGTTCTATTGTTCGCGAAAAGCCATTCGAGAGATGATTATACGAACACATTTATCCTTACAATTAACTCGAAGAAATTCGATTCGGTCGACATAGGAGACTGCGCTGTAAAAATCAAATTCTAATTAAATAAGCATGACAAACATAAATACGTCATTGGAGATTATATTTAATATCGTCTATGGAATTACATAACAGCTGAGATGAGGATTTGTCTTTGACATTGCTAAACGGCATCTCTACATGTTGCTTTTATATATCCTTTAGGATTGTGTTTACGGTGCGGCATATGAAATCTCTAATGAAGATGAAGCTAGTGTTCGACATGTACTTGATGTTCGTGAAAAAGATGGTTATACAATAGTCGAAACAGTATTCTATCCGAATAGTAGTGCTGAACAAGAAAGAGCTTGTTATACCTATATGGCTCAATCTAATAATCCATTTTGGGGTGGCGATGCACCGCTTGATCAGATTGCACAACAAATCGCACGAGCACATGGGCCAAGTGGATCGAATCGTGAATATCTATTCAAATTAGCGGATGCCATACGAATTATCACACCAGTTCCTGACGAACATTTGTTTACATTGGATCAACTTGTCAAGGATATCATAGCGAAAGATGAGCAACTTAACAGCAAAAAACTATAAGCAAAGAGTGTGCTGTCGGTTTTTGTCTTATAATAATACTTTTAATAACAATATAAACATCTCTTCTTTCCTTGTCAATATCATATTAAAAAAGATGCATTTGTTCAAAGAAATTAATGAAGAAAAGCTACTGAGGATCTAAAAAGAAGATAATGATGAGAGCGAAGCGGGCGAGCACGAGAAGAAAAGCTGACATAATAGATTTTACGATGCGTATTTAACTCTTACTTGAAGTAAAGATATACGTTGAGTCGTCAACAGACAGCTAGAGATTTATGAATAAAAAGAAGCTAAAAATTATTATCATTATCGTTATTATCCTTTCAAAAGAGAAAAACGACGAAGGAGAAGAGAAAAAGGAAAAAGCTTAAAGACGACGACGTAATGGAAGTGAAGGAAACAGCACGATACTGAAAAGGAGAGATGAGCGTTCGCTACAACAGCTCGACATTTCATCCTTACGTTAAATTACCATAATTGTATATCAAACTACAAAACAGTATATCAACGGTAGGCAGGTAACTATTCGTTAACGCATTTGTCAACAAAAGGTCATCATCGTCCGCTTTCATCTACCTTCAAAGATAAATATTTGTCAAACTGATTACTCATTAGGATAATTACGATTGTAGCTAACTCTGTTCCGATTAACACACGCTATTTTGAAATTAATTTGATTGACAAGCATCATATTTTGTCTATTTATTTAGATTTCGACCGATATGACTTATCAATTTAGACCGGCTTATTCGGGGTAAGCAAGAACGAACAGTGAATTATTATTTTCTTCGCGTATAAGAAGATTTGTTGAAACACTATTGATAGTTGGACTATATAAAACTAATACGATAGTATATATTTGTTGAACTACCGTCATCATTTGACAAACAGAAAGATTTTCTTCACAGTTTGCTTTTGTTCTTCATGGAAAATCAAAATCGAACCTTACGCAAAGCATATTCATCAGCGTTTTATAGGTAGGTGTGCTTAAATATCGGTTTAACACTTGTTACACATCGGTAGACTCAGTATGAATATGATTTATCGGAATTATTGTAATGATATGTTCTGCGGGTGTAAATAGGGAAATTAAAATGAGAAAAAAGAACTAGTAGAAGAGAATAGGGCTATGATTATCGTTAATCAGCAACAGCATGTTCATGTTGATTTAAGAAATTTTTCTGATTATTTGAAAAAAAATGCCATCAACGTTAGGTGCGTCGCGACGTCTGACAACTCCTGCAAGATGTGAAAGGTAAAAAGAGGAGTTTTTTTTAGTTGTCAAGCAAATGAAAACCGATTTCAAATGTTCGATTCCACGGATAAAAGACATTTGTTACTTGGAATTCTTTCGTTATTCCATCGGCATAAGGAACAAAGCCTTTGTTGATAAAGGTCTCATAGAACTTCAAGTCACTATTGAGTTTATCCGACGGATCGAGAGACACATTTATCAAGTACGATGAGAGTATTTGTCGCAGATTGGCCTGATATTGAACATCTTCGATAAAACGATACATTGTAAATCGACGATTTTCTTTCAGCGATACATTTCCATAGTATTTCAAAAGAACGCCATTACTCAAACACGTTCCTAGAGTATTACCATTTGTATTCCATCCAGCATACGCATACGCTCCTAGCACAGTGCGATTTGATATCCATTGAGAAAAACATCGATCACCACCATTACTATACCGTACGTCAGCATAGACAATAACTGATTGATTTGTTTTTACATCTAATGACGAGTAGTCCTCGCAAGTTTGTAGTCCAGTTGCTTCTTGTTGTGTTTCTGTTGACCAGTTATTTACAAGAACGAGAATATCGGATGTAGATTCGTTTGCGTCTTCGATATAATGACCCCCAACAGCAGTTATTTGTTTGAGAACACTTTCATTGAGCGGTGCACCTTCATAATTTGGTATATAATTTTGTGTGGTGATATTTCGATAGCGAACTTTGAATGTTGGCTTTGCTGTTTGCTTGTTACTAACAACAATTTGGCTAAGTATGGCTAGACTGACTTCGTCAGCTCCGGGATAGATGTTCACCTTTGAACTTATATTAAGCGAAGGATTATTAATTAACTGGATCAATTTTCTTTCTTCAGCTTTATTCAATCCATATTCAGCATTGTCATCTAGAGTTAGCCATATGTGCTCGAAATAGGCTTGCGTATAGTCATTCAATAATGTATAAGTCAAATTATAATTTCGTGCACGTCGCCAGACAAATTCTTGGAGAATGTCTTGAGGAATCTGTTTTTCTAGAATTTTCACTTGTTCTTCATCAGCTGGATTGTGCAATACAGCATAACGATCAGTGTAGAATGACCAGAGATAAATTAGACGTCCATACGTTGCCCAATAGTCGGGTTCTTCGAAATCTTCGTTATATGCTGGAATACGCATAATAACAGAACTAAGATAGATTTTAAGTTTGACACCGAATTCTTGTTTAAATCCAACTAGAGTTCGTAGACGAAGATTCAATTCATCGAACGATGTATTACTTAGTCGACTATTGATTAAACCCCCGTAGATTAGTTGTTCTGTGGAAATCAGTAGCGCACATGATGATGACGTGATACATGTCGTGCTGATTTGTTCATGTAACCATTGAAAGAGTCGATCTGTATCAGCAGGTTGTTTCCAATGGCTGATTATTTCCATCGGCGGTGTGAGTATGTCGAAATCATTTTGAATGAGACGGGCAAGATTTAAGACGATCGATCTCGTAGTAAAACGTTCATCGAGTGGAATGAAAACAATCGTTGACTGAGTAGAAGCCTCTACAGTAACGAAACAAATAATCGTTACCAAGAATAGTCGAATCCAATGCATGGTATAGTTTAATCGGAATCGGAGTATTGATTTATTATTATTTCGATAAGATTTTCATGAGAAAATCATCAGATGATAAAATACGGTGGCAAAACTTCAATAATGAGATTGATTTGTCATTGATTAAAAAATTGAACGACTGCTGTCTCATTGTAGTGCGGGAATAGATAATCGAGATCTATCGTCAACATCTCAGAATCGACATGTTTCGTTGGCAAATATCGCAACCGCATTCTTAAGTGAACGAAAGTCCTCATCACGTCGAACAAGTAGTGGACGTCGAAAGAAACGCTTGACCATGCACGACAAAAAAGGATCGGGATCAAGGAATACGTCAAGTTTTTCCACTGGACTCAATGATCTTTTCGGGCAACGTTTATCGTCAGAAAACATGGAAAGTAACATCGCTGCCATCTTCATGACAAATATCAGTGGTACAGGCGCCAATAACAAGCATCGATCAACTGTAGTAAGTGAATTCGTTGTTTTTCTCAGCTCATTTACATGAGACCTTCCAGATCCGAATGTGTTTCTTGAGTTGTGTACCACATGTCAAGCAGAGTTAAAAATAGACAAGTGAAGTTGACTATACAATGACGAATAGTCGTAGTCTATCTGTTTTCTGATTCACTTGTATCTTATTTAGTGCGCGCGTGTTGATATCCAAAAGAAAAAGGAAGTCAGGAGCTACCGGTTTTTCATTCTACTTGTCAAACTGTCTCTCCCATGTCGTTTTATGTCAATAAAACTCTCTGTGATTTAATCAGTACGAAATAATTAATTTACATGTCTAAAATTAGTAATGTCAATGTCACTAGCTAGTTAGATTTCAATCATTTCGCCACTTCTCTTCTTCTTCTTCTCTGCTTGGCAATTATGTTCACTTGTAGGATTTATCAAGTGATCAAAAGAAATAATGAAAACTGTCGTGAAAAACTGCAAATCATGTGAAAGAAAGCAAGCGAGCTGCTGTCGAAGGAAATTGACTTTGTTGTGCGTGAATGGATTCATCTTTTTGCGTCAATATCTGTTCTGTTTGCTTTTAACCTCTTGTGACAAGCATTAAATCTACAAGGCACACTTCATCTGTCTTTGTATGTTGAAGATCTAGACAGATTAAAAGTCGAACTAGCGTACACTATTTTCTCTTTCTTTTCTTCTAAACTAACACATAATCGTCGCACTTCTTCCTTAGGACAATATTGAGATACAGCCGCAACAGGAGGGATGAGAGTAGCGGAAAACGACATAGACAGAGAGATGAAAAGAAAAAGGCAAAGAAGAAGAAGAAGAAGAATCAGAGAAGTTTTCTCAGATGAAATTGTAATAGTTTCTTTTTTACTGCTAATCAATAGTTTTCATAAGTATGACCATGCAGAATCAACACCGAAGATTATCGAATACAAATGATTCACCTATGTTTAGTCAATTAGTGTCGCTGAAAGAAAATAGTATAAAATCAACAGGATCTGTTCGCATTCATCTGAATGTCCCTGGAGAACAATCACGTCGTTCCTCTTTTGATTTCAACCTTCTTTCACCAGCGCCAACGACAGTTAAATTAACAAAAAATCGTTTACATACAACTATTCCCACTTCGATATCCACCGATCTCGATGGCGGACGACGAACTACCCGTTTTAGTAATGTCAGTAGTAGTTATGCTCAGTTTTTGAAGCAACGTGATATGGATAAAGTTAAAAAAATTGTAAGTCATACGCTCAAAACAGCCTAGAAGTTCGAAGATTTCCTTTCTATTTCTATTATCTTCAATAAAAGATCATTTAATTGAATTTGAACATTTCCAACTGTTTCTTTTTTATAGTTATCCCAAGAAGATCAACGTTTACTTTTATCATCGAGTGAATGGGTTGAAGACGTCAAAGATAGTGATCCATACGTGTCTGTTCTCAGTCGACTTGGTAAATACAGAAACATTGATTTTAATTCTTATCTTTGCCTGTTTTCCTATTTAGGCGAAGCCATACAAGATTCAGAAACATTGGTCGAATTTGTCAAGAAGTCATATTCCATTGTCGCTAATACATGTAACGTATTGACTTATATGTGTAAACACACAATGAATTCGATTTCCGTCAAGATAGATTGAGGATAGAAAGACACTCTGAATTGAATTTCTTATTTACGAAAGATTAGCGATATGAACTGTTTGTTAATAAGAAAGTCGAAGAAAGCTATTTCATTCTCATTTATATGAAAATGAGGATTTCAATAACGTATTGATATGCATGAATGACTCGGATGAGACTTTGAATTTGTCCTAGAGAAACTTTTGACGAGGTATTATCTTATTCAATCTCGTCTTCATTTCGTATTCTAGACGGAGCTACGTTTCTATTAGCATTGTTAACTGTTTTTCAAGTGATACTATTTTTTATCGGTACGTTTACTTCTCAGTGTGCTATGTGAAAGTAACAATGTAAATTTCAGGTGTTAAATATTTGAATGATTGTCCAGTACAACCAAATTTACCTGTTTATTTACTTGTCGCTGGCGCGATGGGTCTTGTACGTGCATTGAATTTACTATGGAAACAATTTCGTCGACGACGTTTGAGAAAGTTAGAAGGAGTTGAACTTGATCAAGAAGAAGAAACAGAGAATAGTTCGTATTGGACATATCGATTGTTTTCATCGACTTCTGCATATCTCTTATTTAGATGGATCTGGTTTTACAGATGCTGTTTTAAACCTTTTCCTTTTCGCCTGGTTCATCGTTGGACAGTTTTGGACGTGGTCTAGTTTCATGCCTAACTTCGAATTCGGATTAGAAAATCCAGATAAATACTGTCACAAAAATGTTTATATCTTTGCACTTATACATATTGGTTTAGTTTACGTTATGTTTCTAGGAGTGATTCTGTTTTTGATAGCACTTACATGTTGTGCAACGTTTCCACATTTGATTGTTAAAGCACCACGTTAAATAAAATAAGTCATCACAGGAAAATAATGACCAAATCATTTGATACATTATCTGTCGATTTTTATCAATAAATGACTTCATAGAGAACTACATAGCAACGATATTTTCTTTTATTTATTCACTTTTGTTCGCATTGAATGACATCTACAGTTCATAATGACTGTCAAACAGCGAAAAAACGTCTTTTAAAAGATCTTGTTCAACTTCAGTCGTTGACTCTGCAGGATGGTGCGACAGCAGCACCATTGAATGAATCAAATCTATTCGAATGGCAAGCAATGATTACCGGACCCGAAGATACACCATTCGAAGGTGGTCTGTATGAGTTACATCTATCTATCCCATGTGATTATCCAATACACGCTCCAAAAGTTTCGTTTAAAACCGAAATATTTCATCCGAATATCTACCAAAATGGAGATGTTTGTATAGATATATTACAAACTCAATGGAGTGAAGTGATGAGCATTGACAAAATCTTGATTTCAATTCGAAGTTTGCTAAACGAACCGAATGTCAATAGTCCAGCGAATGCCGAAGCGGCTCTTCTATACAAAGAGCATCGAAATGAATTCAATCGTCGAATACGCAATGACATCGACAAACAATTACAGTCCTGTAACGAATCCAAATAAAGTCCATATGAGTTCGCTCTGTCCATCATTAACTATGATTGATTGAAAACAACTATCTGTGATGTATCTCTCTATGTATTTTTTTATCATTTGTGGCATCAAATATAGGTCTATTAGCGAGTGCTGATATGACAGGTAGATAAAGGCAATTACCTTGAACACTTATATTTACATTCTGTTTACTTGTTATTCATATATCGATATCTTTTTTTTTTCTAATTTCCTGTTATCAGTTGACACGCATAAGCATGACAGAATTGAAGATGTGATAAGTAATACGATCAAGGGTGATCTTTCATTCTTCTCTTCCCACTTGGTGAGCGCATGTCAACAACAACAACAACAAACTGAAGGTTCAATTCGACGCTATTTAGATGAAACTTTCATCAGTTTACCTTCGAAGTCAACTGTGCTTTTTCATGCTCATAAATAAATTTCGACTATGGACACTCAAGACAATATATTCGAACATAAACGCAAATCGATAAGTGTGACAAGAAAAAAAGAAGAGAAGAGAAAAACGCAACTAGGAATAAGAGTAAGCATAAATCTACGTTGAGTCAAAATTGAAAATAAAATTGTAGAAGAAAGAAAAACAAACTGAACTTAAATGTTAGTGAATACGTGTGTGTTCTCACTGATCTCTCTGTACAGCCAAACACCGGGAAGTACACTCTTGCCCGTTTTTCAAAGAAGAACAAAAAAGAGAAGATAACTAGACAGACAGACGAACATCACACGAAAGAAAGAAAGTGAATAAGAATGAAGATTAAAATGAAATGAAAAATCGAGATGACACTGTTCTAAATATCGAATGAAAGGAAATGAGTGAGGAATAATGATCTAAATGGTTTTGAGTGATATTTTTGTTTTCAAATGTATTTCGACTCGTTCTAATTTTTCTTGAAAGCATCTGAACCAGCATAGGTAGCATCGCTGCCAAGCTCTTCTTCAATACGTAACAACTGGTTGTATTTGGCTAAACGTTCCGAACGGCATGGTGCTCCAGTTTTGATCTACAAATGAGTTTTACAAGAAATGCACACTTTAGGTATAAAGAAACAACCAACCTGCCCAGTACCCAAGCCAACAACAAGATCAGCAATGAAGCTATCTTCGGTTTCACCACTTCGATGGCTAACCATGACACCCCAGCCGGCACCACGAGCCATGGTGCATCTATAATCGAAGATGTACGATATGAAAAAAACAAACAGCAATTCTTACGCTGCAATGGCTTCTGTAACCGAACCGATTTGATTAACTTTGAGTAGTAGACAATCGCATGCATTCTTCTCAATAGCTAATTGAATTCGTTTTACATTTGTTACCGTCAGATCATCACTGAACAGAAATGTCTATGAAAGTTTTCTTCTATTCAAAAAGAACGATTGTCATACCCGACAAGTTGTACACCGCGACCTTTAACAGCTGTTAGAAGCGTTTGAAAGCCAGCCCAATCGTCTTGATCAAAACCATCCTCAATGGAGATAATTGGATATTTTTCAATTTGATTTAGGTAGTATGTGACCAATTGATCGCTTGTTAACTAGAAAATAAATCACAATCAGTATAGATTCAGATTTACTCTACGCGAATATTTACATAGTTTGGTTTGCCTTTTTCCTTGTTGTTTAAATCGTATTTCTTTTCCTTTTCATCATAAAATTCACTTGCAGCAACATCCATGCCAATTTTGATTTTACCAGTGTAGCCAGCTTTGTCAATAGCTTTGACGAGAATATCAAGTGCTACATAAAAAAAAACAGTCATGAGACATCGTATGTCATGCAAAGTTCTTCATCCACCTCGTTCAGCACTTTCGATATTTGGTGCGAAACCACCTTCGTCACCGACGTTCGTTGCATCAAGGCCGTATTCAGCTTTGATTCTAAACAAAAACTGTTTTTACTCAACACTCATTTTCGGTGCATCTTACAAATTTTTCAAATGATGATAAACTTCCGAACCCATGCGCATTGCTTCTTTGAATGTTTTTGCTCCAGTTGGTAAGAGCATGAATTCTTGCATTGCCAATTTATTACCAGCATGACTTCCACCATTGATAACCTATCCGATATGCAACTCAGAATGACAAATCGATTACAACAAACAAGTTTCTTGGTATAATTACATTGAAAGCAGGCACAGGTNTCAAGTGTACTTTGTTCGAAGTACGAAAGAAATATATTTATTTACAGCCTACCGACACCCTCTATCGCGGTTGTTTACGATGATATAGGCAAATGTACCGAAGACTTGCGCATTACCACTACAGTATTGTGTGGATGATTCTTCTTCTTCTTGTTCTGCGCCTTTCTTTCCACAAATAGTAGTGAATTCCAAATAGCGAAGAGGAACGAAAAAGAAAATAATGGACTTCAATGTGAGAAATTTATAAACTAATCGATCACTATGGTGTCGTGCCATCTCCGAGCGCCAAATTTTGTTGATCAGAAACGAATTCGATTCTGAAGAGAACATATTTTTCAAATACATAAAATCGAATTTTTCTTCATGTATACCTGGAGACAATTATTCGAGCTGTATGGACTTTGACCTGCGAGAGAGCGAGAAAAAACATACATATCACTCATGTGAGTATTTTAAGAATAGCATCAGCGCGTATAAGTGACTTCGAGATATATTTCGATTAAAAAAAAAAGACACGTGCTGATAAATAAACAGCAAATAGGTCGCCAACGATCTGTACCACAAAGAATATCATTATATAATAACCTAACAACAGGAAATCATAAACAAACACATGTAGAGAATGTCTCGCCAAATTGAGGCATTGAACTCTGGTTGTTATATATTGCCAATGCGAATGACAATTGGATCGATTGAATGGTTTTGTTTGTCATTCAAACTGTTGATACAGAAGAATTTATTTTGAACAAATATGTTACAGATAAAAAGAAAGTGTATTGCTTGATTTTGCGTATAATTGGTCAAAAAAAAGAGAATTTCCATAAAACTATAAACATATAATAAATATAAACAAATATCATCGCTTGATTAATCATATATGTATACATAAATCAATAGACAATTAAAATTTAGAGTTTCACTAGTAAGTATCTGACGAAATATCAATACATACTAAGCTAAGAAGGTATTTTTGTGTAAAACTATCTAGTCAAAGTTAAAAATAGGGTCGAGAAGTTATAGAAGAAGAAAATCGAATGACTATTCCGAGATGCTTGTTATGCAATGAGAAAAAAAAAGTAAAGAATTCAATGGTAAATATTAACACAAGTGTTTATCCGTATTGATTCACCGTAGAAAATCATGATTATAAGACTAAGAATTAATCTATTGTTTGTCCACTATTTGTGATGATGACAATGGTGGTTGATTTTCGATTTCATTCTGATGAACAGAACTTTCTTCTTCGTTAATGATGCTTACGAACGAATCTTCATCTTTGGTAATATAGTCGAGAAATGCTTGACGAATATTAAATGAAAATGGACTTGTTTGATCAACCATCCGTTCCGGGTGCCACTAAATAGAAAAAGATATTATTTCGATGAAAGACGAATCTTTTATGAAAAGAGTACCTGAACACCTAAGTAAAATGGATTTTCTTTTGCGTTTTTCCATTGAATTGCTTCAATAATCGGTTCTTCTGCTATGGCGGCAACAGTTAACTCTGCTCCAAGTTTCTCAACACATTGATGATGTGATGAATTCACCGCACCTTTGATACAACCAGTAATTTCCTTTAGAAGAGTTTTCTCTCGAACAATTATTTCGTGACGTTGATCAATTCCTATGAAAAATACAAATCTCTGTACCCATGAGTCGCATATAGCTCGTTTGTTCTCTACGCTATGGAATGTTGGTTGTACGTTAAGGCCAAAAAGTAATATATCACATAAACAAAATCAGATAAAGGATCTTCCATCTGGAGATTTATTTTTAGTCTCATTCGTATGGGAAAATGACACTCGGTCTATTCGGAATTTCTCTAATTACCTTGTACTTTCGCATGACCGCTGATTTTTGTTACAGTGGGAATATCGTAAACCAATGTGCCGCCATGATAAACGTTGAATAATTGCATACCTGAAAATAGAATTTCTGCATGAACTGTGTTTGACTTACTCATTCCTACCTCGACAGATGCTTAAAATAGGTAATTTCAGTTGTAAGGAACGGTGAATGACTTCCATTTCGAAATCATCACGTTTTTCATCAATATCAGTGAATTCTACTCGACCAAGAAGATCCGGTCGTTTGTATCGACGTGGATCTACATCTTCTCCACCGGACAAAACTACTCCTTGGCATTGCTCGATATCATTGAGATTATTTAGTCGATATGACAAACGAATAATATCGACTTTTACAGGCGCATCTAAGAACCATCGCTCGTAATTGCTGTAACGAGCGCAATCGGTAATGCCAATTCGGATACTGTTCATAATTAGTCGAGTTTTCATTGTTTTTCCGTGTTTAGAAATAAATATCGACAATGAGAATTGTTGTTTGTTGTTCGACTAGAACCATTCAGATTGCGAGTCAACGTGTTTAACGTTATTTACTCGCAAATAATTGTAAGCTTCTGATCGTACCGGATTGGTCTATACTATTGAACAAGTCAGAATTATTCAAAGTCACATCTTAGTCATTGTCAATGTTGACTCAGTGACAGAAAAGAGAAATAATAAAAAAAAATCGTGGGCTAAGAAGCAGAAGGATTTTTTACAAGATTGATGACATCGATTGTGGCTCACTCTACAATGCAAATGCTATTTCATTAACAGTTGTCGTATATAAACCTACGTGAGTAAGATAAGCAAGTTTTTTTTTCTTGTTGTGAAAGATCAATTGTGTACTTTGTTAACTCAATCAATTTTTAGATATGGCATCGGCATCTTCGGCAACTGCAATAAAAACTACAGATATTGAACATGAAACACCTGAAGAAGTATCGAAAAATATTGATGAAAGTAAGAAGAGTTCGATAGTACTACGTCTCGACGAGAAAGAAGAAAAAGATGAGGTACTTTATTGTGGACGTCGACAAGCTCCTCATGGTATATGATATAGATGATGACACATTTTATCGCTATCATGCTTTCTTCTTCCCGCTTGATTATTCATTTCTTATTTTTAATCATGATTAGAACAACGGACCGACCTGTCTCCGCATGCTATTCAAAAAAGATCCATAACACCGCTTTCAGCGCTTCGTAGGACGATTTCTCTTTTATTTGCATGCACAAAATCTAAAATCGTTTTGTTTTCCATATAGCTATCAGAGCTCGCTCGACTCTCAACAAAGAGAAAATAATTCTGACTAGCAGTTCTGCTTCTCAGGCTCGACCATACGAGGAAGTTCTTGTGGTTCAACCAGACGTCGATGCATCAGGTGGAATATCGTCAAAACCGACGGATGGTAGTTCGGTGTCGATGACTGGATCTAAATAAACTATTTTCTCGCAATAGATATGCTTGATTAATGATGTTTTATTGTTTGTATTCATTTCCGTGTTTCGCATGAGAATGTATTTTCAGTCACTGGATGAAACTACCAAAAACAACAATTGTCGTTTTTTTGAGCAATAAATTGTACCTCACTATTGAGACATGAATTAATCCTGCTATGTCTTATAATTCACAGTATCACAAACATAAGGAAATTTATTGGTAATCTTTGCTTCTTTCCATTCACGAAGATAAATTTTAAGGAATCAAACTTTGTTCATCACTGATGTACAGAATATCCTGTACAAGATTCGTCGGATTTATGAATAGTTACGTATCTGTTGCAAGTGGAAAAGAAGAAAAACTCGTTGAATATCCATCACGCCTACAAGCACCAACCTACATACTGCACGAAGTTATTCCTGTCCTTTCAACATAAACGCCTTAATAGTGGTTATTTAATGGCTCGTTTTAGATATCCAAATGGGAAAAAAAACAACGTAAATATTCTTTTCCTCTCTGTCTCTCTCGAATAATCTCGAAACATCGTAATTCGACAACCACCACCGTCAATATATTCCATATATAAATATCGTAACCACCAAGTAAAATATACAAACATATCATCCGTTGACTTCTTTTTATATATCAAGTGAAACATGTCGTACTTTCCTGTCACTCATTATCGACTATTCAACGATCCGTACGATCGATTCTTTGGTGATCAACAGCATTTCTTCGATCCATGGCGTGACTTTGACACATTTCCTACCGCATTGTCGACCACACCAAGTTCATTTCGATGGATCAATCAACCGCGTCGTATAAGCCGTTCATCGTTTTATACAACGTCGGGTAATACAAATAGTACCAACGGTGGTAATACACTTATTCCTGTCACCACAACAGTGACAACGCCAGCTCTTTCAGAAAAATTTCGTGTTCAACTCAATGTAGCAGGGTTTAATCCGGAAACAATTAGAACAAGAGTCGAGGGCCGACGAGTAATTGTTGAAGCGAAGCAAGAAGATCGACAGGGCGATGGAGATTACAGCATTCGTGAAATTCGCAAGACATACGATCTTCCCGAACACGCTGGTTAGTAAAACATTGTCATACCTCAACTGATTCGTATCGATTCTTCTTTTTCATATAGATGCCAGCAATTTAGCTTCATACGTCACCCCAAACAACATGTTGGTTATTGAAGTTCCTATTTTTCATCCACAAGTCGAGCGTCGTATATCGCAAACAGTTGCCGATACGAATTCTCTCGCTCAGTTCGGTCAATATCGCGATCCTATATTTGATTATGCCGGTTTTATTGGTTCATCAGACTTTCATCCGCATATTATCGATACGAATATCAATGGACAAAAACAATTGAAAATGTCTTTGGCAGTGAAAAATTATCGTCCAGAACAAATCAAAGTGTCAGTGAAAAATAACGAATTGATCGTTCAAGCGGAAAACGTTTACAACGATAACACACGTTCTGAACGTTCGTTCCTCACCAAGTCAATTTCATTGCCACCTGGTGCACAGATCGAACAACTACGATCATTTCTCAATGTTGACGGAATTCTAGAAATTGAAGCGCCATTCATTGAACCAAACCAAATGCGTTCAATCGAAGTACAGCGCCAATAATTCTTCTGTTTGTCTCAAGCGTTTACGATTGCTTATTTTCTGTAGTTTTACTTCTAAGATTCGAAAAATAAATCGGAAAGATGATCAAAATCGACCAACTCTTCCATAGAACATAATCTCAGATTGATGAAAGTTTTTCATTCGATATGTTTCTCTTTGCTTTCGACAAATAGAACAAAAGATTAACCACTAAGCATATACTCGGTTTCACCTTTTCCTTTCTTAAACCTATTGCTATTTTTACAGATCTGTAACATTTACCCAAACCTCAGATTTCTTAAAGCATATATACATACAAGAGATCTTCGAATACAAAAACAAGACGAATATAATATTTCGGTAGATGTTTTTATGGCGAACAGTCGTCTTCTACTCGATTCCTTTTCGAGTACATACTGCTTAATACTTTATTCGACAGAGTATTTCTGTATTTAGACGTGGTTGAACGATATTCTTTATCGCTAAATTCTGAACATCAATGGCATTCACTTCATTTCCTCGCTATCGTTTTCTTCATGATCCATTCTTCTTCTATTCATTGGATTTGTTCGATCCATGGTTTGATTTCGATTGGTTTCCATTGTACCCTCCTGTAACATCAAGATACCAACGAATCAAACGTCAAGAACGGCTGTCGTATACAACAACTACAACGAATAACAACACCACGACTAATGACACTTATCAGTTTCCTCAACGCACAGGTAACAGTTGTTGTTTGATGAAGGCAAATCGCCATATCGATCTTGTTCTAGACACGAATCGATTAACTTCTTATATTACACCAAGTAACACATTGACAGTTGAGATACCAGTGCAAAATTCGAATAGTGACCGTCGACTTCAACGGGCTAGAAGTAGCAGTCAAAGCTTGACACAATTTAGTCGACAAGATCGTTTATTTGATGATGATAGTTTTCTCAATGATGCTGAGATTCAACCACGTACTGTGAACAAAGGAAACAATAAAAAACAATTGGAATGGTCTATTGATATGAAAAACTTTCGGCCTGAAGAAATAAATGTTTCAGTTAATAATAATAGATTAATTATTCAAGGTCAGCATCAACATGAAGAAGCAAATCGTTCGGAAAGTGCATCTTTCTACAAATCAACAACATTACCACCCGGAACACGTATTGATCAACTTCAATCGCGTTTCAACGACGGACAATTGCAAATTGAAGCGCCACTCTCGTAATAAGACAACAAGATATAATCGATGGGTAGTCAATAGAAATAGACTATAAATATGATTTTATTCGTAGTGTTATGTAGAGTTCTCTGGTTGGTTGCTAGACAATAAAATAATAATAATAAACTGATTTTATTTCTCAGTATTTCAAAAAACAACAGATAGCTTTAGAAACTATTTCATTCAATTCAAAAATAAAAGACCCACACACAGACCTTAAAAACTTGCATTCATCATAGATTTTCATTGATGTAGTTCACTACATCATTAAGCATTTTCCTAGCAATATCTAATGCAAATGCTCCATGTAGAAAACCAATTGATCCGTGAAAGATATGTTTATAATGATTGTGTACAACTGGCACACCATTTTGTCTAAGACGACCTTCGTAGATGAATGCTTCATCGCGTAAACGATCGTGACCAACACTCAACAAATAAGTAGATGGTAATTTTGCTAAACTTTCATCATCAGCAAGTAAAGGAGACACTTCGGGATTGAGGACTAATTCAGCATTTTCGATCAATTTTGGGTCGCCTCCCTTCTCATCTGTTAGTGGCTTCTGATAAACTGTCCGATATCGTGCTGGTATCAACGACCAATCCACATATTTCCGATATTTTTTCTTCTGTGCCACACTCAAGTGATTGTTAACATAGATCGACTTGTCAACCTTCTTGCCAAAATAAGCTGTTAATGTATGATCAACAGTGTATGGAAAGATTTCAAAATGATTTTGTCTATAAGAAGGGAGCATCATATCGACAAACTGTAATACAGGATAAATAAGAATCTGAAGACGTGGTTTACGTTCACTGGTAGTTTGACTAGCAAAACGCATTGCAATTACAGCTGCGAAATTTCCACCTGAAAAATCAGAAAGAATATAGGCCGTCTTACTTCAACGATTACTCAGTAAGGAAAAGATGGACTTACCAGCTGAGTCACCAGCAACGGCGACACGATTTGTATCTATTCGAAATTTGCTCGAGTTGCCATGTTCAAGAATATGCTTGGTAACAGTGTAACAGTCTTCAAGACCAGCTGGAAATGGATGTTCAGGAGCAAGACGATAACTAAATGGAGATTTTTTGTGAGTACTCAACTACATTATCAAATAATACTCACTCAACGGAAACTACGACAACGTTTGCTAATCTTGCGAGGCCACTTGTGAGTGAATTGTGCGTGTCTAATTATATTTATAAATATTTATATTCCATAGGTATTATTACTTCATATGAACAGTTCAGCTTACCTACAGATCCCATATAGAAAGCACCGCCATGAAAGAAAACGATGGCTGGTAAGTTTCCATTCTGGTTTTTTGGACGGGCAATTCGAACAGGAACATTTTCAATCAGAATATCTTCAATCTAAAGAAAAGGAAGAGATGGGTTTAGAGATAAAATATAGAAGGAAGTGAATGCGTCTTACTTTAACACCAGCATCGTCTTTTTTATTTTTTACTCGACGAGACAACCCTGATACTTTTCGTACTAAGGAAACACGATCAGAGATACCAAGTTTTTCAGCTGCTTTACCCTAATATAAACGACTCATGAGACGAAAATAACGAGTGTAAACACAACATACAATCCTATAAGTAACTTTCATCGAAGTAGTCAACGGTTGAATGCGACTTAGTTGCTCAATCCCTTCATTTTTTTGGGAATACCATAAGTACGTCATAATGCTTGCTTGTTACTGCAGTAATGATAACTGTATAGTGATATGTACTACTCATATATTATTCAGAATATGATATTTTACGAAGTTGACTAGCAGTACGTCATCGAACACACTTTCGTTACAGTCAGAGGTGAGATATGACGACAAGAGAACACGCTTATAGTTTATTACGAACGCAAAAACAAGCTATTTCAGTTTTGATTACCCTCAGGTAGACGCATTCACGTGCATCAGAGTGAAATGTATGCGCCTTCGGAAAATCAAACAGCCAATAGGAAACATATGGCCATATTTTTAAACAAGCATAATCATAAGGTAACTAAACTGCGCTCCTATGAGTCGCAAAATACATTTTGTACCAATACAAGTATATCACCAAAATAAACAAGTATCCTAGTATAAAATGATCTACTTGTTTTATTTCCAGTTTGATTCATCGTCAATTTATTGAACGTTAGCAGCTGGTAGTATCAAAAGTTTCATTAGAAGAGACCAGAAAATCAACAAATGTCATTACGTCATGAAAAATGAGATGCACTCGGTACATTATATCGTTAAAGTAAATTGTTGTAAACGTTTAAAGCATCGTAGAGTATTGAATAGAATGCTTCTAAGCAATGCATGACTAAATGTCGGTTATGGAACGCTTCTTCTTGAACGAAGGATGTATTCACACAACAATTCTCGACTTGTACAACCGATTTTTACTAATTAAAACGATTCTAAATACATGTCAGTTTGCTTTGTATGTGAGAAGAATGACATTCCGAAATTTTCCCTTTAAGGTTTTTCAAACAACCGAACTTGGTGACCAGAAAAAAATCCGTATACCTACCGAGCGCTTTCCTCGCTTTTCCTGATATATCGTGCGAATATGTTTGTGTTTCTTTTGCATGATACAATGCTCAGATTCAAACCAGAGTGGCAACGCCAAGTTTGGATTGGTCTTCAACCGATTCAAAAGCACATACGACGGAATAGGTGATGGCGTATAAAACGATGATTCGACTTAAACATGACCGTCACCGCTTGAACCATATTCTGTATTATCGATGTAACTGGAATGATTGGTCAGTTTCAAGAGAGATTCGATATAAAAGGTACATGCTTTGAATACTCATTTCAAACTATGTCGATGTGATCTAAAGCGATGCTTTCATGAGTGAATGTTGATAACAGGATACTCAACAGACAAATACCTTTTCAATGCTCATTACTAATGAGAATAAGATAAACAGTGACCAATGATAACGCAATCCGGAAGAGAAAAAGAGAAGAATATTTCGATCAGATGAATAATGAAGTAGTTGCCATTATTGAAATAGAAAACGAAAAAGTACAATCTTCACATCGAGATAACTTATGCTTTTTTTCTCATTTCTTCTTGATTTGATCTTTAATAAGATATATTCTGATTAAACAGATTACGATCAATCATACCATTAACGTCAATCATTTCTCTGAGCGGCAGAGTATTACGAATTCCTCTCTTTTTCTCTTATCATTGATAGATTGATGCAAGAAAATCGAATTCGTTTTCAAAAGTTTGATTTATTGTTTAAACAACTAAAGGTGAAAAAGACGATACCGATGGTGATAAGTAAAATACCAGCAGGATCTTGATTGGTTTCGATTTTGACACTGTATGTGTCGTGAACATGAAAGTGTTTCTTGTGAATTTTGACAATCTAGAAGAAGTTTATTATCATATGAAAGTTAACTCAAATAAGACTACATATACATACTTTGTGATCATATCTTTTAATCGAAAATATTCGGCAACCAATGTTTCCGGTAATACGTTAAGTTCCCAATTTGGCTGCACTTCATGTTGAATCGTGCACTTGGCGGGCATACTTGAAATACAGATGGGTTAATTCGCGCTTAAATTCGTAGAGTGATTGACCGTTATCAAGAAAATGAGTTTCTTGTCAAGACTTAAGAATTCATTTTGAATTGAAAATGAATGGGCTTTTGGTCGTCGAGTGTTATGCTGACTTCAGTTATTCCAGAAGATGATTTCGATGAATCGCAAAGTTTGGCAAGGAAAAACAAATATGAACGTGTTTACTTCGACTAGTATTCAATGAATTTCCTTGTTTCACTTCAGATTTCCGTTGGAGGCTGGAGGTAACAAAGATAGCATCAATGAATAACAGTAAGAGAATAGATGTGAATATATTTCTAGTCGATCGAAGAAAGTTCAATAGAAGAAAAGTGAACATGCGTTTGATACTCACAGACTATAGAAAGTTCATCGATATTATGTTGTGAACGAAAATTTTCTCCACGTTTTATGTGTGTTATAAAATAAACTAGAACGATGGTCGATGGAATCTGAAGGGAATTGATTGCTGATGTACAGGTGCATAGACTCTCTGAACCAGCATGGAGTATGCCTAGATTTCATTGATAATAATCTGTAGTTGTTTTCAGACAGCATATTGTAAGATATCATCGGTTGGATTGTGTGGGTTAACGAGAACGATTTCACAAGGACGAAGACCTTGTTAACCGGCTTTTCATAGCCATGATGAAAAATTTCTCTGGTTTATATGAGATTTGAATTACAGAGTCCAACCAGTACACGAATCGTTTAATTACGTATGGGTCATACCATTACCTCATACTCGTTCTTTCAAGTTGTTTCTTTGTTTGGATTCTGCCGATATCATATCATAAACAAAATTCTTCGAAAGCAGTTAGCTGCAAGCCCAATCTAGCCGTCCAAGATAATGCTGCCGGCAGTTTGTTTCGACCAAATGACGAATCTGACGACCAAGAGGGTGAACTCGAAGTGACTACAACAGCTACCGATCCATGTCTAGCGTCAAAGCCATTTCTCTACAAAGCTGCTCGCGACCAATACTTCGGAGATATGCTATACGAAAAAGATAAGAACAGGTGGTCGGCTACATACTTATTATGCAAGAAAGTCAAAACAGTTTTCGACTGACAAATTTTCCAGTCTAGGAATCTCATTGATATTCGTTTACAGTGGAACAAGAGAAGGTTGACTTAAATAGGTAATCACAGATGGAGACAAACTGTTCGAAAGTTGTCCCGATTAGTAAATAGAAACAAAGGCAAATGTGTTTGATCTTTTAATGTTGCATGAAGAAAATATCCGCTGGATACGAAGCACTAAATACACATTGTTCAATTTAATCAAACCTGAAAGTCCCTTTTCTTATCTGAAACAGGCTTCATAGCGACATCTCATGCAAATATAGGATCTACATAGGACTACGCTTAAGAAGTCTTCAAAAATTCCAAATTTTGACTTTCTTTTGTAAAAAGCAGGATTCTTGGTAGGATAAGGATAGTTTTTTTTCCAAACAACGCGCCACGAAGAATTCAACTTCTGAGTTGTTCGACTCACATCAGACAAAGATAATTTTCTTAGTACAAAATCAGTACATTAAGCAAAGTAAAAATCAAAACCGCATCAACCATACCTGCCTGATCACATTGGGTAAATGATATATCTATCTTGTATTTTTCACATGAGTGACAATCAAAAGTTTAAAAAATAATCAGATAATAAATATTGCAGAATAGCAGGCACATAGAATCAGTCAAGTGGTGGCAATCATGATGAAAAGTCTGTATTCGCAATTTATCGTAGGAATGAAACCCAGGACGAACAATCCGATCGGAGAAAGCTTTCGTTTTCACTTTAGCTCGAAAGAAATAGCTTTAAAAAAGACGTCGCGAGGGGATGTCTGTTGCTGGTTGGCCGGATACATAGATTCATCGATATCGGACAGTCCGTAGTAAATATAACTCGAAATGACGAGAAGAGCTGTAGGTATGCTAGTAACCGGTCGCCAATACAACTTAAAGTAAAGAAAACGAGGTTCTAACGAATGATATAATGACTATTAAGATGTTAGAGCATAAAATGTTTATTAGCAGTAAAAAGTGACTCGACACTTGACTATTCTTTGATATAGTTCTCTCTTCGATCGAAGCAATAGCGTTCCTGGTAAACATTTTTTCGATTTTTTTCGACATAAAATTCTAGTGAATGTATACGATATGACGATAAAGTTAATTGCCGTATTATGATCAGTTGTTAAACGTGATGCTGTTTTCGTCGTTACCTGTGTACTAAAACACCATCTATATTCCTCTTTCGCGCTGCACGACTGACATCGTTGAAAACTGACACAAGAGAGAAAAGAAAAAAATGAAGCGAAGAGAGAAGGGCAAACAAAAAGGACGAGAAAGGAAAAGAGCTAGAACAGCAACGCATCAACAAGAACATTCAAGAACATTCTACATACTGCTCCAACTCTCTGTTTTCCTATATTGCCGGCCTATATATATACGCGAGTGGATCGTTGCTACAAATCATACACATTTCAAACACTTCGCTTACGATTCATATCTTCGAATTCAACGCTCTTCAAACTAAATTGATTCAACAATGGCATACTTTCCAATTCGTCGTTATCGTCTTTTCGATGATCCATTTGATCGCTTCTTTGGTGATCAGCTAGATCTATTCGATCCATGGCGCGACTTCGATACATTTCCAACAGCACTTTCGGTTCGACCAAATGCATTCCGATGGGTCAACGAACCTCTTCGATTAACTCATGGTAATCATTCAAACGCGCCAACATCGCCAGCACCACATGCTGAAAAATTTCGGGTTCAACTCAATGTGGCTGGCTTCAATCCTGAAACAATTAAAACAAAGGTCGATGGCCGTAAAATCGTTGTCGAAGCCAAACAAGAAGATCGACAACCCGATGGCGACTTCAGCGTCCGTGAAATTCGTAAAACCTACGAACTTCCCGAACATGCTGGTAAGTAATCATTATCTTCATAAGTGATCTTGTATTCATGAATGATTCTTATTTACTAGATGCACAACATATGGCTTCCTATGTAACACCAAACAATATGTTGGTCATCGAAGCACCGATTCGCAATCCCGAAACCGAGCGCCGAATTCAACAAGCCAAAAATGAGAATCAAAATTTGGCTCAATTCGGTCAATATCGTGATCCGTTGTTTGATTATGCTGGCTTTTTGGGTGGTTCTGATTTTCAACCACGTATTGTTGACAAAGGCAACAACCAAAAACAATTGGAAATGAATCTTGGCATGAAGAACTTCAAGCCCCAAGAAATCAAGGTTTCGGTCAAAAACAATGAACTCATTGTTCAAGGTGAACATCAGCATAAGGATGCAAATCGTTCAGAACGATCATTCTTCTACAAATCGGCTACATTACCACCTGGAACACAAGTTGATCAACTTCAATCGCATTTAACCGATGATGGTCAATTAAAAATTGAAGCACCATTCATCGAACAAAAAGAAGGACAAAAGTCAATCGAAGGTCAGAAGAAATAAGATATGAACATCCAAATATATAGACAGATACCTCTGTTCATGTGTTGCGTCTTTTTTTATTTGTAGTGTGCTAGTTTGTTCTCGTTTTTAAAAATAAAAGAATTCGATGATCAGAGTTCTGGTCATTCGAAAACAAAATCCTTCCGATTTTTATTTTTGATTAAGCAGAGACAGACAAGAATGAACTACTGGTCATCGTTCGATGTTACTTATCAATTTCAGTGTAGAAACAAAATTGATTTGCACGATAGATGTACTGAAAGCCTCAACTTTTGAATGAGTTTGTAGTAATACCATAGTGGTTCAACAAAAGCTTTTTACTTTTCAAAACCTTTCAAAGGGCGAAGTTCATTTTCAAATTTCAATGCATAGTGATTAACGAGTAAGTATGAACGTGCGGATAGAACTGGAATTACGCGAGTTAAACGATTAACGAATGCTATTTCAGCTATAGCAAGTTTCTTGATAGTACCTAAAGGTGATCATATTGCGTTTTATTTGATAATCTTGTGAGAATGATCGAACAACGATTGGTTTGTCCGTAATACATTTAGTCTCTGTCATAGCTAGCATCATCAAATTTTGGATAATGTTTTCTGACATTCAGAGAAGGTGTGTTCAACTTAGAATGAAACATAGGATTCTTATTTCTCCGCTTCAGTCATTGTACTTTGCTTAATGGTGATCAAGAAGTCGGTAACATGCCTATTTATAGTCAGATGTAAAGAGTAGAATAATCTGCTTAATAAGCATTAGTAAACAAGTGAATATCCGCAAATTCAATGGAGATTGTGGAGAACAATGTACACAGAAGAACTAAGATAGCCAGGAATGTATTGAAGATTAATAATTACTGTTGTGTATATCAGATTTAAATAAAGATATACATTAATATCACTTAATAGCGTAGCTTTATCGCGTACTATTAGCAACTAATGCGTGTCATTAGTGTCCATCTCATAAGTTGATCATTCATACGGAAAGCAAAACTTTTTAGAGTTATCTTTTAAAGAATGAGGATACTGCTGAAATCAGTTAAGAATATATAGTATTTTATTGTTCTATGATGAAAATATTAGGAACAAGCCTATTTGATGAGAATCGGCCGGCGTCTTTTTCTTTTTTTTTGTTTTTTCCACTTTTCATGACAATGATCATAACAACGAGAAGATTAAAAATAGTCAGTTCTCAAAATCAAAACAGAAAATTTGTTTCACTGTGATAATTCTCACTGATGTTGAATATTCTCCTGTTGCTATTGTCTTGTTAATCGATTTAATGTTGACTTAATTCAAATACTCGGATTTGATTATCTGTAAAGCCAGCGAATAATGTTTGACCATCAGAAGACCATGCCAACGACGTGCATTGTTTTTCTGATTTAACTTCATCCGCAACCGTTTTCGTTTCCAAATCCCAGATTTTGATTGATGAACCAGTTGCTACAATGACGAAGAAATCAGTTGGTAACTTATCCTCTCGTAGTCATCACATGACTTACCAGCACAAAGCCAATAACGATTGGGTGAAAAACATAATGAATTGATAATGTCACCGCTTTCAAGTGTGTACAAATGACGACCATCGTTAAGATCCCACAACATAGCTTTACCATCGCGACCACCGCTAGCACATAATGAACCATCAGGTGATACGGTAACAGTATTGATGTATGATTGATGTCCATAATGGTTGGTACGTAATTTGCAATTGCTTAAATTCCAAACCTTGATGAGAAATCGAAATGAAAAATTCATATATTGTTCGAAACGATGCATTTACTTTAACGACTTTATCCCAACCAGAAGAAACAATTAATGGATCTTTTTGGTTTGGACTAAAGCGTACGCATGATACCCAATCGTTGTGGTTGTCATCAGCAATGGTATATTTGCCTAAATAGATCAAAAATTGTTTCACAAACAGTCACTAAACTCAAGAGATTTACATTGTCCAACGGTGTTCCACAATTTAATAGTTTTATCACGACTACCACTGACAATTTGTCGATTATCAGCCGAAAAAGCCACACTCAAAACATCTTTCTTATGACTAACGAATTGTCGAGTGCTTGCTCCGACAGATAAATCCCAAAGACGTAAGGAATTATCCCATGAACCACTAACAGCAAAAAGGCCATCACTTGATATAACAACATCCGAAACGAAATGCGAATGGCCACGTAATGCTTTACTAGGTACACCGCACGATGTATTTTCGCCAGTTGGATCATGTTGGTTGTTTAATTGCCAGATGATGATTGTTTTATCACGCGATGATGATAGAACAATATCGGGAAATTGCGGTGTTGTAGCAATTTGAGTGACCCAATCATTGTGGCCGACAAGAACGCCTTTTAATCTAAGATGTTCGCTTGACATTTGTTGTTTTGTTTAACAAGAGATGAGAGATGAGAGTCTAGAGAAAAAGAGAAATTTTACTGAAATGTTCGAACTGAATCAACAGAACAAATAGAGAAAAATCTTTTCTAAGAAATGTAGCTGAATTTTACTTTCACAGTTTTTACAAACACACGGTAGGTCTGATAATGATGTGAACCAATGAATGCGATCAATTGATCTTGCTGAAACCTTTTTGTTAGAAAATTAACAAATTATTTTTACGATATTTTTGCGAAGAAATTTCATCAATTTTATCGATTTAATCATATGATAAATGGATTTTCAACGAAATGGTTTTTCGCTACTTTTCTAGATGTCGCCACCAGACAAGATCGAACTCAATTTTTCACCTTCGCGAAAGTTCTGGAATGACCAAACGGATTGTCGCGTATTTATAATTTTACCCAAATTAATATTTGAAAAACGTGTTACTACACGACAAATAAAGGTAAACCTAACATCAATAATACTCAATACGTATGAATTAATTCCACATTTATTTCAAATAAATAATTCTCCCATTCTAGTACATCGATAGACGAACGAATACATAAATATATAAGATTAAATAAATAACAATATATAACGAAAAAAAAGCGACTAAGAGGAGATGAATCAAAATCGAAAGGATCACATACATTCATTTTAATACAAGTTCTTTTTTGCTTTAGAAGAAAAATATCTCGCATGTGGACGTATGGCTTTTTTATGTATTTTTGAAAAGTAGAAGAGTATGAGAAGTAACCCCTGCAGATAGAATTCACGCGGAACTGAGAGCTCATGTAATCATTTAAGAAATTTTCTTGTGTATATGTTCTATCTGACGAAAAAAACCTAATTTGTTTTGTTCACGGACGGTAGAGCAAACGGAATGTATGCAGAAAGAACGAGAGTAGAAGGGATAAATCTAATTGCATGATTTGATGTTTGGGCTTGACTAGAATTTTTATCACTCATTCATCTATATCTTGTTGACGAGTTTCATTTTGATGTCGAGAGCGACGAAGACAACATAACAGACGATTCTGACAAAATTGACCGATTCGTTGAAACGGAATAGAACCACATTTGCCAACCGATCCAATACTAGCGCAAAGAGGTAAAAAGAAGAACATTGCAAAGATCCAAGACATAAACACTAAATAAAAGTGGATTGGAAATAACAAAAACATGTTTTGATAACATACTGATCGTCATTAGAAATTGACCCATCTGGCGGAATGATGTCAGTGCGGATAATGTCATAGAAAATCCGGCGGCAAAGGTTGTAAAAGCAGCCATAAATACGGCAGAACCAACACGAGATATGGATTCCGTTACGCGTGTTTCACGCTCGGCTTGATGTTCTTTGTATAACAATCGATACGAGCGAATATCTAAAAGCAGAAAATATTATTGAACTTTGTTATTTCGAAAGAAATCTGATTTACTAGGAACAGTTTGCACTTCTGGTTTATCCGAAGATGTCGATAACGATGCTAAGTAGCGATCTTTGATAGTTTTACGTTTACGT
Source organism: Adineta ricciae (assembly GCA_905250025.1). Lineage (NCBI taxonomy): Eukaryota > Metazoa > Rotifera > Eurotatoria > Adinetida > Adinetidae > Adineta > Adineta ricciae. The sequence continues at coordinate 470,205 of CAJNOJ010000033.1, forward strand.
TCGATATCACGCGAGTTTGCATGAATGTAACCAACACCGAAATGTACAACAAAATCCACTGAAAGACCAACAGACATAATCACAATAATAGCTTCAATAATTCCCAATTCCCATTTCAATGCAGCAAAAATGGCGACACTGACGGCTGAAAACAAATGAAAGACAAAAGTTCTTTTTGCAAAAAAAGACAACTTCATCTTACCGATAGCAAATGTAATTGTAATTAATGCGTAGAGGGCAATGAATAGATTGCCTGATGTCAGAAAAAGTACTAACAGAGCAATACCGAGAGATGCAACAAGAGATGAATAAGAGCCGACAAGTAATTCACGTTGAACACCGTAGAAAGCAAAACCAGGCGATGAAAACCATGCGTGTTGTAAGTGTTCCGGCGCATGTCGTTTTATGTATGGATCAAAGAAATTCTTAATTTTAAAGTAGTAGCTATTGTACGAATCATAATCAGTACGATTGAGTGCACCTAAATATAAAATGATTCATATTTACTGTTAAGAAGAAAAACAAAGTAAGGAAATAAATGATCAATGATGGAGAGTGTACGAGTGGGAGTGTTCGAGTTGGCGTGACAATGTCTTTGTTATCACTTAGTGAAATTTTACGTTTAGAAAAACATTCATCAACTACCGTATAGTACCAGTTGTGTTGGAACAAAGGAAACTCTTTCAGTATAATTCTGCATAATGTGAATCACAAACCAACCATGGAGTAGTGTAAGTCAATTGCAGGAAAGACAATATATTTCTTTGCACTTACTACGAAAATTATCCTTCGATTGGAACTAAACGAATTATCATTTGAGACACAAAATAACCTTTCAATCTCGCTCAGTTTTTCTTAACTTTATTTTTTCAAACTTCAGGTTTTTGACGTACCTCGAATGGTAATAATCACAGCAAATGGTCGAACACTGCCATCAATCGGTGATGCTTTGTCAGGTAAGACAGCCCAGTTCACAGAACGCTGCTTATTAAGTTGTCGTTCACAAAAATCGGGTGGGATGTTGTTGGCTCCGGCTGCACCAGTTAAACATTGCATAGCCGTTCTTAGTGCCGCACGATGATATTCACCTGTTAATACATCACGTATAGATCCATTCAAATATTTCCGAATCTCATGTCGATCATAACTCTTTTCCAGCTGAAAATAGATGTCAATTATAGGAACACGGACGATTATCTTGTGAAACATACCTCCTCCTTGTAATACTTCTCTAAAGTTTTGTTGAATAGTTTTCTGTAATTCGAATAGTTTAAAATTGGATTCTTGCGATTGTTTAATTGCTTCACACTGAGTTTGCTCAGTGTCTTATTATTTTTCTTCTTTTGTGAATCGATGTAATCTTCATGATCTGATTCATCCTCTTCAATTCGATATCCAATCGGTCGCACAGTTTCCCGAACCAAGTTCTCTATCAAACTTGTATTCAATTGAGATAAATGTTTAATCATTCCTATATGGTCTGTAACTGATAGATTTTGTCGTGCCCGATCATCAGCGACTTTGGCTACCAAAATGTTGTCCGATGTCAACTAAGTGAATGAAAATTTCTAATTGAAATGATTATTCCAATCGACATACTTGATAAAACGCTTCGAAATCTTTATCTAAATCATAATTTGAACCGAACAGATCAGATCGTGTGCCCAGATCGGTTATGAATTGTTTGAAAAAATCCAGCGTGCGTTGTCGTTCAAGATACAGTGGCATTAGATGAAGATGACCTCGGTCATTCATGTCAAATATGTATCCATCATCAATATCACGTATGCCAAATATGAATGAAACAGCTGGATAGGCAAACAAGCGTTTTTCTTCTTTCGAGTAGCCATTGAACTTATTTTTCATGGAAAATTCGTATATTTCCATTGGATTGTCTTTTAGAAAAAATGCTACTTTTTGTGTTGATGGTACTTGTAGTTTCGGATAATGAAATACTCCGACGAGACCTACGAGAACCGAAGATGAATAGTGACAGTGCAATACAAAACATCACAAACCTAAGATGCCCATGGGTAAAAAGAGTAAAACCAACAAAAACCGTAGATTAATAATAATGAACGGCATAAGATAGCCGAATGTGTACTGACGAATATCTCGGCAGATTGTTGCTAGTCGGCGACATAGCTTTCCTGTTGATTCATCTGGAGATGGATCTACAACGGTCGTCAATCGAATCGGTAACAAACGTGAAATAATATTTTGAATGTATTTTTCGTAAATAATCTAGACAAATGGAAATCAAAGCGTTTCATCGACTACTATTCGAATTCTTAACTTACAGCGAATGCAGCTATTGCAGTAACTGTGATAACAAAATACAGTAAAATGCAAGTGCCAGTAAAAACGCCGAAAACTTGAACGAATGAAATATTCGTTAACATATTCGTAAAAAATGCGGCTGATGTTGTAAATGATGTAACAAACATCGATGATGCTGCATGTTTTAACGTTTTCGCCATTATTTCGGTGAGAGCTTCTTCGCTCGATAGTAACCGATGCATTTCTTCAGGATCATTTAATAGTGGTGATCGATGACGAGATTGAAATTCATTCGATGGAATCTTGAATTTTCTCTTTTTCTTCGTTTGCGTTTCGTTAGTAATTTCGTTCAAAGGAATATTCACATCTAAATTCGACCTTGTCAATCAAAATATTCAACGTGCTGTCTTACCTTGTTGTTGTCGATCTTGATAGTTTCTTATCCATTCAGCTTTTTCTTGATCCCAGGTATCGAAAAAGACGAAAATATCATCACAACCGATTCCAATCAATATGAATGCTGACATTAAATTCATGAATGGAAATATTGGAATACGATAGATGACCCGATAGATGAAAAAGCTCACACCAATCGATAATGCCGCCCCCACAATAATAATTAAAGCAATTGAAACACTTCGTAAGTAGAGTACGGTTATGCCAATGATCAATGCTGTTGCAATTAAGACGAGTAACATGTCTATGCGTAGATGAAACGCACACAATGAGAAAAACTAGGAGGAAAACTCGAATTTACCTTCGGATATTCTCGCCATTGCTGCCCGTTCTCGAACATTGGCAAAATTTAATGCAACTAATTTGATAAACTGATCACGATAAGTAGGCAATTGTCTTTTGCCAGCAAAATGCTTCTCGAATAATGCCACTAATTCCTGTCCTTTATAGATTGGCGAAATTGAAACAATCTGTTCGGTTTCATTGGGACATTGAAATTTGCATTGGCAGTATTTGAAACAATTTCCTTTGGGTGGTGCTTGATTAGCACATGATTGAAGTAAAAGATTATTTCGATAATCTTTCATACAGCCACGCTCTTCGCAGTACTTTCTCGAATGTGGTTGACGACGTAAACACATGATTTGATCACGTGGACGGTGAGATTTATAACTTCGATAATTTGATATGTAAATCATTGATAAAGCAACTTTCGATTGACTTTGGCTTTGTTGTAAATCATTGAGAAATTGTTTGTCAACGAAATGATCAAAAATAAAGCGTGTGATGTTCTTGTAGAAACACGTATGACGCAAAGCGGTGTAAATAGCTTTCACTTGTTCTTGATGGGTGAAATAACCTGGTTGATGTTCGAGGATGACACGATTAAGAAATGTGTCACTTAATGGAATATCCATGTAGCCATCTAAGTAATAGGGTAAACATGTATGAAGAATTGAACGAAATCGGTCGACGTCATCCGATGTGATTAGTTGACAATCGTTTTTGGATGCATATAGGGCAACGAAAGTTGCTAATGAAAGACTTGGAGTTGAATTTAAAGACAGAAGATGTTTAAATTTTTTCTCCCATTGACAAATGGATTGTAAATGTTGAATAGATAATAGATCATCAGTTGAGTTTGTACGTTCAATGTAAAATTCAATCATACCATCACGACCTTTGAAAAGAAAACAAATCAAAAAGTACATTCATGAAGTTCTGTTTTTAAAGATGATATTTATTCAGTCTGGGAGAAAAGAGCAAATCTTACCTGCTCGTCCTCGATATTTTTCTTCTAATAGATAAGCATACGGTCGAAAAAGATCAAATGGTAATCTGCCTGATTTGTAATTCTTCCGATCAAATTGCGGTAGATTTCGAACGAATTCCAAGACAGTGATATTGATCCTAAGTAAAAGAATGAAACAAATATTGCACAATCTTTCGAGCAAAGTTGCTTTACATTTTATCGTCGACATATTTGGTAATCAAATTATTGACGTCATAATGTCTGTCACGATGCCATTGATAAAGTACAGCTGATGCTTGAGAATTTTCATCAGCATAATCGGGCTCTTCATCTTCATCAAACGCATTGTCATAGAAATTTTCATCTAAATTACTGTAATCGATTAATTCATCTGTTTGTTTCGTCGAATTCTTCTTCTTGCGCCAGAAATCGTATTTTGCCAAGAATTCCGATCGATACGAGTCTTCATCGAGATCTTCGACCACCACATCCGAAAATTGATTATGTGCACCGAACAATTCGTAATTTTCCAACGGTAATTCATAAGCGAGACGAAACTTTTCGGAAGCATGCCTCAAAACCATCAATTGAGAAAAGATTGTTCCTTTGCCACGTGCTCCCCATCCCTATACGGCAAGAAACATACATCCAACAATACATAATCTTTCATCGGTCGAGCAACTTACGCTTCTTGGATCCGAAAAGTCGGGCAGTTGCGTAAAAGCAAAGCCAATGATTGTCAATATGATTGAGATAAAAACAACGAAACCAAGGACAAACCAATGATGACGGACGAGAAATTGTGAATAACTTAACGAAAAGACAAGCAAGAATTAATGACACTTTTCGAAACAATAACACTTTCAAATAAAACATCAAATCTCGCCGAACCAAAGTGCGGTTACATACACGATATTAGTTACAACTTGCATTTTGTCAGACGCATTTCATTGATAAAATCAATACTAGTGAAGGAATCGTGAACTAAAGCACGAATGAAGAAAAAACAGAATGATTTGATCGCATAACAAGACTTGTGTTTCGTTCTCCTATATACGGTTTATTCATCGGCATATTTATCGACGATTATCACCGCATGCAAAATCTCAGCGTGTTTTTTCTTCTCATATAAATCGATGTTTATACGATTTACTTTTTTCCTTCTTGCGCACATGTGATGCTATGCTAATCCTGTTTAGTAGGTAGACGAAAATCTAATTTATTCTGGTAAATTGAAAGCTGGCACATGCGTTAACGTATTTCACGGTTCATTAGCTTCTTTTTTCTATCGACGTGTCTGATTCGCGTTTGTTTACGACGAATGGTGGTAAGATTGATTTTCAACTGTCGATAGCACATTTTCAAACGGAAGATACTCAATTATGACAGGATCAACTGGGGGCTCACATAACAAAACAAATAGATCGTGATCGATGAAGATAGAATTATCAAAGACGTATAATGAGAGTAGTTTTGCAATAAGTCTCGAAGCCCTGAGCAATATGCCGCTAAAAAAACATTAGTCGAACTTCCTATGCTTTTAGAGATCAAATCATTGCGTCGGTTGAAAATGAGTAGAACAAATCTCGTTGAATTGTCGTGTGTTTTTCCGTTCGCGTGAAAAACAGCAATAGTTGAGAGCAATTTTTTTTCAAAGAGACGAATTGGCGTATCTATGTCGTCATAAGTGTGCCATATCATTACAAGATATTATCAAGTGCAACTTCTATTGTTAGTTTTTCGAATTAGATCTAATGTCGGAAGGCGAAAGCAACATTTATTCAACAAATTTGCTCGCGAAACACGTAGTTGTATATCAATATTTGTTTGATAGTTAAGAATTAGAGCTACGCATAGGCGTATGTAACACTGATAAACAATGACAGTGCCTTATTCGTAATTGTTTCACACTCAGAATTAATGAGTCGTCCCTAAGGTGAAGCATACAGATCTAATCTAACCACCATCACTTGAACGAATAAATTAACATCGAGTGAAAAATATTCTCCAGACGATACCAAATGGAAGATAGAAAGCATAATAATAATACAAAAAAGATAACGCGTACGATATATTGAAGAGACTTACCGTAACATGTTCTTATTGTTGCTGGTTTAAAGAGGAAATCTGAGAAATCCGATCGATGAGTACAAGATGACAATATTCAATTTAAGTATATCGTCTTTTGTGACATCGTTTTTGTCTGTAATGGTGTATATATTTATTCTCTTCTTCTTCTTCTTCCTTCTTCTTCTGCTGCTCTTGTCTGACGACTGCTGAACAATAAAAACATTGACGATAGAAGAAAAACTGAAGTATTATTAATGAAAAGAGAAATGACGTTTTCTGTTAGTGGTTCTCTTTTCTTTCCTCCATTTTCTGCTTTTTTTCCCCTTTTTCTTCTTCCTCCTTCTTCCACTCGGTTCTTAACATTATCATAGAAATGAGTCTGCTGCTGCTGGTGTTCGCATACATAAGAAAAGATCTTGTTTTCCATACTAAAGACTTTTCTATACTAGTAGTTTAATGCGTCACAGTATCGTCTCTTTTATTAAATTCTCTCTCTCTCTTTCCATCTCATTTAGTTTTTCAAAAGGAATTCTCTTTACTCTTTCAACAGTATCAAAAAAAAACCGAGATAACTTGTTTCAACCGGATTTTCACCAATGACTCATCATGTATACCATAACCTAGAAGAAAAACATGATATTTACATTTATCGTTTCATGATGTTGTGCAGCGATAGTTTCCATAAATGAAAGCTACTAAAATAATAATGAATAATAGATTGACCACAATGAAAACAAATCTCAAAGGAAACAAACGTCGCATTTAGTTGTCATTTCAGATAAAGAACTAACCTGAAAAATGACATGTAATGACAAATTGTTGGAAGACCTACCAACCGGTGCAAACGAAGATCTTTACATACAAAACAAACTATCACAAGTATTCTTATTTTTGACATATATGTGTTTAGAACAATAAGCGTTTTCCTCAACCTTTCGACTATCAATGATAACCTTTGATACGCGATTCGTTTCGAATAGCATTACACTTTCTTCTTTAGACAGTCGATCGATCACCGACAAGATCAATGTCGTTCATACACCGAATGTTTCCATTTGGATTTCGTGATGAAGCATTTGTATTAATCAAAATCACAGTCCCATTTGCAATGGGAAATGTGCTTGCCTCGTGGTTAATTGCATTTATTTCATTGGCACTTATCGGTCATGCACATGGACAATTAGAACTAAATGCATGTGCATTAGCTTTATCTACTTATGTACTGATTAGTAATTCTATTATGCTTGGACTTAACTTTGGTTGTGACACGTTGTTACCTCAATGTTTCGGAGGAAATAAACGTAAAATGGGTTTAACTATTCAACGAGCGATCCTCATAACAGGATATTCATGTTTTATCTCTTGGACTCTGATGTTGAATGCAGTAATGTATTGAATTGTTAACAAGAAAAGTTCAATTGATATTTCTGTTTGATTCTAGAAATTTCTATTGAAATTTGTTGAGCATGATCAGCAAGTTGTGAAATTAGCAGATATATTTTTGCGTTCATTTCTTCTCGCTGTACCATGTGATGGTCTTTCAATGCTATTGCAAAAATATATCGCATCGAACGAAAAAACGTGGCCACTTCTAATTATTAATCTAATTGGTAATACGGTGAATGCATTACTAAACTACGTCTTTCTATATAAATTGCATTTGGGTATACGTTCGGTGCCGCTGTCAATGACGATTTCATACGCAATTATTGCCCTATGTGCTGCTCTTTATATTCGCTTCTCAACGATTTACGCCGAAACATGGCATCCGATAACTCGTGCTTGTCTAGAAGAATGGAATGTGTATCTCAGATTATCCGCGCCCGGTGTGTTGATGATTATGTAAGAACAAGTTTTGTAGAAAAAAATGATATTCATGTCCGTAACGAATTCTTAGGACGGAATTTTGGTCGATTGAATTGAGCGTTTTCTTTGCTGCACATCTTAGTGCTCGATCATTATCCGCACAAGTATGTGCTTATCAAACAGCATGGTTATTCTACTTGATAACTTCATCGTTTGCGACGGCAGCTAACATTCGCATCGGACAATTTTTAGGTAGTGGAAAGCCGTCGGAAGCAGCAAATACTAAAAACGTGACATTAACTGTCGGTGCTCTTGTTATATTATTCAATATATGTTTGATTGTCACTTTCCATTATTGGTTTCCGTTTGCTTACAATACTGAAGCAGATGCATTAACGCTTTCACGTCGTGTTCTATTACTAATTGGAGTTCTTCAAATATGGGATGGATACAATGTGTTTAATACAGGTATTGTCAAAGCATGGTAAGATTCGTTCGGACATCGAAATAGAATGAATAAGTGTTAGTTCTAGTGGAAAGCAAAAACGCGGTGCAATAATTTCATTTTGTGGATTTTACCTTTTTGGTATTCCACTCGCTGGTGTATTGATGTTTGTTATTCGTACTGATATCTATGGATTTTGGTTAGGTATAATAGCCGCAGAAACGGTTACTAACATTCTTTTATTTACTCTAATTGGACGATTCAATTGGGAACGGCATGCTCGAGCAGCTCTGATGCGTATTAAATTCAATCCAACTTCAGCAACAACTGAAATTGTCACTATATCAGTTTCCAACGAAGAAAAAACAGATATCAAAACAGAAACAGCCGAAAGTTGGATGAAACTAATTGGCGTCAAACTCATTGTTTTGCTGTTTTTTATGTGTTTTCTACTCGCTGGAATTGTTACATCAACAATGATAACATTCTAGTTCTAGAATAAAATTTATCGAACTAATTATTTCTTTGTTAATATTCAATACGCATGGCATCACTGAACAAAATGAAATTTATCGCTGTCAATTAGAATAATACTCAGGAAAATGTTCACATGAGCATGATCTTGTAAAATCACTGAAACAAAAAAAAAGTTCTTGACGTACGAACTATTTTTAGGTCGTACTACGTCACTCACTCTTAGCAAAAGAGTATGTCAAAGACAAGATAATATTTTCGAACGAAGAAAGCAACATATCAATATTATGATTCATAGGACAGTCAATGGTATCATAGAGTGTTGATCTCTCATCGTCGGAATGATCGTGTCATCCGCAAAACGATGCGTAGCTAGATTAGACTAGGTACATTTAGAGAAAGAAGCCTTATCATTTGAGTGGAATTGAAATTTTTCCATACGTGTAACCATCGAGTAGCAGTTGAAGTACTGATTGACTTCCTTTCTGATGAAATTCAACCGTCGACAGACGCAAAAATGATGAAATCGAATACTTTGCTGCATTCGTCCTCATCAAAATCAAATCAGTCATTCATTTGACGAAGACTCTGAAGCTCACTCTCGCCATAGTATGCAAGACACATGAAGGTTGTGTAAATAGCTTCCTTTTTTCTCTTTTTCTTTCGTTGCAAACTGTATTTCATTCTATAATATTTCTTTCTCATTGACGAATTATATCAGGTCGATTGATTAACGTAAGAGAGTCTATTTCGCGAAATTTGATTCGCTTGCGTGCTGATTGCTTACAAGCAGTCTCTAGTCGTTCCTCTATGTTTGCCGTTCGCTTGTACTCATACGACGAGAGAAATCAAACAAATGGAACGTTTTTGTTAAAGACGGATGAAAAAAAAACAGAAGTGGTTGAATTGAAGACTGAGTTATTTGATTTCTCTTTATTTAGTTACAATGATGTCTACTGAAATAAGTGTACCTAGAATGCGGCTTATCCCGTCTACGCGTTTCACATTAGCGCTACTTGTATCTTTTGCGCTGTTCATTCAATATTCACAACGAGTGAGTCTGTCGATGAGTATTGTTTGTATGGTTAATAGAACGACGATAGATAATGCATCGAGATTTTCAGTTAAATATGGATCGGAGTTGTTAAATGACAAAAAGTTTGCCTGGACAGAATTCCAGCAGCAAATTCTCCTCGGCGCTTATTGGTTTGGTTACATTTTTACCTTAATACCAAGTAATCTATCAAAAATAGATATTATACACACTCTATTCACATTTATTTTAAACAGGCGGTTGGTTATCGATTACTCTAGGTGCCAAACGAATGTTCGCTGGTAGTCTTCTATTCAGTTCGATTGCAACTATTGGAATCTGTAGCATTTATTTCATTGATCGTTTCAATTTCTACGTTGCTTTGTTCTTTCGAATTATCATTGGTTTTACTCATGGTCCACTATTTCCAGCAACGTACACTTTCTGGTCAGTATGGGCTGTACCTTTCGAACGAAGTACTTTGACAGCCATCGGATTCTGTAGCAATAATCTCGGAACCTGTATGCTAACATATCTGCTTGTTTCAATCATGTTCTTCATGTTGTTGTTTTTTTCTTTTCTTTAAGCTATAACTATGCTAGTTGGTGGTCTCCTCTGCCGTTATGTTAGTTCAGGATGGGTTCATATATTTCTTCTGACGGCTCTATGTGGTTTTATTTGGCTTCCATTATGGTTGTGGTTGGTAGCGGATTCACCTCAAACTCATCGAACGATTAGTGAAAAAGAACGAAATTATATATGTAAACATATTGGTCTGAACAGTGATCATAAAAAGAAGAAAACTGTTTCACTAGCGTCTTTGCCGTGGAAGAAATTTCTTCGGTCCAAACCACTGATTGCTTTATTTGTAACTGAATGTTGCAATTTATTTGGTCTGTTCTTTTTCTATACAAACGTGGGCAAAATTTTAACTGAAATTCACCGTATTCCTACTCAATATACTGGGTATATCTTAGCTGCCGGTTTTATCTGCATGCCAATCAGTAGTCTTCTAGCAGGTAGGTTGATGTTTACAAGAATTTATTAGAATATTTCGATATTCTCTTTGAAGGTATCATTGCTGATAATGTTGTTCGTCGAGAAATGATATCATTGACGAATGTTCGAAAACTATTCAATTCCTTAGCGTCATTTATTCCTGCTATCTGCACGATAGTTCTCTGTTTTTGCGATCATACTCGACAAGTTCTGGGATTGATTACAATCTTGATCTTGCTATTTTCTTCAGGTAAATGTTTCTAAGAAAATACAACAGAGTAGAAAATTAACGAAATTTTCTCTAGCATTGGCTTATGGTTCTGGCTACATTGTGAATTTCGTTGACGTACTGCCGGCATATTCATCAATTGTGTTTGGTATAGCCACAGCAGCGGCAACATTCGGTGCACTGATGGCTAATGTTATCGCTGGGCTTGTCATCAAACGGCCTGTTCTGGAAGACTGGCGTAAAATTTTCATTCTCTTTTCCATCATATATGTTATTGGTGGTGTCACTTTTTTAATACTCGGTTCTGCAGTACCGCGATCATGGGCTTTGCTTAAAACTCATGAGCCAGAGCAACAGATTGACGATGTTACAATCAACGCTGCAGATGAAGAAGAAACTATTCCGATGAGAATTGTAGCGCCGATTAATGAGTAGTTCGATTCAATAAGATATTTATTTTTTTTCTTGAAATTTCGACAATAAATATAATGTTTTGGTGTTCTATAATTTGATCTATTTGAAAAGTGCTCGATGCACGCACATATATGCTCGTAGATAGGTGTCGCAAGATGACGAATAGAATAAATGCGTTCTATGAGGCTATGATGATGAATTAATGGTTATAGCTTGATATTGTCCTTTAAATCCAATCTTTACCTGTTCGTTGTGATGTTACTATTCATTACACATTATTATTGTTTTTCTTGATCTTCAGAATTCAGATTTCATTTTATTCCAATAAACACAATTTCAATAATGGCATCAAGTGATGTTCAATCAGATGAAAATCTTTATCCAATTGCTGTTCTAATTGACGAACTTCGTAACGAGGATGTTCAAGTAATTAATTGTCTTGTTTTTCTAGCGAGTTTTTGTTTATCATTCCGTTCGATTTTTCTAGTTACGCTTAAATAGTATCAAAAAGTTATCCACTATTGCATTAGCGCTCGGCGTCGAAAGAACACGATCTGAGCTCATTCCATTTCTTACTGGTTTGTGACACATCGAGCTTTCGAAAAAAGAAACTCGAACTTCTTTCTCATCTAGACACAATCTATGATGAAGATGAAGTTCTTCTAGCACTTGCTGAACAATTAGGAACATTCACACAACTCGTCGGCGGAGATAGTTATGTTCATGTTTTATTGGTAAGAATCAACGAAATGATGATTGTCTTTTGTATACATTCATCGATTTCATGTTTAGCCACCATTGGAAAGTTTAGCTCAAGTTGAAGAAACGATTGTACGCGATAAAGCTGTTGAATCACTTCGAACTCTAGCACCACAACATTCAACAACCGATTTAGAAACGTTTTTTGTACCCACTGTCAAACGGTTAGCACAAGGTGATTGGTTTACATCACGTACATCAGCGTCAGGTCTCATATCCGTCTGTTATGCACGTGTTTCCAATCATGTCAAAGGTGAATTACGACAGTAAGTGTTGATTTTATATTCAACAGGATCTATCACGTAGTTTGGTTTTTGCGACAGATTATTTAAAAACCTTTGTCAAGATGACACACCCATGGTACGTCGTGCAGCCGCATCGAAATTAGGTGAATTTGCTAAAGTTGTCGAACCAGAACACCTACGTCAAGAGCTTGTTCCATTATTCAATAATTTGGCTAATGATGAACAAGACAGCGTCCGCCTTTTGGCTATCGAAGCAGGTATTGCTATGGCTGGTCTATTTCGACATGAGGATCTTGAACAGCAAATGATGCAAACATTACGTGCAGCTACTGAAGACAAGTCATGGCGTGTGCGATATGTCGTTGCGGATAAGCTTGTTGAAGTAGTGTATTCAAAAAATCGACTAAAGAGTGTTTAATTCGTAGTTCTTTAGCTTCAAAAAGCTGTTGGTCAGGAAATAACCAAGAATGATTTAGTCACAGCTTACTGTTCGTTATTAAAAGATCCCGAAGCGGAAGTTCGTGCAGCAGCAGCATCGAAATTAAAAGATTTCTCAAATAATTTACCAACGGACACACGCGAACAAATAATTATGTCGCAAATTTTGCCATGTGTTAAAGACTTAGTTGGTGATATGAATCAGCATGTTAAATCGGCACTAGCTTCAGTAATTATGGGTCTTGCACCAATCCTCGGCAAGGATAAGTATGTCTATTTGATTCAATAGCCAACACCGGTAAAACACTGATCTTCGTAGCACATTGGAACATCTGTTACCATTGTTCCTCAACCAACTGAAAGACGATTTTCCTGAAGTTCGGCTTAATATCATTTCGAATCTTGATTGTATCAACGAGGTATGTCGATCGAAGTCAATACACTAGAAAGTAAATTTATTTCCCTCGTTCTAGGTTATTGGTGTTCGTCAATTGTCTCAAAGTCTACTACCAGCGATTGTCGAATTAGCTAGTGACGCTAAATGGCGTGTTCGTCTTGGTATTATCGAATACATGCCATTATTAGCTGGTCAACTTGTATGTTACTTTTCGATGTTAACTTCTTTTCATTTCTTCATCAACTGACTTTTGATTTTAGGGTTCAGAATTCTTCGATGAAAAACTGAGCAGTCTTTGTATGAGTTGGCTCACTGATCACGTCTTCGCTATTCGCGAAGCGGCAACGAACAACCTCAAGAAACTAGTTGAAAAGTTCGGTCGTGACTGGGCACAAAATACAGTTATACCAAAAGTTATCCAGTTAGCACGAGATCAAAATTATTTGTACCGAATGACATGCTTATTTGCTATCAATGTAAGTGATTTTTCTCAGAAAACATCTGAATGTTTCATTCAATTATATAGGTCTTAGCGGAGCCATGTGGACAAGATGTAACTCAACGAATGATGTTACCAACAGTTATCACTCTCGGAAGCGACGCTGTTGCCAATGTTCGATTCAATGTAGCCAAGACTTTACAACGCATTTATCCAGCTATCGATCAAAAGTATGCGAAAACCGTTTGAACGTAAATATCATTGATTCAATTTGATGTTTTAGTACCTTGGCGTCACATGTCAAGCCATGTTTAGAAAAACTATGTCAAGATTCTGATCATGATGTTCAGTATTTTGCAAATGAAGCTTTAGGAAGTAAGTTCGAGCGCTAGCTCACACGTGAAAAACACATTAGACAAAATCAATAACGTTCAAAAGAATAAAGTGATTCGTTCTATGTAGAAGTTATCGAAGCTTTATAATTAAAAACATTCTCAGTCCTTCGGTTGGTTTCTGTTCGTTTTGTGATTTTGTCTCTGATTTCTGAGTGTGATTGGTTTGATATATTCTTTCGCTTTTTATCTAGAAATACTAGAAACACATCTTTCTCTTAATAACCATGATAAAGAAGATCCTACTCGAACACTGGTTTGTTCTTTTACACTTGCTTATTAGAGGGATGAAGGCAACTAATCTAATTCTAACAAAACGCGTCTCTGTCTTTTGAACCCTTAACGATCGATTTGCTTTTTTCTTTTAGTTTTGACGAAAACTTAATTGATCAATGACTGAATCCCAACGTCTTTTTTTTATTTGTAACTCACGTTTTTTTCCTTTTTTTTCGTATTCACAATGTTGTCGTGGTGTCCACATACACGTTTGGCGTTATCAATCCTTTCTACGAGTTTTCTGTAAGAAAACCCTTTTCGCTTTTTCCTTTTCATGAATCAAAGAAAACCATTTAATAAAATACTGTACGTTTTTTGTTCGTCTGAGTAAACACCATGTAAATGTTCAATCAAGACAACGATCATGCTTAACAAACGATAGTTTCTCTTCAGATGTCTTCAAATTCCGTTGCTTTAGAAGAACTAGCTGAATTTCTCGATCCACAAGGACGTCTGGATCTCAAATCTTTAGCTCTTCAAACATTGATTTCGTTAACTGCATCTAAAGAAGGTCGCCATTTGATCTTAGCTTCGCCAAATACAGACTCGAACACATCTCTACTATCACGCGTATGTCGTTTGATATTCGAAGATGTGCAAGAGTCCGTTCGTTTCGACGCACTTCTGTTTTTGATTAATTTAACCAGTGATAGTGAACTGTCGATATTGAATTGTAAACAAACATCGATTCTCAGTGATTTCTGGTTGAAACTATTGAAAGTAAAGATTTATAATTGACAGTATGAAGTTTATGATTTGCTTTTAGCGTTGTGTTCAAGATCGTCAATACGAACATGCTGATGCCGGATGCAAATTGCTATCGAATATCACATCTCGTGCAATTACTGTTGACCAATTGAATGATTTTACCGAATACCTTGATAAAAGTTATCCATCTTGGTTTGATGATTTGATTCAAGCGTTTTCGACAATTGATTATAATCTTAAGAAGAATAATCTTGATTATTTATCGGCAATGTTAGTCAATCTAACTCAGTTGAAAATTATTCGCGAACGTTTAAGAAATCAAGAACATTTAAAACGTTTGTTATGCTTTACTGATAATACTCATTCAACCATTCGACGCGGAAGTGTGGCTTGCATACTGAAAAACTGCTGTTTTGATCATGGTTCGTATCGACGATCTCATGATTCACAATCTAAGCGTGTCTTTATCTATTTCCTTCGTAGAAAGTCATGAGCAATTAGTTCATCAAATAGGTAACAATGATGATTTTATTTGTGCGTTACTTTTACCACTGTCTGTTGCCACGGCTGACGAATTAACTGAAGAAGAAAATGACCAAGTGCCAATCGATTTACAGTATCTACCTAGCAATAAACAAATTGAACCAGATCGAGATATTCAACTGATTCTTCTTGAAACAGTTCTTCTCGTAAGATTTTCCGTGTGAATTGGAATGACTATTTTGTTTGATCATTTGTTTTAGCTGTGTGCAACAAAATCTGTTCGAGAATATCTTCGTTCGAAACAGATCTATTACATCTTGCGACAATACCATCGGCAGCCAAATCTAGATTTTGCATGTAATCGAACATGTGAACGAATTATTCAAATCTTAATCGGAGATGAAGATTATAACGTGGAAACGGATAATCTCATGGAGTTAAATATACCACACGATTTACGAGAGAAATTTCATGAAATCGATCGAAAAGAAGAAGAAGCAAATAAGACCGAAGAATGAAATGAGTTATTTCTTTGTTGAAATAAAAGATAACATTTGTTGAAATAGTCTTCTTGGAATATTTTCTGTAAGTGGAAACAGTGGAAGTTCTCTAGAATAGTAAATAGTATATGTGTCAGCATCGAAACCGATTTTGCTAATGGCATTTTCATACGCTGATAAACAGCGATGATCGCAAACGACAAATGGTGCCTATTAGTGATTTGAATATCACAATTAAATGTCAAATATCGCAGTTAGTAATATTGACGAAAAGTGATATTGATCCTATGTGGAGAACATAACACTGAGTAGTCTTTGTCAATATTTTGTATCGGACTCAATCGTAATAAATCTGTCTATGCAACTTTGTTGATGGAGCTTTAGCTTTCTGGATAAGTCATAAGTAGATCTGTTCTCGAAGAATCGGCACTTAGAATCCCCTGTAGAGCTCTTGATGATCTTAGTTTAGACGGCAGATAATCACGCGTGCAGTGAAACCTAGGTGTAATTACACCACCAAGAAGAAATATCAAGTGGAAAATGACAAAATCATATGTTATTGCGACTGTATCGCTAACGTTGATCGTAATTATTTGCTGTGACTATAGTATATTTGATAAGGTATGACTCATTACAACGGTTAGCGGGATTACTAGATATAGGAATCGATGAATAAGCATGATATACACATGAATCAGCTCTTTATCAACATGTAAGTATTCGGTGTTCTCTTTCTGTCTTTTCTTGTACTTACATAAGTCTTTCGAAATGCATTTTGACTGCTCTTTACGCTATAAAAAAGACTGATTCTTTCTATATAAGCTGCAATTTTCTATTTTTTTTATATTTCGTACAACTTCGTCACAAGAATGCCTGGAAAAGTCGAGACAACGGCAGGATCATCGAAATACATCGGTGCATTACCGGATATGCCAGTCGAAGCTTTGATCTCTTTTGGTCCGCCAAACAATTGTGGTAATGCGCCATCCATTCGATTTTTTCTTGCCAAATACCAAGCATTTCCATGCTCATTGTATTGTGCTGGCGACGATTCAAGTGCTCTGTTACATATGACGTCTCTGGTCAATTATATTCAAGACGAATTAAAACATGATCTGTCAACGGATCGTATTTCAAGGAATTACAATCAGAAAATGAAAGATTTTTATATCGATTCGCGTGTATGTGATCTTGGTAATGGAATCATGATTGAATTATCAGATGGTTATTTTATCTCCGATGTTCAAAATCCAAACAAACTTAAGCCAGACTATTCAGATGATTATTTTTTGGCGGCATCACAAGTGCAGATCTTTTATCTACCTGAACATGATGAATTTGTCAAAGATTTAGGAAAAATTTTCTCGAAAATGACCATATACACATCCAAATCATGCACATTGAATATGGTCTGTCGAAATCAACATGGATACTATCTTAGTAGTATTGATATCAAGAAACCATTAATTACAGATCTTGCACTTCATTACGGGAAAGGATTTGTTAGAACACATGATAAAATCATTAAGAATTTGAACAGAAAAGAAGGAAAAGGAATTGTCCTTCTACACGGTATTCCGGGTTCAGGTAAATCTATCATTGACAGAGATATATGTATTTTTTCTATACGGTTCTTCAATAGGTAAAACACATTATATTCGGTATTTAATTCATGAGATTCAAGAAAAAACCTTGGTCTATGTTCCACCCGATATGGCTAAAGAAATCTCATCACCTGAATTTCTTCCGTTCCTCATGCAGTACCAAAATTCAATTTTGATCATCGAAGATGCTGAAAACATCATCAAGGATCGAAATGAAACTTTAATACCATCACAAGCTGTTGCGAATCTTCTTAACTTGTATGTTGATGATTCTTTCCTATGCTGAAAACGATCCTAACTTCTTCTCGCTTTTAATTTTAGATCTGACGGGCTATTAGGCGATGCTATGCATCAACAAATCATCGCTACTTTCAATTGCGATTTAACAACAATCGATCCTGCATTATTGCGTAAAGGACGATTGATTGCCAATTATGAATTTAACAAATTAGACTTAGAAAGTTCGAAAATTCTCTCAGATAAATTGGGATTCGGTACTGAAAACGTCTCCGAACCAATGACATTAGCCGAAATCTACAACCAAGGTGAAAAACCTGAAGATGAAGACGACGACCCAATGGTTCATACTTCGAATGGCACTACTGCAGAATCTACCACTGAAAAACAATAAGTCCGTCCGTTTGTTACGCTTTTGACTATATGAAATAAAAAATAAAAACTGGTTCTGCCCCACGGCTTCATCATTAGTCTATTTATGTCATCGATGTTTTCTCTTTTATGACAGATAAATATCAGTTTGTCATCGTACATATAAATGGCAAAAAGAGAAATAACTGCAATGCTCTAGATTAAGAAAGAACAAGACAAATGTGACGAGAAGGGTGTATATGTATGTAGTTCTGTGGACAAGTAATCATCGTAGGTAATGCTAACATGTGAGAAATATGAAATGAAAGTAATGGCAATGGCTGTGCGTGTTGTTAGCAATGCAAATAACGAAGGGAGAATAACAACAACAACAATAAGTAGCAGCAACGATGAAAGAGAAAGGAAGGATTCTCGTTTCTCTCGTTTTCTCTCTGTCGCACTTTATCAGACGTGGGAGGAAACTGGTCTACATCAAGCATTTATAAATCATCATCGTACAGAACAGTTCCGATATACAGCAAGGTCGAAACCGATCCACTTGTATCGTAGAACAGCAAAGAAAGTCAATCTGAACAGAAGGTATATACTTGAAATAACGATTGAATTATGTTAAGAGGACAGGCATGATCTGTCAATCAAACATGTGCGCATGTGCTGAGAATAGCAAGAAATCGGTAAAAATTTCATTTTTTTTTGTGTCTTATACTCGTTATCGCCCTCCGAAAAACTAAACCTATATTCGAGACGAATTTTACCTTTCTCGTGATTGTTTAGTATTAATAATCGAGTAGACTATTTTGAAGATGACAAAAAGCTAGCTCGAAAGTGTTATCGTGTGGCAATACATTCTTACAGTGCATCGTGGGCGAGAGAAGACGAGAACTATGTCAGGTAGGAACTCTGATAAGGAAAACGATTAGTAACTTTGCTGCATGGTCACTTTTTTCTTTCGGTGAATAATACCTAAGCCTTGTATCAATTTGTATGTAGGCTTGTAAAATCACTTTATCTATGAACTTGATCGGACAGTAGTATGCGTATCTGTGCGACCATGAATCGTGTTTTTCTCTATTCTTTTTTTTTGAGTGACTTCGTATTTCATTCATTCAAGGCTAAGGTTACGTTTGATCTTCGTTTTTCTCTTGTATGTTATCTATCCTTAGACAGAACGATATATAGATAAATACTTCGAGACTGATCAACATAATTTAGTTTTAATTCAACGACATCGTCATTATGCCGTCGTATACAATGCTTAATATTAGGATGCAACGAGAAACGAACAGTACACCATGGGGATTTCGAATGCAAGGTAAGATTTGCTTTGCGAAGAAAATATCGGTATGTTTATCGATGAAAAAATTTGAATAGGTGGAAAAGATTTCGGTTGTCCGTTACAAATTCAAAAGATCAATCCCAACAGTTTAGCTGAACGTTGTGGAATGCAACCGAATGATTACATTGTAAAAATCGGTCAAACATCTACCGAAGAACTTAAACATCCAGATGCACAAGAATTAATTAAAAATCAAAATAATACGCTTGAATTAACTCTACAACGGTTAGTTGAAGAGAAAATGTTATTTGATATTTTGTAATTGGATATATAGAGGTGCTCCACCCGACAGTAACGACTACAACAGCCATGTTGATTTTCCACCTCATCAACTCATGCAATCAACATCCAATAATCCTCCATTAAAATCTCAATATCAACCACGGACATCGAATCCGACACCACAGGTAAATCTCTTCGATCATCGAATACAATGGAGTACGGCTAGATGCTGAGTTGTTGATGGATTTCTATATTAAGTGAAAAGAAATTGATGTAATTTGCCATACAAGAAAGATTGAAGAATATCTAGCCTCGTAATCGTGCCAAACATAATCTCAGAAGACTTTCTGTTTATATTATCTAATCAAGTAATAGAAATAGGAAAGACGTGTAGTAGAAGACGAGTGCAGTAGACAAGACGTAGGAGTTGCAGAGAACGTGATATATCATATATCTATTTGAATGTTTGTGTGTATATAAATGCATAATAGTTTGTACTCTTATCAAAACTGAGAGAAACCTTGTATTTCACGAATAATTTCTATATCAGCTGGTCTGAAACATGGTAAAATATTTAAATCTTGTTATGACGAAACTAGGTTGCAATGCCAATCTCGAACAATCGTGCCATCTTAAGCCAATCTCATAATACACCAATTGGATTATACTCAGCTGAAAATGTAACCGATACAATTACCCATACGCTTCGGAGGTAACGTTTAAAAACACTTGTTTGATGCATGGAAATTCTGCATGTACATTAGTATGCATGTGGCTGTAGTTCTCCAGTTCCTTTGCCTCAGAATAATAATCGTAAAGCGTCGAATACGCTCATGTCTAGCGATGTCGAAGATCTGCAACAAAAATATTTAAGTATGGATTTACAAACAAACAAAAACGAATCAAGGCAAGGACCTGCATTTCGAGCACTTGTACGAGGACTTAATGAAGCAGATGGTAAGCATTGATGGATATTTTTGTCTTTATATCGTATGATGATTATCTAAAGATACACCCGATGCGTCATCAACAAAATCAAAGTAAAAATGTCAATTTCAAATGAAAATGATTTCTTTATTTCCTTATTATTAGTGCGAATCATCAACAGATAACTAGTACATCAACAATCAAAGGTTTTCGCTATACGTCTAATCCGTAAGTACCAGCAACGATCGAAGTCTCTTTTTCCCAAACGTTAATAATCGATGATCAATATTTCTTTTAGTATAATGACTCATACAAAATCATAAAGAGAATTATTTTGAATGAGAGAAAGTTTGATGTTTGTGTTGACTATGGAAACACATACGGATATCATAATCAGGCATGTGAATGATCGTTGTCTGCATACGTTTGCATCACTTTTACATATAACACACATCTTGTGTATATTAGGATGATTATATATCTGTTCATTTTTTCATAGTTTGAATATGGCACCCGAATATAAAGTCGAAGCACCAAAAAAGTAAGACATCAACATGTTTTACTTCACTATAATTACATAATCTCTACTACAACGTAGCTACAATGAGTTTAAGGCAACAACTGCTCGATCAATGCCCAAACCAGCATCGGCATCTTCTCCTTACGATTACTCACAAAAGCAACAATCACGTCCAGCACCATACATGGTATCCCCAGCTCCACCACAGCCACCGCCCACACAGCCAAAACTGAGTGGTAAGACATAATCTACTAGCGATACATAATGTATTTGATTCCTTCTAGCGGCTGGTAAACCCTCATTCAATATAAATGTGCAAGGCACACCAGGCTCAACGAATCGTGTCTTTTTGAAAGGTAACAAAGGTAGTGCATCATTGAATCCAAACGATAATAACACTCAAACACCCGTCTGTCATGCGTGTGGAGCAACGATCAGGTAATTGATTCGGAAATGATTGTCTTAATCATTTCTCGTGAATTAATATAGAGGACCGTATATCGCAGCTATTGGTCATTGCTATTGTGTGAACCATTTTACTTGTTCCAATTGTTCAACAAACCTCATTGACTGTGGTTTTGTCGAAGAGAATGGAAAATTGTATTGTGAACGCGATTTCGAACAGTTTCTTGCACCTCATTGTGCAAAATGCTCACAATCGATACTGAAAGTAAGGAGACAACACGCAACAGAATAGTTTTTTGTATGAAAACCAACGTTCACTAGGAATGTGTTCATGCACTTGAAAAAACTTGGCATCCCGAATGTTTTACATGTACAGCATGTAAAAAATCTATTGGTACTGGCTCCTTTCATGTTGAAGATGGCGATCCTTACTGTCTCGAAGGTAGAACTTGGCTTTTTTTTCATCTTAATATCATTATCTGCTGTTTTAGATTATCGCCGCATGTTTCAAGCGAAATGTACCAGTTGCGATTTTCCTATCGAACCTGGTGATAAATATCTCGAAGCACTAGGTGGCACATATCATGTCGAATGTTTCACTTGTTCGGTTAGATTGTTGGATATCTCATTTGAAATACCATGTTTCGTTTTTATGCTTCAGATGTGTCAAGTGAGTTTAAATGGTCAACCATTCGTTGTGAAAAACGATCGACCTTATTGCCGTTTGCATGGACGTTAATTTTGCTCCTCAAGTCGACTCTAGTGAACAATAATACACCCTTGCATCAAACAGATACATGTTTATTTCCTTGCCACAAACGAAAAACTGCCTAAACATTGAAAAGAAAAACAATCATGTTCATGCCTATACAAATAAATATGACGTTTTCTTTATTTGTATGAATCTTTTTCTATTTTCGCTGACGACAACAAGTTTAGGCGATTGAATGTGTTAAACGCAGATTAAATCAATGAAAATAATACAAATCTGTCGAGTGCCGAAAGAACACGGTAGCGAAAAATTATTTTCAATGAAGTTGTTTAATGCATCGCACTGCAAAATTAACAACTTCATTCCGAATTAAGTGAATCAACAAGAAAGAGAAGAAAATAATTCAATTTGTTTTTTTCCTACCGTTTGTGACCTTGATAAAGAACCGAGAATCATCTTAATCAATAAGAATCAGCAAACGTATCGTCAACAGATACCAACTCGGGCTACGATACAAATAATGCAGATGAAATGTACATGATTGTCTGTGTCATTTCCATTCATTTTCTTTTTTTCGCTGTATTTCGTTTCGTGTTGATATATTAATTCTTTTCTAAGTGCTCAAACACACTTTTTCTTATGTACTTAGCATATTGTACGTTTTCTCCATCAGCAACGCAAACGTTTTCTATTGTTTTTTGTCATTGAAAAACAAACACAACGATGAAAAAAAAGCAAACGAAAAGAGAAAAAGTCTTCCAATCCCTATTCACAAACATTTGTCAGATTGAAATGTCTTTTGTCGACGGTTAACATCAACCGGAATGTTTCTCAGACAATCACACATAGCTATGCCACCACCATCCGTTTGGCTTCATGTCGATGGTGTCAGTTTGCCATCAGACGTTCACTCATTTCAACCATCTGTTCGCTCATATGATTATCAAACAAAACATTTGCAAAGTCCAATCCATTCTCCCACACCGACATTGGCTTCACCAGCTGCGAACACTTCTTATAGTATATCAATGATCGATACACCATTCAATCATCACAATTCCAATAAGCCTCACACAATTCTCGAAAATGTCGATGCGCCCAAGAAAATGTTCAAAGACAGACAAATAAAAAAGGTCAAATCGTTACCAGGATTGATCAAGTAAGAAAAGCAAAAAAAGGAAACGACGAGACTTCTATTATTGTTATCACTATTATTCGCTATTGACAACACTGTCTCAAATACAGTTGTTTACTTTTAGAGGTACTGCGTTGTCTCGAAACACGCCTTCTCAAACATCAACATTCACAAGTCCTGCTCCATCAGCTATATCAGTGAACACTCTTCAAGATGATCAACTTCCAATGGTAACAATTGAACACAGTGATGATGGCCTTCCGATGGCCCAAGTCATGGAACCTCAAAATGAAATTCGTCGCCCACGAGTCTATTTCGCTGATTATAATCGTATTCAGTTCATCGAAGAAAATAATGAACTATCTCAACAACATCAAATACCTATCAATGATGAACCACGACATTCGCGAGTTCGTCTGTCAAGAAAAATCTCCAATCATACAACACCATCCATTCAACGCGCGACAACACGTCAAAATTTTACTTGTCCAACATCTCGTCATCCTTGCCATCAGACAGGACATGAATCAACGGCAAGAAAAGAACATCTACCTACTACAACACGCATACAACATTCCCATATTACAAATCTACCGGACATTATCAGTCAAACGCTACCCAATGAGAATTCATCACATGAAAAATATGGCATACAACGTGAAAAATCTGTTCATCGTTCGTCGAAACCATCTATGACTGTAACTAATAGTTTAGCATTTGAAATATCTCCTCAAGCCAATCGCACGAGTAATGGTCGCTCATCGCCAAATACGGATTCATCTCACGAAAGTCATAAATCTGACTCAGGTGATAGTGAAAATGGGCAGTTACATGTTGGAAACGGTTCTGTATCCTCAACAGCAACAACGAATCGACAACGTCCAGCACTTCGAACAATCTCACTACGACAGCAATTTACTTCGCCAACCAAACCAAAGTCGTCGGAAACTTCCTCATTGAATAATGCTAATTATCATTACCATCAACCACAGCAGATGAACAGGTCAATGCCAAACACACAACGATCCAATTCGTTAAAAGTTTCGTCTATACGTATCGTAGATAATAACGAGGATCATCGTTTAAATGAATCTTCTTTAACATTAGAAAAACGACCGACGAGTAGTTCGAATGATTTCAATAAACAATCCAAACGCTCTTACATTGTCCATTATAATAACAAAAAACCACTTGGAGGTAGCACAGTGAGTCATACCAACGATGTCATTCGCCATTCAACAAAGTCGCATTCCAATGAATCAAACGATGAAAATTTTCACAGTGTATTAACGATTGTTCGGCCACCGTATGGACTGGGTGCGAGTGGCTCTACAAATAAATCGGTTGGTTCATCGGCAGATGAGGTTCGCACGTCGCGTAATCCAAACATGCGTGCACCCCTCGAATTCAATATGACATCGAATACAATCATTGTTTGATATTCTCTTTTGAATAGAAAAACACTCCTTTTTATGTCTACCTGCCATATGTGCTGATCATACGAAATTCAATTTATTTATCGAATTCATTATGAAGGATATACATTGTTTTGTACTTTTAACAAATATTTTGAATAAAGATTTCTACTCGATATATACGTAAATACTGATTTCTTCAGTTAATCGCGAAACAATAGAGAAATGCAGAGATTAAAGTTTCAATCGAGCAAGTATAGTTACATAATACAATATTTTTATTTGCATGCAAATAGAATAAGGAAAAAAGGCGTATCTCTAAACGAGTAACAATATTTAATGTGTAAAAAGGCACGAAATACAAAGAAATATGGATATTTTCTTACTGATTACCTTCATATAAAGAAAACTAAACTATAGCAGAAGAAAAAATTGAGATTCTCATATATCTTATTTTAAGTGCGAATCGTTGTAAGTTCATGAGTAAGTACACCATTATCATCATCATCGATACATTTCACCTTGGAATACGATTCATTTGATTCATTCTTTGTTACCGGTAAGTTTCCATAACGCTTGACAATGGAGAAAAATCCTTCGTATAACCAAACACCGATGATCCCTCCAACAATGGGACCAATAATAGGAATCCAGAAGAAGTAATTATGTGCGCGGAAAACTTCTCCCCAACCGTAGACGAACGCCGCAAATAAACGTGGGCCTAAGTCACGAGCCTAGAATGTGTAAAAACCCAAAATTCAGAATTCTTTTATCGATATCAATTTGTACGCATACCGGATTGATTGCAGCACCTGCGTTCGCAGCGAATGCCGAAGTAATACCAACAATAATGAGAACAAATGCAAATGGTTTAGCAACATCGGAAATCATGCGATTAGTATCCTAAAAAAAATCAAGAAAATCAGATCAGCAAACGAAATCGATGACTTCTACGTTTATTAAAGCCATAACGAAAATCATTAGAACCGCTGTACCAATAACTTGATCAAAGAATGAATTCAATCCTGTCACACCGTGGGTTGGCATAGTGAAAAATATATCAGCCGTGCCTTGGATGCCCGAGACTTGTCGTATGGCACCATCAAAGTCATTAAGCAGACTCAAGTACAGATAATAGACAACATATGCACCAAGAAATGCTCCAATCATTTGACCGATGATATAAATTAGACATTGTATAGGTTTCAGCTTACGAACCGTCAACAGTGAAATACTCAGAGCAGGATTTAGATGGGCACCTGTAAATATTTAAACGATAAACATGCAAGATTTACCTTATTAACCGATAGGAATTCTCACCGCTGACAGGTCCAGCAATCATGATTGCTAAAAGAAAACAATAAACAATTTATTTCCGAAGAAAGAGCTTTTTCTAATTACGTTTCCTTGATTTAATGAAATTCGAGTGTACTATTTATGGAAGAGAATTTCTTATCAGATTTAGCATGCTTTCAACACATTTAATCATGATAGCATGTAAACAAAGCTACTACGCAGAATATATGCTGACTTAGGACTTCTATTTTATGATACTCACTTGAGGACTTCATCCGATTATCTGTTAAGTCAGGGACTTTTGCGTCGTTTACTCTGTTTTTAGACTGAGCAGGAAGCGAAAAAAGACTTTCTTCTCTAGCCATTTGCAACCGGTGTCGCCCTACAATCCTTTACTACTACTACTACTATGTCCAGAAAAAAAACCGCAAACTTTGTACTTGTCTACTCATGTCAATGACAATTTCTACCTGTATAAACACCGATGCCAAATGCAAGATTGATGGTGATCGTCGAATGGCTTCCTTGGCGAGAGAGTTTATATTGAGCGATAGCTGATTCACCAATTAGAATCAACATGAATGTTCCAAAGCATTCTGCTAAACCTTGCGTAAGATATTGTTGTAATTCTCTTACTTTTGCCATTATATCACCGCGTTTTGTTATGCTATTCAGTAAACTTCTAAGCTATTTGTAGAAAAAAAGAATCGAAGAACACACAACTAAAGATGGACGCCAGACTATTTCCTTTATTCTCCTTTTTTTTTATATATTTTTCTTTTCTTTTTTTCCTTTTCCTTTAACTATCATGAGAGACAAGGTCGTTCGCCGCCCAAGTGTATTATCAAAGTCATAGTTAAGTATTTTCTTGATCTATTTTCGTATATTATTCCAGTTCGTATTTATTCACATATGTAAATATACGGTTGTCTACACAAAAGAAAGAAAAAACCAGACATTCACAAGCGAATACATCGTGTCTCATCACGAATCATTCCGAAAAACGATTAGATTCCATCACACAACAAATAATGAATGTCAAGAGTGCCATGTTTTACATCGATGATATCGTGCCTATGAATGATCAAAGAATGTGCTGCGAAAAATCGAGAAGACAGCTATCGATTACTTTCATAGGAGACTTGCGTGTGAACAGGGTGTGTTTTCTTATGATGTTTTCCTTGGTCAGGTTGTTCTATAGCATCGATATGTGTAATACCGGGCAGGTTAGCATATTTCTTCATGAGAATTAAATAACCTTCGAATATATATACACCGATCAGTGCACCGATGATTGGACCGACAATTGTGATCCAAAAATAGTACTGATTCGCACGAAAGACCACTGGACCGTAGATGATCGATGCAAACAAACGTGGTCCAAAGTCGCGTACCTAAATCAAAATAATGAGACTATGCTTCATAAAGACATGAAAATGTACTTACAGGGTTGATTGGATTTCCGCAATTGAGGCCCATTGCAAAACCGAATGTTGTTACCATGAGAACAAAAGAAAATGGTTTCGCCGCGTTGGATATCAAATGATTATAATCATTTCCAAGTGCCATGATGAATATCATCAAGAGGCTAGCACCAATAATCGCATCAAGCAAACAATTCCAATTGGGTACACCTTCGGCTGGTACTGTATAGAAGATATCTGCTGTTGCATTTGGACCTTCGTGTTGTCGAATACCACCGTCGTAGAGATTAAACTGGCTTATATAAACAAGATAAACCATAGCGCTGGCTAAGAAAGCACCCACTATTTGACCAAAAATATACATCACACATTGCAGCAGTTTCAGTTTACGAAGTGCCAGTAGCCCAAGACTAACTGCCGGATTGACATGAGCTCCTGGAAAAACATATTCATATTATGTCATTTCAGTTTCAATATCGAACGGAACTAGGAATTAATCTTCCTTTGATATTGAAAAGAGAATGCTCTGTGGCGACAGGAGGTACATTCAAACTATTAAATAGGTTTCAATGGTAATAACAAGTTACTTATCAAAACTTCTTGAGTTTGTGTAAATCGACAACAAGATCCCTCAAGGATGATCAAAAGTAGGATAACGGAAGAAAAGGGCGTCTTTTTTTATGACTTATTACTGTACGAACTAGGGTGAAATGTTTTTAGAGTAATACACGCCGCAATAAAACTCTCTCTCTCTCTCTCTCGACGTGGTGGAAACAAATAGAGTTGT
Source organism: Adineta ricciae (assembly GCA_905250025.1). Taxonomy (NCBI): domain Eukaryota; kingdom Metazoa; phylum Rotifera; class Eurotatoria; order Adinetida; family Adinetidae; genus Adineta; species Adineta ricciae. The sequence goes on from CAJNOJ010000033.1 coordinate 498,692, forward strand.
CATATGTCGTTGAGATTTATTGTATCGAGATAACAGCAAGGTTAAATTTGGTGAGCTGTGATGACTGAAAATATCAATCGAGGGTTCTCAAAATAGAACTTTAGATTTCTACTTGAAAATCATTAGGGAAGCTAGCTGTTAAATGGGATCTATCTAACCTGAAATAGGACCAGCTACCATCAGTGCGACATACACTCCAGTTGCGTAAGATAGATTCACTCCAATGTTGTTGTTGGGCGTTGGTTTGGTGAACTTAAACTGAGCCACAGACAAGTTTCCAATAAGGATAAGAAGAAACGTGCCAAATAGTTCTGCCAGACATTGGGCAGCGAATTGCTTCAATTGTTTTGGCTGGAACATGGCTTTGTCTTATGATGACGAACTCTTAAGTATAGAAGATAAGAACAACAATCTATTATAATTCAACACGTTTTGATAATGCAATGCAAGATAACTGCATTAATATTTATATGCGACGTTTTCTGCAGTCATAAATCCAGCATTTTCGCATCTCAAGAACGTAAATCATGATAAATTTTGCATTATTTCTTCATATCGAACAGACCTGAATCATGCGGAAAATATGTCTCAAATAGATATTATTTTTCATTTGCCTTGATTTCGAATAATATCTCCGTTAACAAATAATAGAAAATGAAATTCGATATTACTGTACCTAAGTGCACACTTCCATTTTACAGGCAAAAGAAAAAGTGATCTCCACTTCAGTTCGGATCGAGAACTATATCTGATTACTAAAACAATACAATAAAAACTCATCAATATAGTCCGAATCCAATCTATCCGTACATTCCTGACCCGATGGACTATCTGACATTCGCTTTTGAGATAGTTGTTTTCTCGGTCCATGCTCGTGAAAATGATCATCAACATATGATTTGACACATTGGGTGTGTCAGTACGTATCATGGATGTACACAAAATACTTTGAATATCATGTTAAATACCTGGATGTAAATTAATACAAAAACAACTATTGATTTAGGTAGAAAGTGCACACCTGAGTTGATAGAATAAAGCCGCTTTTCAACTATTCATGACATACAAAAGGATTTGAATCATTAGCGAGCGAGCGATCGTTTTCACAAACATGACAATCTTTGTCTGAATGACTGCAAAACGCGCAAAATAAATTCGTTTCAAACTAGATATGGCATCATCAAGTCATCGTACATCACAAACTGAAATGTCTCACATGACACTGAACGTACACTATGAGGACGATGATAACGATGATGCGAAATCATTTACGCCTTCGATCATAAGTCGATCGTCAATAACGACATCACGATCTGGTTCGATAAGTACCGAAGTAGGTCAAGAGCAAATCGATCACATACGAGATGCTTTTGCAGTGTTCGACAAAGATATGACAGGTTCAATTACAACTGATCAATTCAAGTAAGACACTTCGGAGACGATGCAATAGTTTTACAGGAGGATGAGCAATCATTTTAGCAAAGTTCTTGATAGCTTTGGGTACAATATCCCTGAATCTGAGCTTGCCACGTTTGTGAATCAATTAGATATCGATAAATCAGGTGATGACTATTGACGTGTATGAATCAGTCAAGTTGACATAATTATTCTTTGTTTATTCTCAGGAACGATCGAATTCGAAGAATATCTCAGTTTCATGATGACGTTTATTAAAAAGAACGTCACAACAGAAGAAAACCTTCGAGACGCATTTAATCTGTTTGATCAAGATAGAGACGGCTTTATCAATGTTGATGACTTGCGAGAAATTATGACTAATCTAGGTGAGAAGATTACCGATGAAGATCTTGATGAAATGATACGTGAAGCGGACATCGGTATGACCAAGAAAGGAATACGAACTAACAAGAATCGATTTCTTCTAGATAAGGATTTCAAAGTTAATTTTCGTGAATTTCAACGAATTATGAGTTTTAAGTAAATATTACTCGAGCTTATCAAAAGCTTTCGTAGGATTACGAAGCAATTGAAATCAAGACAGATCGTTCAATAAATAGTTCTTGCAAACACTTCGTACATCAAAGACATAAATTTCTCATATACAATCTCTTCGTTGATAATTACACGATATGTAATGAACATAATATCAGAAATTGATCTCTCCATTTAGAGTTCTTTTTCCTTAGCAAGTCATATCGAACATCTTTATCTGATTTCACCATCTAAACAATCGATAACAGCAATAATTGAATATGATGTAAACAACAAAATATGACATCATCTCAATTGTTCGAGAAATATTGCATTTTATTACATACTACTGTAGATGAACGCGAAAAATTGCCTATTGTTCGACGCGTAGCATGTAAATTTTGTTTGGTAACGTCGGATTCACATTGACTCTTTTCCTTCTCGTCAATTAAGTAGATTAAGGATTATTGACCCATATATGATTCTCGGTTCTATGAGAAGAAAAAAGAGGCACAACTTTTTTTTTGATCGTTGATCTTTCTTTTTTAATGATGATTGAACGGTTTTCGTCATCTGATGCCTTTTTCTTTCTTCATTTCATTAAGTACGGTCGATTGCTTTAAAGTTTTTTCTTTTCAAGGTTATCATCATTATAATTATTCATCTAGCGTTTCCGCTGAACAAAGACGTTTGCATACGTATATGTGTGTATGTGCAGAAGATTATAAATCTCTTCATTCCGTTCAAATGAGCAGCAGTAACAAGAGGACAAGTATAAAAAAAGTATAGTCACGTGCAGCAGGAGGTCAGAAACAATAGTCAAGCTTCAAAAAGAAGGGAAGAGAGNTGACCACAAATGATAAGCGTCGTCTGTCTGTACTTGACACCTATTTGAATGTCCCATACATACGTACATATGTATGTACAAAAACGAACCAAGAAGAAATGTATGAATATTGAAGAGAAAGGGAGAGAGAGAGAAGACAAGATCATCTCAGTAAACTAATTAGACTAGCCAAGGTGTTAGATAGACTCCTTTTGCTATACTTATTCTCGTAATACAAACAATTGAGACGGGTCAATACTAATGAGAATGCCAATCAATTAGTGCTCATGGGTTCAGACAGTTTTATGCTTGTTAAAAACGAACCACCAATTACCTATTTTCTATGACAAAAGATAAACTTGCGCGTACTCATTTTTTTTTGTCTTTGATTCTTATCTGGTCATTTTGTCTTTGATCGCGACACATATGAAAAAAGATGCGATCTGGTTTTTGATTTTCTTCGTGGTCAATGTCTGTTCATTTTAGCCTGGAGTTATAGATAGGGACATCGTATTATTCGAAGCTATTATCCTGGAAAAAAAACGAGGATGGATCAACTTACTTTTTTCAACAACATTTGATGTGAATGAGACAAGTGCATTGTTGCACGCAATCGACTGATTCTTCTTTTTTTTTCATCACTAAGAAATGTGGACAGTGAAAAGAGGAAAAGGAGCGAAGTTGTCATATTTTTTTCTTTGTTTGATTACGTATGGGAGAGAGAGAGCGAGGGTTTATTAGGTAACCAATATGTGCACGCGCGCATCGTCTTGATTAACGATGGGGGTCAGTAGTACCCTATTGTCCAGTGAATGCCTCAAGAGACAGTTGGCACCAATACTGTTCACATCCTTTCTCTCATGCAGAGAATATGGATGATTTCCGTCGCAGTTCTAATCAGCAACGAAGGAGACATATAAAGAGGAAGTATGGCGTTAGAAACAGAGAAAAGAAGGCAAATCTAGAGATTTATCAATATCATTGCTGCTCTTTGTTGACCGTATGTTTAGACAGTCGAATAGGTCAAGAAAGAAAATGAAAGATTGAAATGTCTGACTTTTCGAACACCTGCAGATAGAAAAAACTTTTCTTTGTCGTCGCAGCATGCTTCCTCTGAGAGCTGATTTAGTCTGGTCATGTGTCGTTCACACACACACACTCTGCTGTTTTCTTTTTTCAAAAGAAATCGAACAAAGATCATGACATTTTTGCTATACATTCAGCTAACCATAATTGTAATTATTGTTACATTTGAAACTGATCTGACATGTCCTTTTTTTTCTCTCTCTCTCTGTCTTCCCTTTCTCCTTTGTGCTTCATCAAATGACATTATTCAATCTACTCTCATCCTCTTGCCATAAATGCCTCTGATCCGTAACTTGTCTTTTTTAATATTGTTAAGACTCCATATATCAAAATGTATTACATCTCGTCATATGCATATATGACTCGTAAAAATCGACAAGATGTTGCCTTTATTGTGTTCATGGAAATGAAGTGAACTTGATGACATTCTCAAGAGTAGTCGTGTGTATGACACTACAAAAAAAATGACGACAACGATAATCGAAGAGAGCCACTCATACTTCTACATATGAATACGAACGAACTGTTGATACGATTATTTCTAATCAATCTCGTTCGTGTATCTGTGAAGTTGTTTAATGTTGTGGATATTGAATGGATAGCGATCAAACATTGAACGCGACAATGTTTTGAACGGCATTGAATTGTATTCAACTGAGAATTTCTTGAAAGATATAATTAACTCTTTTCTCAAAAAAAAAATACTGTTTTCTCATAGCCATCAGATCAGAAAGCGAATTGGATTAATTAATTTTGGTCAATTCTAATGTTGTCATGTCAGTTGAATGTTTGTTCGATAGAAGCAACAAACATAATTCACCGATCGAAAGTTTAATCACCATGAGAAAAAGAAAGAACGAACGATTAGACATTGTAATCTTTACTTATTCTCTGCTAATAAAAGAAGCCACAATCATCTTAACCTTGCCGGTTTTTTTCTCTTTCGTAGTTTGTTAAAAATCATGCACGCGGTATCAAACCATTCAAGTGCATTGTTCATAAAAGAAACCTATAATATCGACAAATGTCATATCTTCAAATCACCCACCATTGAAAGTACTATTCATCGTACACTTTGTTCAGTCTTATTTACTTTGTGGTCATCTCGAATTATGATTGATCATAAATTTCACTAATAATACTAATCGTAAACACCATGCAATTGTTCTCAAGATTAAGTCAAGTAAAACACGACATTGAAGTAATCGGAAGACATTGATATCTGGAAAGACTAGACTGAAAGTACATTCTCTCGCTAAATGGATATATGCATGATATTTGTAGAATTTTGCCGATCCCTATAATTAGATCGTCGTCGGCTGTTATGCGACAAAAGATAATTTCGTATCATATGAGAGCCAAATTATTCTATCTCCTTGTAGATCTACGTATCGTAATCATAAATATTTATTTTCCGCCAGTTCGAGACCTATTTTATTTTGCATTCATACCAGATGCAGCAGTCTAATACCGATTATTTCTGACCTTTCTTCGTGGTATGAGAAAAGTTTCCTATCCTTGAGTATCATCAACGCAATCTATCGTTCGTCTACATGAGTATATCATTTGCACATACCTCGAATACAAAACTCTCGATAAATTGATCAAGCCTATTCTGGAGAATTGTCGGACATTAGACTATTGTTACGTGCTGATTTACAACGAACATAAAAGCCGTCTTTTTTTCTTCTTTGTCATAGTCGACTGATTTTGAATTATATGAATAGAATACAATGCTTTGTACCAGCTGGATCTGATTCGTTTTATGAGGTAATTCTTTTGTTGATAACAGTGACAATGAATACTGAGGGAGAATCTTTCGTCGAGTAAAACAAAAGGAAATCTATTAAATAACCTCATTAAGCAATCTTTCACCTAGGTCAATGACAATCCAGCTGCTTCTACACAATTTATCTGAACAGAAGAAATAGTAATATCATTCAAGTGATAACTTATTGAAAGAATATGTCCTTTGGCAATCGATCGTAATCAATACTACATCGTTCATATTTCAGAACAGTGTATTGCATCTATCTCTTATAAAACAAAATGAAAAATAATATTTCTGCGGCTATATCGCTCCCCAATTGCTATTGCATCATGATGTCTCGATACGGTCTATCACGTGAAAACTAATCGACGAAATAAAGTCGAACAGTAGACTATTTTGGACACTTGAAGTACATTCATGTGTTCATATCGATTGACGAGCATTAGCGTAAAAGAAACCGAGGTATTACTATCGAAAAGATATATTGATGAGTTCGAGATAAGAAAGTGAAACACAGAAGACACTAATCGAATGTCTTTGTTTCTCATATATCTTTGCTAATGACCAACAATTCTACTTAAATCATAAATTATCAGACCCATCATCATCATCGGTCAAGCAATGATCGAGATAACGTTGGATATGTATTGTCATTCGTCTTTGCACCATCGTTGTGTTGTCATATTTAGAAAGGAAAATTGCAATGAGGGATGTCATCAATCTTTTCAGAATTGAGAGCTTATGACGTTCGTGTGTATATGTAGTCCTTTTTCCTACCTAGGAAGAAAGATCCGGATGTGATTGTCACCTATGTAACTAATCGACAAATATCTCGGTGTAGAGTTGGCAACAGTCATAGGAAATCATTTTTGAATAACAATTGTGAAAAAAACGTTTTTCTTCTCAAGCATTTTGATCAATAGTTGAGCGAGAGAGAAGAAATATGATTTCTCTTTTCTTCCACTTTGACAACTAAAATATCTTATCCCTAGGAGACTTTCTGACAAGAAAATGTCGTCGTCTATATTGTTGTCTAACTAACATCTATCTCATGCAAGAAAATAAAGACTCTTCTTGCACCTGTATAAACTCTTGTACGAGGGACGTCTAATTTCAGCCTTGATTCTCCTATATGTCTCGACGATCTTCATCGTACATTTACCATCAACAACGTTCGCATTTCTCTTTCTTTTTCTTCTCCATCTTCTTCGTTGTCTGTACACAAGATTAACACTTCTCGTATAACAGAGTGACGATTTCGAGAACACCTGCACATATGAGAAGACGTGTGTAAGTGAACTGATATTTGAACAGTCAAATTTAGATGGCTTAAAGTTACCTGTTTACTATTGAGAGAAAGAAAAGAATCAAGGCTTTTGTCATCCTCTCATTACTCATCAGCGATGTCATCGCATGTATGAGATTGTCACCATCTGGTTTTGATTCAAGCTATTCAAATGCGTGTGCTGGAATGAGAAAGAAAGAGTGATAATCATTATGTACTGCATCCGTTCAGATTGTATATACGTGCCAAGGAAAGTGATACGGCTGCCTTTGTAGCAGCACTTCCTAATAGTCAGATATCGAGACTTCGGTATTTCGGGCGAGCATATGGTTATTTATATCGACTATCTCGAGATAGAAATAGAATAGAGTGGTTTTTATGACGTCTCTCGTACAGTAGCAGTCTTATCGATAGATGTTTTACTCAACTACAGATCACTTGATTTCAGACTTTTTCTTGTAGATTTTATGGCTATACTCGAGTTGACGAATTCTTCTTCAACATCATTTATTGATTTTCTTCGATGATATCATCTCATAGGTCATCGAATCCGTTATGATAAATCTTTTTTTATTTCCATCCATCTGAACAAGATTGACCTTTGATATTGTAGACAGAGAGAGAGATGTCAATGTGTACACATAATATGCTCGATAGCATTGAAGAAGATGAAGTTACTATAAAATAGGAACACCTGACGAGAGATTTACGTACTGTATTTGATTAACCATGTGATGAGAATGACAACTCTCGGCTATAGCTGCAATTGATTCAATTGAGCTAATTTTTTTCCATTTTCTTCCCTTTCCGTCTTTCTTTTTTTTTCTAGATAATGACTTATATCAATTCCATAACGTCATGTAACACTCGTTTGTCTTATCGGAGCTTCTTTTTTATACACTCTGTCAAATTTCTGGTGTAGAGATATAGATAGTCCAAGAAGCCTTCAATGAATCTTTTCATCTAAAGATGCATGGCGAACATAACTTTGAAAGAATTATTCGTATTTCTCTGGACGAATTTCCTCCTCATCAATATGGTGAACACTTATCAAACATTTGTCATACATTGGAATCAAACAACATTTATGTAAGTAGAGAGTACTAAAAATTGTTCTGTCAATTCTGATCATATATGATTGATCTCAATTGATTGAGACAAAACATGTTCATAGTCAAAGTCAATTGGCTTTCAGGTGTAAAAACTATCAATCATTGATGCAATAGTTTAGTGAACATATACATATATATATATATATATATATATATATAACGAATGATAAAGAAATACACAGGCGTGGCTCGTTACCTCATCAAACAGGCATATTCACGCGTCACGCAGTCTCGATAGGCGAACGGGTAGATCAAAGTGACCTTTTGCGACCGCATAAAACAAGAATAAGGAAAGACGAGAGAGATGTGTTCTGCAGATTGCATAAAAGCTCAAGTATAACTCATGTATATATATATATATACAATTCATACATCCGATTGCTCATTAGCAAACATCTCGCGTTTAGTTCAGTTGTCAAATTCATCGATGTGTTTTGTTTTTAATTGGAAAAAGATCGACGTAATCAAATCTTGAGCAAATAAATGAAAATACAAAAAATTAGAATGATTCTGTTAAGCTTTCTCTGCCTCTCTTTCCTCTCTTTCCGTTCGTTCAGATTATCACACAAATAAGAACGAACGCAACATCTTTTCGAACCACTAATCTTCACGTTCACCCAATTAAACCAAGCTCGTCTTACTGTCTACGAAGCTCAAGGGCGAATAATCAAAGTCTCTTTTGTTTTTTTTTTCGTCTAATGAGCCACTTGCATGTTCTCGTAGATTTCGGTCATTTCGTTTTTATATAAAAATCAACTGTCTCCCATCCATATGCTTGAATGCATTTAAGGCAGGACACATACACATATATATACTTGACTGTCAAGCAAGCATATCATCATCATAAGAATGATGGACGAGGTGAAATTAGTGATGTGTGCGGGATCGATTGTTTGATCGTCATCGGTTTCGCCTCCTTTCTCATTTAGTCATTCAGATCAATTCAACTCTTTGTCATATTGACTTTTTTTTCTGTAGTCGAAATAGGCTCTCCTAAATAAACACTATGCATTTTACTATTCAATGTAGACACTCGAGGGTGATACATGACACACATGAAGATCGACCGAAGTATACGGAAGACATTTTTGCATATATCTATATCTATGCGTATACATACAGGTTCAATTTTCTCGCTTCAGTAAATGTGAAAGATAGTTGATCATTGTAAATGATTGTAAAAAAAAAGGGAAAATAAGATGTTCATCTTGACATACAATCTTGTGATACAAATTGATATACATATAGAATCGAAATCGTGTCGTGTAAATTGAAATTCAACCAACTGATTTTCAATTTTTCCTTTTTCTCTCCTATTCAATCACTAATCTTCACCATCCGTCTCAATTTCTCTCACCTCCGGTATTTTATTTTATGTGTGCGTATGCATACGCGCGTTTTCGATTGTTCACACAAGTGACACATACATTTACGCATTTGATGTATTCTTTGATCATTCATCGATTTTTCTTTGTGATTAGTATGCTCACCGACTCGACTCTCCGAGCGATCAGTTCTAAGCATACCAAAAAATTACGTGCATCAATGAACAGAACATGATAAGCCGTCCCGCCAATGATCATATGAAATAAAATCGAAAGTCGAACGAAAACGACTCGAATTACAAATCTACACGTCAACAAACTAGAAAGAACAAACACACACACACATTGCTGTATCCAAATTTCAAACTGAAACCCAGATAAGGAGGGATATAATGCACACGTTCATCTTTTCTTAATTAAGATTAAGTTTTTCTGGTCGGAAAAAGATGCGTATATACATGATAATTGACTAGTGCGCTGTTGATGTGTTACGCGAAACTCGTCTCACATCGATATGATAATGAATATCGAGAGAAGAAAGACATGGTGAAGCAAGTGCACAAACGGTCCTTTCATATCTGTACTAATAATAAACGTTTTTCTCTCTTTCTTTTTACTTGCTCTTCTTCTTCTCCTTCCCTGCCTGTCGACACAGAGAAATAAGGGAGGAAGAGAGAGAGAGGGAGAAAGGATAATTGGACCGTTTCTTTTTTCTCGTGTGTTAGAGAATGAGAGAGAACAAGAGAACGGTCAGTTGAACCGAGCGTATAGTATATGTGTATTCAGTAGATGCAGCAGCAGAAAGGCGATGTTCATCAACACATTGCCTGTGGTATCAATTCTTTTACTCATCTTCATAACCAGATATCCAACATTTTCATTACTCCTTCCACCATTCTATTGGAATCAGACAACATTCAGGTAAGATAGTTTGTATCAAGAAATGGTCAGCGATAAAACCAAATCAATTAATTGAAATTTTTCACCATACATTGCACACACGATATCTTTTGTTCAGTATGATTGATAGACCATTATAATAGAATCTCGGACATTGTTAATGAATAGAAATATTTAGACTTCACTCATTTTCTACGTTTGTCTTCTCCTAGTGATAGTATCACACATTGAAAAATCTCTTGATTAATATCAGTTAGCGATAAGAACAAAGATCAATATGTAAGAACAATATTTATACAGATCGAGAAATTAGAATGGTATCTTTAATAGAAAATGACACAATTCTTTTCTTTCGGATGATTGTTTATTTATTTAACGAATTAAATATCTTACGAGAAGAAAGAAACCTGCTCGATGTTAAGACGATTTGTGTTTCTATTGAACATGGAATCGTGCAACTGTTCAGGAGTTGTTGAGTCAATCTATTCATTTCAACTACTTATGCTATTCACCATTCGTCACTTAATTGCATTGCTCACCACGCGCCTGTCTATCTGTTTGTTTGTTTTCATGTAAAAAAAAGACGGACTAACACCCGTGAAACAGACGCATTGGATTAGTTATCAAAACATACAGGATGTTCATTGTATTTGTAGACGTTCGTCGGTGGACAATGATGTTCTCTACATTTCATCATTCAAGGATGATCAGATAACTGATGAGAGAACATGATTGTCTCAAGAGACTACAACATAACTTATCCATCGAGTCCCTACTGAGATCAGACGAGTTTGATTTTCGTCAGGTTGATTTAATTGAGAAAACATTTGTGACTTGTAAGGTCAATCGAACAATGTACTGAAACAGTCAAGTAAAATTATCTAATCATAATTTTTCGATGATTCTATTTAGTAAAATATGCATGTAATTGATTTGATTAGTCTTTTAGAGAAGCAAATGTCAGATTTAAAGTCGATTGCATCACATGAAGATATACATCGATCGACATAGTTATTCCTCATTTTTGTTTCTCTCATTCTCTTGTTCGAAAGGAAATATCGGAGAAAAACTTTCCCTGTTTGTTTCGATGGCATTAAATGTCCTCTGCTAAGTGTCCATCTGTGCTACATATACAAATGACTTTTCAGTGTTCACGTCTTCGGGCGATAGTAGCGGGTGTACTTTCTTTTTTTCTCTTTAATGTGTTTATATTCATTTTTCTCTAGTGTATGTGTCTGTTCATAACAGAGCCCTAACGGCATCTTATGTTCATCGTAGGCCTTGACTAGAGATATTTTCTTTTTAATTAGATTTCATTCTCGATGTTTTGTTTTCACGTATTGTTGGAAAGAAAGAGAAAAGAACGTTGCACTCTTGAAATCAAATAAATTTTTCTCCATTTGTTTACATTTGTTTAGGCCGTATCAAGACGGTTCATTAGTTTTTGAAGTTCGTCTGGGTGATGTTATGGATTTGATATGTCCATTCTATGACGAACAACAATCTTATATGACAAGTGAATTAGAACAATATGATATCTATCGAGTCTGTTTTCAATAATTTCTTCGCGAAAATTTGCATAAAGTTGTTTTCCTTTCTAGGTATCCGAAAATGAATATCAAACTTGTACGATTAATCAATATAACAACGATCCTCTCACCCGTCGTATTATAACATGTAATAGTCCATATGATGTGATGAAATATACGCTGAATTTTCGTTCGTATTTGCCTATTCCCAACGGATTTGAATTTCGTCCGAATCAAACATATTATTTCGTCTCAACATCATTGAGTCATTCACAATGTAATCGACTGAAAATTTTTGTACATGATTATCGTAAGTAAAAATCTCGACTATCTCTCGATGCGAACGCTGTCGTTGTTTTGCTTCAATGCACTTTCGTAGTTATACAAATGAGACGACATGATTGTGTAAGAGAATTGATGAAGTGTAGTAGATTCGATAGTTCTTCGCTCGAGCGCGTTTTTCTACTGATTACTTGAGAGAAAGGAATCAGCGAATGACTAGACAAATCCAATAGTGACTATTATACATATTCACCAATTACTGAACCATAAGCGATTAGTTGTCTGTGAAAGAATCAGTTTTCATCATTGCATTATCTCAACAACTTATGTTTTCAAACATTGATCTAATGAATATTCGAGTGTATTTACCACGCCTTTTGTATTTCTGTTCAAGTCATATGAATGATTGGAATGTTGAGAATAATAGTGATTAGAACTAGATGAACGAGCTGTCGGCTTCTTTTCTACCACTTTCTAGAGTGCGTTGTTTTTTACGTCATCGATATGCTATGCATGACTTCGTCATCAATGTAAGATATACTATTAGTATTTCTCTTCATGTCTACGATAACGACTGAGTAACAAATAATCTTGTTGTCGAGATAAATTACTATCATTGTCTATCAATCATTCCTGTCCGATGTACTTCATCGAATGCTTGACCATAACTTTGTTATTGTTATAGACAAAATCGAATTCGAAACATGTTTTTCTTAATGATCTATTTAGATCGTGTATCAATGTCGACGAGTACATCATCATCTTCATCATTTCTTTCTAATCCAGAATATAAACCTCTATCTTTTCCTCATTATTCTCATCATCGACATGATTCATCTTCATCGGCTGTACATAAACATGACCAACGTCCTTTTCTCCACGCGATCAAAGCTCAACGTCACAGTGATCCATATTCGATCAAATGGATCACAGAAGGACCCTATCGAGATACAGGTAAGTCATTGTTATGTGAAAAAGGAAATCATGTCTTTGTTTCGTTTTGTCAATAGATAAGTCTTATGGGACACGAAATATCGTTGAAACATCCGTTTCGCCACCAAATATGCTTAGTCTCGCATTGAGCTCTTCGGCAAGAAAGATCTCCATATCAGGTTCTCTTCTATGTTTTCTATTTCTTCTAAGATAATATCACGAAATGGTTTTTATTTTTTGACACCGGTGTTTCTCGAAAGTTTTACTATAAAATTCTGTTTTCTTTTTGTCTCTCGCGAATTGGAAGGAGATCTTGATCTATATACTCATCGTGTGTACGGGAACAAATTGATGGAAATATGATCATTGTGTTGTTTTCTTTTTCGGTTTTTTTTTAAATACTTTATTCATCTTTAAATGCACAGAAAATAAACTATCAGAATAATTCAATTTTCTCTGCTCAACCATCAGAATCGAAACAATGTCACTGGTCATCATGAAACGATTTGTAATTATTGTCTACACGATTGCAAAATCACAACGATTTGTAGGTTATCACATCGTGTTACATACAGATATTGTCGTCAAATAGTTTTAGTGAGGTTATGTAAGTCGTCATCATTGATACATATTACATATGTACATGAAAATAGAGATGATGCTAATGAACGTTGTTATTTTTTGCTTTTGTGTCATTATCTGTGTGTTTTTTCCATAATAATGAAAAGATTTGTACATGTAGAAGAGAGATGAGTACTATGTCAACTAAGAAATTTTATCCATTGAGTTCTTGGTGTTGAAGACGTTTTGGAGATGAACTCTCTGTGGCCCATGAAGGGACGGAGTGGAACAGGTATTTCTACACGTTCTTTGTCCTAAAAAAACATCGGTGAAATGAAACTTTTTAGAGCTATGAGGACAATCTCTTACTGGTTTCCAATTTGATTCAATGATTGCTGTCAGCATGCGCGGTATGGCCATAGCTGTTCCATTCAACTAAAATGAAAAATAGTGTGTTGTCAATATCTTAAGATCGATGTTCAGACATACTGTATGGACGAATTTTTCTTCACCATTATCATCGATGTATTTGATATGTAACCGACGCGATTGAAAATCAGTACAATTGGATGCACTGCTTATCTTCAAACAAATCAAATTCTTCTGTTGTAATCGAATGAGATAATTTATATCAAACATACTTCGCCGTAAAACTTCTTCGCTGGCATCCAAGCTTCGATATCATATTTTCTGTAAGCAGAAAGTCCAAGTTCTTCCGATGGCATATCAAGTATCCTAAGAATATATGTTCAAAAAGAACTTCAATTGTACAAACACCATCAAACCTGAAATGTAATCCAAGTTCTTCGAACATAGTTGCTTCTAGTTGCACAATTTCTTTGTGCATTTCTTGCGAAGCTCTCTCATCATCCGTTGTCACAGCAAACATTTCCACTTTATTAAATTCATGTACACGATACAGGTTACCTTCTGTTTTTCCACCAGGTAATTCAGCTCGATAACAACGACTGCATGATGCTAGCCTATCAAAGAAATAGTCATCGAAAGAAAAGGAAATACTTTGGTGAGATGTTTGTACTTACTTAAGAGGTAACTCATCTTTACGAAATGTGTTATGTTTGAGAAGACCAGCGAGAGGCATTTCAGATGTACCAGCAAGACAATATCGACCAAATTCTTCACCGTAATCCAATTGATAAACTTGAGATCGTTTACCTCGTGTTGGAAAACCACATGATTCCTAAGAAGTCAGCATAATCCCTTTGGAGTTTCTATCCAAAGAAAGTCTCTTACAATAATGCCTCGATGAATAATGTCAGGAACCGAAACTAGTTTAAATCCCTATTAGAAATTGCGAATATACAACGATACATGACTTTTCGAATATATATGACTGACATTTTGTGTGAGTTTTTCAAACGCATAATACATTAAAGCACGTTCTAAACGCGCAAAATCACCAAACAGTGCATAGGCACCTCGAAATGACACATGGCCCATATTTCTACGAGTACAAAAAGAACAACGCAGTCCATACAATTGCACGAACTTCTAAACTCACTCTAATTGAATCATATTCAACTCTTGACCGATTTGATCGACCGCAGGCCAAGAATCTGTCGTATCTAAAACTAGCCGTGTATTTTCTTCATGTCTAAGTGGTTTTCCTTACCTGGCTTCTTTCCAACTTCGCGAATTATACGTGCTTGATCTTGAGTACTGGATGACTAGATGAAAACACACAGTAAAGAAAATCTCACATAAGACTCACTCACCACGTCAGGATGTGTGTTGTTGGGTAATCTCAAAGCACGATTGTATAAATCTTGAATTTTCACTTTGATCTGATCCTAAATTTGACTGCAGATCATGAAAATATCGTTGTCATCAATGATTTACTTCGCCTTGAATTGGATCCAGTTTCTTGTCTTCAATACGATGAAAAAGAGTTTGAACATCACGATGTAGAGCATGCTAGAAAATCGCTATTGAACCAGACTAAAGAAGATCAAGGAAATGTTTCCATACAATTTGTTCAATGTCAGCATATTCAGTTTCTTTTCTTCGTTTGATATTCTCTGCGATCGCTTGAGAATTCTCAGCATTTAATATATAATCCCAGTCAAGTACAGCTGAACGAAGATCGAGTTCAACGTATGGATTCAACCGATTGATATATGTTTTTACTTGCTCTAGATATGCACGATAATCTTGCCAGGGATTGAATTTCGGTGGTGAATTCGAATGAAATCGAACCGGCAAACGTAAAACATGTTTTATTCGATACATATCTATCTTTTTCTTATATACATCATAATAAAATGTGGTCTACATGTAAGTGTGATAGTACACTATTCGATCTTACCAATTCAAACAACTGACAAATCAGAAATAAAATAACCGATAGATGGCATTGTCGGAACAGAAATTATCGTCTAATTATTATATATATGAAAATTCAGCTGTAGACATGATCAAAGCAGAAATTCATCTATTCTAGACTGACAGTGACATGCAGTTGTCCTATTCAATGAACTTTTTTCCTCATTAGTGCTATGTTATCACATGTGCTATATATGTGAATGTATATTAGTTGTCATTTCGTCTGTCTTTTGAAGACCAGTATGCATCTATCGAATAAGCAGCGTGTAATGAATAAAACATATACGGTCTTATCGAATAAGTATTGTTCATCTTATGTTGATACTGACCAACAAGATCAAATGCATTCGATTATGGAAAATACTGGTCGATTATTATCACCATTAGACGAGAGTCGTTTTTCTACATTTACAAAGTATAAGATCAAACAGCCAGCTAGCACAATTATTGTTAATGAACAGCAACAACGATATTTCGATTCACCAACAATGATTGTACCAGATGACGATGATGAATACATTCCGATTAGTCGTTGTTCGAACAAAACATCATCTGCTCTGATTGAATCGAATTTAGATGAGACAGAACTTAGTGATCTTTTAATATTTACAAATCGTACGTAAAATCATTCGTGTAATTCTTTCCGTATATGAATCTTTCTTCTTAGCAAATCGATTGTTATCTGAATCGATGCGTGTCGTTGCCAGTCGACATCCATCATTACAAGATTTGAAATATATCAATGACGTTAGTAGTCGATTAGGTGATTCATCTTTACTTGTAAAAGAGAAGGAAGAACCTGTCTATCAGGAGCTGATTCGGATTGAACGCCTAATTACTCCACCACTGACGGATCATATCAATGATGTCGATGAAAATAAAGAAAATCGGCCACCACTGATGCCAATTAAATGTCCAGTATCGCGAATACCGGTTTGGATACCATCATCTATAAGTAAGACCAAGAAACACGAAGACATCAAAAAGAAATCAACAACAAAACCATGTCTTGTTGGTAAATAATTATTGTATAAACTATTATTAAGAAAAAAGCGATATCATATTTAGATATATTGGATCAATGGTCGTCGATGACACCTAAACTGAAAGATTTGTTAACAGATACACGAAAGATGCCTATCCGTGTATGTACTTCTCGTTATTTTCTCTTCGATAATCATACTAATTACTTTCTTTCAGATGCCTCAGCTAACAAAGAATAGTAGCGAGTTTCGCCGTCTGAAACAATTATTAAACGATTTGGAAATAACCACATCTTCATGGACGAATGCGATCAATCAATGTCGTTATGTTCTTCAACATGCTCAACAGCAATTTCATCGTGGATAAGATCTTCATTCATCTCTAATCACGTTCTCTATCTGTTACTGTTAGTCGTTTTCCCAGTTAATGTATCAGTCAAATCAATAGTTTGAACTATTTTCAATGTGATTGTCAGTTGTTGCTTTTTATTTTCAAAGATTGTCAAACATAGTTTAACAAATATCGTTGTATCAATGAATCAAATAAAGAGTTATTCGACGTTATCCAATGTATGCACATGTCCACATCGACGTCTATCTACTTCACTACGATTGTAAATCAATAAACAACGTTGTAGGTCTTCATGTTGGTTATGATACACTGACGGTATGCAAAGATTTTCATCGTCTAATCCATTACAAAGCATTTCAAAACAGAAGTTATTTCAATAATCATCAGACATACATGGCTCGATGTTTTCAAGAAATTTGGCCTGACGTCGTAGATTAGCGGGCGAATTTAGTCGTCTCTTCTGTGCTCTGTTTCTTTTTCGAGTTGTTTTTTTACGTTTTTCTTCACTTTGAATGAGATGATTTACAGTAGCTAGACAGACGTTGAGTTGCTCAACTAGTTCTTGAATATTGTTGTGTAATGATCGGCATTGTAGTGGGGTGTTTGATTCTTTGGCAAGTACTTCTTGTACGATAATAGTTGATAATGAAGTTTGAAGTGGTATACGAGGAGCAATCGTCGAGGAAAAATGAGGGACAATCGAAGAATTAGTCGATGTTAGTTGCCGCGATACATTGTCACTGACTGATTGAAAATCAATTCACAATTCGACTATTCGTCATTAATCATACCGAGTTTCGTAGCTGAATGAACGATATCTTCTTTCAAGTGATTATTATCGTCGGACAGAACATGCAATTTACTTGACTCTAATGATACATTCGATAAATCACATACAGGAATGACCTTCAAATTAGTCGTGTTCATCTTGTTCGACATTTTGTCTTCCAGTGGTATACAATAGTCAAATTACACGTATAGAATATATGTTTTCATACTATTTTTGCTAGTCGATAGTTCATCTGGAAGAATCCCATTCATTGCCTGTCGTGATGAGATTTGTACTTTAGCGAGTAGATGTGTTTCATCTATATGCGAGATATTCTTCAGTAGAACATTGTTTTCTACTTTGTTATTCCTTGGAGTGCAAGTATTATATTAATCTCAAAACTCAGTTTGATTCATACAAAGAAATAGAATTTCCAAGTGATTCCTGTACTGAAAAGTTCCTTGTACTCATAAATACCTTTGCTTCTCTTGTGCGGAAGATTAGATGGTATAGCTAAACATCGAATTTTGTCGAGTCTTTGAACGGCAATCATGTCTTGAGAAGAGATTTGACGAACAGTAATCGTATTTCGATAACGAGACTGACGTCCAGTGCATTTCTTTCGTTTCGATCGTATATGTTTTCGGTGACTGCTTTCATGTTGTCTTGATGAAGTTCGTATAGTTGATGATAATAAGCAGGAGGGAAACAACGGATAATTAAAGCCGAGATGACTTGTTTGTTTACACTGAGATAGATCGATTGTCATAATTCATTCAAGATGTAATGAATTAATTTGGAATTTTGATTAATAAATTCAATAGATCGTATAAGATTCTTTAATTAAGCCGAACGAAATAAATGATGGATTATCCTTTGTATTTTTCCTGTCGGTTGTTGATTAAGGCAACTTAGAGAGGTAAATAATGACCTATATCTATTTCAACTAACAAGAAATCAAACAAAAAATATATCAAATAAATGAATTTCAATATAATTAGCTGGCGGCTAGATTTTGCCTCTTTCTTTTAACAAGCCGCCGCAAACATGTTCTCCCATTTTTACCTGCCTCACGTGACATCCGAACAAACAGGTTAGTTTCGAAATATTTCATTCAGTGGATAATTATTAAAGACGTTAAGTACGGAGAAGATTGATGGATAACATATGTTCGAGCATCTTCTCTTCGACAAGAGATACAAATCATGTGAGATTTGAATATTTGTCAATTACACTGATATTCTCCGGAAGTTATTAGTGTAAATGGTAGTAGATAATTGATTTTCAAACCTGCTTTTCATATCTTCTTCTCCTTCTCATTACCAAACGAAAGAATAGCTATCTATTGTCATGCAAGTGAGAGTGGTTACTTGTTGACATTTATTTTGACGTCATTGGCTTTGTAATTGTAATATTTTTGTTCATTGAAAGTATATCTAACACAAACTAGATAGTTTTCCGAGCTATTTGTTTGACCATGAATAGACAAGAGTCTACTATAAACATTCCACACAGATACAGACAACAGGAGACAAATAACAAGCTCAGTAGACGGAATAGCCTTGCATTTATCATTATATAAATAACACATAAGACATTCATACTAAATCCAGGACATAGGTCTTGATCAAATCTGTCATTACATTTCCATATCTCTGAACGAAAACCTTTGATAATAAGGAGTATCTTATTATCTTCTGCTTTTGACTTAAAGGGAAAGAGAACTACAGAATCTTCTTATTTAGTATAGTCAGTAAGAAGTCCTGGACTTTTGTCGTTTCACACAGCTCGAAAGTGCTTTATTTTCAAGACATACGTCATTTAATCTCCATGTAATCGGATGTCACAAACATATAATCTGTTAGGTATAGAAATGAACGTCGTCTGCTTGTTAATGCACGTCTCTTTCGCTCTGTCTCACTTTGCTTTTGTTCAGTGCCAAAGGCCTGGCATAAGAAACGTCCAAACAGCAAGTAAGTACAATAAGCAAACATTGATAGATATTTCAATAATCATAGAGTGCGCACCCTCGAGAAACAGACAAAAGAAAAGAAGGAAAAAAAGAAAGAAAATTGTCAAAATCTAGCCACTATTCTCTAAGCATTCAATGCAAGAATATTGCATAGTGTATTCATTTTCCTGTACTTCCCTTTCTCTTCCCATCTTTTATTAGCACGCAATGGATAATGTCACACAATGAATAAGGTAAGATAAATTTTCATATCTTTCCACAGTTGTCAAGATATGATTATGCACGTGCTTTTCCAAGCGAGATCATTTAGCTTCTCATGCAAGTTCCTTTCGGATAATGAATACAAAAGAGTGACGTACTTCAATCTAAATTACTCATAAGAAGCGTAATTAGGTATAGTTAAATGACTACAGAGAATAGCTTAACATGGCATATCCGTTTTCGAGTCATGGTACGTATGTTACAATGTAATTTTCCGAAATTGTATCAGATACTGTGTAATGTTTTCTTTGAAGAATAACATTTTTTGTTATAAGGACAATGTGCTAATTGAACAATGAACCTCATAATCATATTAGGATGATAAATCTTACAGCACACATCAGCTAAATGAACATCAATCGGCAAACAATGGAACATGAAATTCCGACTGCGAGACTATGATTTATGTCACTTCTTTATAGCGGCTATTTATAGTGAATGTTTGTTGCAATACTTTATCACATCTCAGACAGAAAGATTTGTTTTTCAGAACGATTGAGTAACGAAAGGGAGCAATATTCGAAGATATGAAACTGTAATTGCTGATCGAAAATGTTATGTACCTGCAGGGTTGTGCGTGACCTTTTGCTAGAGGGCACCGTTATTGCTTCAACTTCGATACCCTACAAGTTTGATATCAAATGAAGGTCCGTAAAAGTCGAATGTACAGCTATTGTCGTGAATTTCAGAGAAGGAATTAAAGCTGTACAAAATACTCAATCACCAAAATATTGCACACGTTGTCCCTCTTTACTATCTTCTTGTCTATTTTACTCCTTCTTCTGCTTCTAAAAGTATTTTTTGCTTTGTAGTATGCATGACGTGCGTTGGGATTTACTCTCTTTTCTTCTTCCTTCTTTGACTGTTCAAGTACCCGGGCAAAAATTGTGGAGAAACCTAAATATTGACGATCCGAGTATTTCCATAGATTTAATTCTATCTCTGAAACTTGGGACGATAAACTTATCGATTAAAATGATGATGGTAGCGCTAAATGCAGCTTTTTACAAGCTTTCATTTGGTATAAAATTTGTAGGGTAGCGAAGTTGAAGAAACAACACTGCTCCCTTGTTATGCACAACCCTATAGATTGAGACAAGGCAAACGGAGAAGATGGTAGACACACTTGCCAAAAGCGCATTTATTTCCGTTTTCATCTATTTGTGACTATATATAAATGATAGAATTCATCTCTTGTCCTGGTATTCTCAGTTAATTGTTAGTTTCATTACGGATACAATTATAGTAAGATGGTTTTCGTCAGATCAAAATTGCAATTTTTAGAATGACTGCCACCAGCAGAGTTGTTGATTGCTTTGAATAGCAGTGAAATAGTAACCAGAGGAAAATATTTTCTATTTTCGCTTGCATACTTCGTTTCATATGGTCATTAAAGATGTTTATGAAGTGAATGAACTGTGTTTAGGATGTTTGATTAACGTGTGGAATGTTCTAATTGGTCCATTGAGTTCAAACTTCGAGAAGATTGCTTGAAAATGAAGACAATTACGATACATTAACGCATAGAAAGTAGTTAACATTGACATGATATCAAGGATATTCGAGTAACCTCATCAATTATCTGTCATTTCCTACAAAATAACATCAGTTGTCGTTCAATGAGAATGAGTGTGCTGAAGACGAGTATGTCGAGAATAACGAGGAAGTCGATGCAAGGACATAGGCATACGCATGACGCATATGTCTATCTGCTGTTATCTGGTCAACGATAGAAGAATCAGCAGTGACAAGCAAGAATAGAAACATGTGTATGTCTATAAATGTAGATTATACAGACAGTAAGCATGTATCCCAGTGCATTTACTTACTAGGTTACTCGCTGTATCTCTCTTAGGTTCGCATTTTTTTCCTTAGGGATTTTGCATCTTTTCTTCTCACGCTTTCTTTCTTTCTTCTTTCGCTACTGAATGGTAAAGAGACAGAGAGAGAGAGATACAGAGAGCATCAAAACTGATAGCCTCAGGTTTTATTAGCGACCTCGCGTTCAGTTTAAGTATGTATTTGTGTGTTGGTGATTAAGACAAAAGAGAAAACGATCAAGACAGGCAAGTTAGTTCTTCCTGAGAGGAAAAATAAAAGAATTGAAGCAAATGCCTGTTCGTCAGCATAATATCCGTTTCTTATTGACTGAGTTTTCTCGATTCGAGAATATAAGGTAAGTAGGTGGTTGGTGACTGAACTGTTTCTAATCCGCATATTTTTCATCTTCTTTTATCATGATTATTACGTTTACATATTCATGTATTCTAGCTTCTTTTTTCCTGCGTTCATAATGATACTTCACTATGATTACTCTGAAATTATATACCTTCTTACTATAAATGGTTTTCTCCTTTACTGTCACTTGTATTTTTTTCTTTGAACATGATCTTTTCTTTTTCTCCGCATTGACTTATAGTTGATTAGAGTAAACGAAAGAACGAGAAGGATGAACTACCAAATGTCTTAATTATTATGATACATAAATTTTCCACCAACATCGTGTAACGCTCTTCGCGACGTCAGAGTTGTGTCCCTCATAGTAGCAGATGTTCCACCTTGAGTAACGGCTCGTAACACACAAGAGATTAGAGATCGATCAAAATGAACATAACGCAGAGATTATGTCTCCTCTGGAACATTCTTCGAATGAAAAACAAAACATTGCTTAATTAAGTGACTCGCATTCTGTAATGAGTAATTATCCATAAGATTTGTCTAGTCTGCATCTAACAAGGTAGGAAACGATTTGATTTCATGTCCTCTAATGAAATGCATTTCGAGCTTAAAAAATCTCCAAAAATAACTAGTGTGCAATGATATAATTGTCTCGTACCTCTTGAGAATGCGCTGTCTTCACTTGATATTTATATATTCATGTATAGATATTCACTTATTTTGCTTCATTGTTCTTAGGAACCATCGTAAATTAATGAGATCCTGTCCTGATTAATTACTATATTTTCAAGTAAATTAACTATTGGAAAGATTTTGCATGTTCCACCTGAACGCGATAATCTTAAGGGAAACTTAGTAAAGCTCAACGAATCGTAAAATTGGCCGAATTGGACTCGTATATATAGTGAAGACTCTTTGGTTCCTGACTTCTTTTTTTTTCAATAAGTCATCATCGAAACTGGTTTAACAATGCAAAATACTTTTCTACGTGCAATATTTGTTGCCATCAATGGTCTGATCTTTGTCGGATCGATTATACTCAATCTCCTAGCTATTGTATATATTTTATCTACACGAGATAAAACAACGATTGCAATGCTTGTGGTTAATTTAGCAATAGCTGATATGATCCATGCAAGTATGTGACTGACGTAAACGCTTTCATCTCCAATATATTTTCGTTTCTAGTGGGCATTATATTCTTTAGTAGTAATTTGTTTACCCGTAGTTGGGTGTTCGGTGAATTTGGATGCATATTTAGTTTAACGGCTGACGTACTTTGTACTGTGGTATGTTGATACTAATCCGCGAAATTCTTTCGTAGTTCAAAAAGGTGAAAAGAGATTGATTCATATTCAGATAAGATACTTTTCTTCTTAGAACAATCTTCTTATTGCAAAGAAAACCGAATCGAGATGTTTTTTTGATCGAAGATATTTCGAGAGAAGTTCAGCAGGCGATGAACGTCCGTGAAAACTGATAGTAATCATCGTTGACGATTTCTAGGTTGTAATCTACTACTGAGTAATAATCATGCAAACGAGATCCATATCATAGTGCATGACTCTAGAGACAATTTAGTACACTGTTGAAGCGAGATAAGAGATTTGAAGAATGTCTGCATGTATCATTATAAACTAGAAGAGATAGTTATTTTTTTCCACCTGAAAATGATTTTCAATGAATAATTTGATCTGTAGAAGGAATCGTTTTTCGTCAACGAACGACCGATCACTGGAAAAAGCTGATTTTCTGCTACTGATTACACTATTGACACATTCATTAATTTAATGTCTTTTATTATAACTAAATTATGGGCATAATATTTCAGCGGAGGACTGGAAAAAAGCCATTAGTAGTTAATAAGGGAAATGTGTGATGACGTGCAAAGGGCACAGCAAACTAAAAGACTGAAAAATAGTTAACTTATTAAAAGTAATCATCTATCGAGAAATGTAGGCTGAACACAAAATTATGTTTATCTATTTCTAGGTTATTGTCTATACTGTTGCAGCTTTAAGTTTTGAGCGTTATATCGATGCTCGTTCGACATTAACAGCGAAGTTTCGCTCTTTAATCACATTTGGCTCCTTAGTGTTGATTTGGACGCTGGGATTACTAGTACCGTATCCATTTATTTTTTATACATATCTAGCGGAATCCAATAGTCCGCCGAGTAATAATAGTCTGAAAAATTCCACACCAATGTATACATGTCAATCGCATTTAAGTGAAAGAGAATTACTTGTTCATGAAATCATCTTATACGTCATCGCATTTATAATCCCATATTCGATAATTGTTATATTTTCATTGAAATTATTGAAATTTCTACGCGATTGGTTGAAACGGAAAGAAAAATTAACGCGTACAAGTGTAGCACGAAAACGAACACGCGGTGTTAAACTTGTTCTTTGTATTGTCTTATCATTTCTTATCTGCTATACACCATTTTGGGCATTCAAATTTTATACACGTTTTATTGTTGATGAAAATGTTGTGCGACGACCTGTTCTACAACGCATTCTCTCCTATGTACATTTACTTGTTGTTTTACTTAATCATTTCGAAAGTATTCTCAATCCGTTATTTTTTATTGTTTTAACGGAAAGATTCTGTTTGACATTTTCAAAACATCGACAAAGACGTTCCAGGTTATTTGGAACACCCTCATCAGCCATTATCCTGGCTGGCGGAAGAAAATCGATGAAGATGGCAGCTTCAACCTCAACTGTTATCGCAAAAAGTGCCAAAACCAACGGTCTGCTAGCTGGACATAATAATCACTACGACAATAAAGAGAAAATGCCTGTCATTGTTCAGTCGCTCTAGTTGTCTTCTTTTTATAGAATCAAATAAATGTATCAATCATGATATATATTCAATAGTTCAACGAAAGATGTGTATTTTCTTATTGTAATCATGTGTTAGTTGATAATAACCATAATAAAAACATCTTCTCAAGATAAAATGTATTTTTTTTGTCTCTCGTTTCAGCACGAGAATGATTAGCTCATGTATTAGGTTGTAAACGTCTTCACTTGTTTGAGGAATACAAAATATTGCAAGGTCATTTTGAATATACATTGACCGGCTGCAAGTGCGTTTAAGATCTAATCTTACTAGATATTCGTGAATAATTATGATAATTATGTGTGAATTCAATCGCGGAACTCGTATTTTCTTTCATGATTTTGAAAAATCAGTGTACGTAATGAGATCACTGTCTCATGACTTTATCAAAATCAACAAAAACGAATAGTGTTCTGTTTCTTTTTCTTTACGATGGTTACTCATACGATGTTTTTCGTTTTTCTCGTTGTCAACTGAAATGCTTTCGTTTTGAGTGATTATTTGCCGTCTACGAAAAATCTGAAGTATGCGACACGGGTTTGCCAAGAACGCTGTGTCATGCATATTTTTTGTCTTTTCTGTGCTCAGATGTAATCTCATAAAGTAGAGAGAACCTCGTTGGTCGTAACGAAAAAAACTAAAAGTTGTTTTCGTACGTAATTTTTATACATTTTCTTCTCTACTTCCTTCGCAATTCCTCGCATACATTCAATCAACACGATTCATCGCTAGTAGTTCGAGATCAATCTCGTCAAATGGGAAACTCTTTATCTGAATTCAGTAAACTTAAAGACAAATCTCAGAATTCTATCGACGCAGATATTGACGATACCAGTTGGCTCAAAGCTGTTGACAATTCGTTCGTTTACGTATGGTGTGATGAATCCATCGGCACACAGAAATTTGTCAGCGATGCTAACAATACGCTGAGAAATATTGCGTCTATCGCCAATCCAAAGCGGCAACTTGTTCATACTTTCAACGAATTGGACGCTTGTAAAGATTTCATCATGCATGTCAATAATGTATGTTTAATCATTTCTGGAAAGTTTGGGGAAGAACTTATACCAAAAATTCATAATGCCGAACAACTACATTCAGTGTATGTCTTCTGTATGAACAAGCCGAAACACGACGCATGGGCGGTGCACTACCGAAAAGTTCGTGATGTGTGTACTAACATTGGAGATATATGTAAATCGTTGAAAAAGTATATTTCATCACCAGCGATCATTGACTATGATCGAATTGATTTTGATATTATCAGTACAGAGGCATATTCAACAGAACCGCAGCAGCTCGATCTAAATTTAGTTTATTCAATTCTAACAGACACTTTCATATTGGGAATGGTGGACTCAGCGGATCATGGTAAGCAAGACATGGTCAAGTATTGTCGAAATGAATATACGTCTGATTGTCAACTTTATCTAATCGGTGATTTTGAAAAAAACTATTCACAATTCAGTCCGATCTGGTGGTATACGAAAAGTTACTTTTTCCAAGGAATGATCAATCGAGCATTACGAACACGTGATCTCTATGTGCTTTGTTCACTGCAGCGCTTATTAAAAGATTTAAACATTGAATTGACACGATTGCAAGAAAAGCAAAAGAAAACGACTGGATCACTGGATTTGTATTTTGTTCAAACGCTCGCAACCGCTGAATTGCGCCGACTACAAGCATCATATGGTCAATTAATGTGTATCAATCAATTCATAAGCGCTAATCCAGATAAAACGATTGCAATCGTCTTTATGAAACATCAAGCTTTGAAATCGAATCAAGTTCGCATTCTTTTTCACATTCATATTGACCAAACCTTGTCAACAATTGTTCCATACGCCAATATTGGTTCGAATAGTGATTTCGTTCACGAAAACGAACATCTTATCTCAATGTTTGGATACTATCGTGTTGGCAAAGTGGAGCAAGTCGCCGACTTTCAATCGACATGGCTAGTAAATTTAACATTAATCGGGAAAGACGACTATCAATATATGCAACTGAAACATCATCGACTCGAAAACATGTATCTAGTTGATCTGGATCAAACAGTTAAAGATCGAATATGTCGATTCAAATCGGCCAATAAACTATTTCGACAGGCTTTGTACAATACGAACAATCAAATGGAATTACGGGCAATCGTGTTACATTATAATTTGGCTTTACTTTATGATAGCTTTGCTGAAACTAGCAAATCACTCGAACAATATCAATGCGCTTTAGCTGTGGCAAGAAGATCGATTCCAAACTGTCAACACAGCGATCATATATGTCTAGTACCCATCTTTGCCAATATGGGATTAACTTTTCTACAAAGCAATGAGTGCGAGTCTGCTACTATACAGGGAGCTGCTATTGCACATGGGATTCGGGCAATAGGAATCTTATCGAAAAATGAACAAATTTCTACAATAAAGAAAGAACTTGAATCGGCATGTTATATTATCTATGGAATTATTCATGAACGAATTGGTCAAACTTCCGACGCTCAAAAGTATTTCAATGAAGCGTTAGCAATCCAGAAAATGTATTTACCGTCGAATCATCCCGATGTGATATACTCAGAACGGCTTATTGCATTACTTTCATCGAAATTAAGTAGCTCGGACTCGTTCAAAAGTGCGAAATCTTGATGCTTATCAAGCGAAGAATATGTTATTGTTTTGTAGTGGTGTAATAAACATGTCTAAGACTCTTTTCTATTATTGATCATGCTCTCGGTAAAAGTCATTTGTAATTATGTTGGTGAAAGGTATGTATCTGTGCATGATATGATAATTATCTAGTTAAATTCAGATCCTTCTCTGTTTCTGGTATCAGAGGGTGAGGAATTTTCCTTTTTTGACTTCTTAATCTCGTACTGACGTCAGGTAGATCCGCGAACAAACTTATTTTATATCTGCACATAGCCCCCACAATAATTAAACTTCTCGATAGAACGGATCCAATTGGCAATTTGAGTACAATGAAGATGATATTTGATCTCAATTATAATTAGCTGGTCTCGTCTAATCTGAAGTGTCGTGAATTACTACGCCTTACTCAAATGTATCGCGACAAACTTGATACTCTATTGATGAAACGAATCATATTTATTGAGTTTAGAGAGGAGGCAAAGAATTGAATTCGAAACTGACTCAGTTTTATTGTTATCAAACGGCAAATCGATTATAAGGCAAACGTTCTTGTATTGCTTTTCTGAGATCATTATGAAAATGTTCGACTTTCCTAGCCAAATCGTAAGAATCTTCCTTTGTGACCCATGCGATCGAAATCATCTTGAGAAATCAAATCTAATTGACGACCAAAACGAAGAAAAGATCCGTGATTATTCACACGCCGACCAAAGCGAAGAAAGGATCCCGATGGTGACATTTGTCGGCCGAAGCGAAGAAACGATCCCGATGGCGACATTTGTCGTCCGAATCTTAAAAATGTCGTTGAGCGACGATCATAATCATTCTCTTCAGCACTTTCACTGTTGTCATTTGAGTATTTATTATGATTATGAGATAGAACTTGTAATAGGTCGTTGTCAGCAACGTCGGCTACATCTAAATTTAGAAGAAAAAAAGAAAAAAAAACAAAAATACGTGATATTGTACATACCACTTGCAACTTTTGTTACCATTTGTATGCAAAGAAGTGCTGAGAGAAGAGTAAATAAATACATTACATTTAACGGTTGGCATAAAAGGGACATCTAGATCAAGTCAATGAAATCGTATGCAAATTTCCGCTGTTCATCTTGCATGAATACAAACTTTAAAGGAAATTAAGGTGGGCAGCAATATGGTGTTTCTGAAAGAAAAATATAATAATCATAATTGTTAGGCGAATCGATTTTTTATTTGTGAGAGTACTGTTCGAGTTGGTTTCTTGAAACTTTTCCTCTCCGACTGTCACGTTCGATTGAATTTATGGTGGGTTTAAGTGAATGTAAATCATCAGGTAAAAGGCATTTCTCAATATTAGACACAATGTTCTTCGTCGACTAATCACGAGTTTTTCGGCTTTTCAAAAAAAAGATTGACTTACAGATGCACTGTGAACTATTCTATGAATTAATTCAATGTCATTTCGAGTTTTATACTTCATCTACTTTAATACATAAGTACCCACGCAAAAAAAAGCTTAATCTACGACTACTTTCTATTTTCTTCTCGCTTGGACGTATACACCTACATTAATGAAGAAAATCCTATTGTTCGTACGTGTTTCTATGTATAAAGACAGACGAAGGCGTATTTATATCTATTATTTTTCTTTTTTAGAAGGTAGGAAACCGATCTAGTAGTTTAATATCTCATCAGAAAAGAATGAACATTCTTTTTCACGTCAAACTTTGTTCTGTTTTTCATCAGATTGCATGTTTACTTCCGGTATCTCATACTACTAATATTTCTAATGTTATAATTCACTAAGTGAAACACATTCTCTGAAATTTTCTGGGAAAATAGAAGTTTAGACAGAAGAAAAATACACATCCGATAATGAAAGAATCTGTTTGCAGATCTCCTATGCCGATTAACGTACCTGTGTTCTGGTAAAGCTAATAGAAGAAATGGATGTAGGGGTGGATGAAAAGAAAGAGGAAACAAGTAAGACGCGCTCCACGAGCACAATGATGAGATGTTGAAGTTGTTCGTACTTGGAATGTGTTGAACGATAAGAACTATCTTCACGTATTAGATTTATTCATAGAAAAGATAATCAAAGAAATTGAGGAATCTGATAATGTCAAGGTGTAAATGTAAGATTCGGTAACCCGAAAATGATAGGATTGAGCTGTTGAAGCTGCAAGGTTGGCCGTTGAGGCTCTTCTTTTTGTTCGGCAGATGATAATGCTTCCGATGTGGTATCAGGTGGATGTACCGATGAGGACTTTTTATTAACACTACTATCTTTAGTGGACGATGATTGCTGTTTGCCTTTAGGTGATGGCGAACGCGTTTTTTTGTTTGTTGAAGTATTTCCTTTGTTTTTTCCATCTTTTGATGCTGCTCCTGCCGTCGTTGAGTCAGCCTCCACAGGACGAAAGTATGGATAAACAAGTAGACGTAATGCTTGACTTAATGAACAATGTAATGTGGCAGAATCTAAATAATTTGCACGATGACGAGAACAAAGAGAATAAAAACTCATTGATTACCAATAAAAGTATTGATTAATACAGTTTCATTCTCAATCATAGTTGATTTCCATTGATTGAGTACAATTGATTTGGTACCGCCTGAACTCCACAAGAGGGCAATTTCAGTCGAACGATCCAGTTGAATTGCATCATGCTCATTGGTTAATCTACATTTATTTTACGTAAATATGAATTCTACTGTCGAACACTTTCGTTTTCTTACGATATAGGTGCATTGTTAACAAGACATGTTGACGTTCGATCAAACGAGCACATAATCGTACAGCCTGGAAACATTCGAAAATTAAGTAATATAGAACTTCAAATCTCCTACCATTTTTCGACAATGTTGGACATTTATAAGGTTCAACCAATTCACTAAGCGTATGCGCTCCATAGTAAACAACACCTTGGGCGTCAGTGACAATTCGTTCAAGTTCGGCAGTACTAAAGATAAGTGGTATATTTATTTAGCTCAATTGAGTTGAACGGATCGTGACAGACGAGTGTCGAAGAATTAAAGAAGTATTCGAGTAATATGTGGGAAAGGGTTGTTTGTCGGTATAAACTTACGATAACTGTGAAGAAAAGACAGACACACTCTTTTGTGATCTGAAAGTATAGTCTACATTTGTATGACGAGATTCATAATGCACCCAAATTTCAAATGATTAGCACTCTCAAGCTGACTAAAAAAAATAAGCTTACTTAATTGTTGATCCTTCTTGTTTCACTGTTTTCCATTTGGATATAACTTGAGGAAGCCGTTGTCGAAGAACATCAAATGGCGTTGTTACTTTCGTTTCTAATACTTACAAATTCTTATTCGCCTATCATTCGAGAAAATCAATTACCTGCTGATGATGATTTATACAAGATCGGTTCCACCAAATAGTAAGTATTCGATGAATCGATCACTTGCAATTCGCTTGTTACTTCGCCACCCTGGAAACACATTCATATTATCCGAGTTTCATCCGAGTTATTGGAAATATTTACTTCTTTGCCAGCAGTCTTTTTGTTCTTTCCGTCTGCAATGAGAAAAAAATACATAGTATCAATGGCAGTCTCGAGACAGTGCAGAATACTTACCATCGGCTGGAGCGGTTGTTTCATCAACACCAAGAGTTGGATTTAAACGGTTGTATACAGATTGAATGGAGAAATCTCTTGAGATACCGCCGATTTGAACGTGTCGGAATATATCCAATGATTCCAGAGGTAAATGAGCAAGACGCGGATCGATAAGAAGTAACAAATGATCGGTACTAAGTGCGGTTCGAGGTTCGTATTGCTTGTCAGCACTAGGGCTCAAATGAAGTTTAGTCATTCATCAGAGAATGTTGTCTTACTCGAGATAATTCGAAAGCAAAGGTTTAATTGGAGCAAAATACTCGTTTAATTCAACAAGAAGCTGATCGGTGAAACGTTGTTTCAATGCGTTGATCAAGTTGATATCAACAGGTTCAGGCTAAAAGAAAAGATGAATTTTAGTATCTGTTAGTGTATGAAATGAAAAGTGCTATTCTCAAGAAGTGTTTCAAGTGCTATTGAAAAATATAATCAAATTACAGACAAACAAATATTCAATAATTAGGAAATAGATAGAATATTTCCTAAACTATGAATACATATTGATATTATTGCAAAATAACCTGTGTATCAGTTTTTGACGAGAGATTCTCGTTATTGGATAATATAGCTTTTTTCACCTGAAATGAAATTGATTAGACGAATAATTTCTTTCATTTGTTCGTTTGTCTGTTTTCATGAAAAGGAAAAAGAAAACGTAATAATATCAACTAACTTGTTCTGAATTGAGCATAGCTTGCTTATCACGACTGCGTTGTAGCTTAAGTTCGTATTGTTGTAACAATTGAGAATATTCTTCTTTCCATCGGTCGAATTTATTAATTAGATTATTTAGTTTTCTCTTGTCCACATTAATTTTCATAATTTGTGGATTAGCAAACCCAGTCGTAGGTCCTAAATATCATACATTCGAGTCCTGATCAGTTGTTCAAGTTTTAATCTGTACCTTTCGACTTTCCACCTCCAGTGGTAGTTGCTCCTTTTCCACTCAATGTCCTACTATTGAACAATGCAACATACATCACTTCTCTAGGAAAATTTCAAGATGAACATATTCGAAGATTACAGAACAGAAACAAACCCATTTGTTGAATAGTGCAACACAAGAAAATTGAACAGGGTTGGCATTTCTTTTGTCAATTCATAATACTGAGAACGAATGGTCATGTATTTCCACGCCTAAATCGACGCATTCTCAAATATTAGTCCAATTTCGTTGATTCTATCATACCCAATAAGTTCGCAATCGCTCCATTACAGCTCGATAGACGATACCATTATTTGCATTTGTTATTGTTTCATCTCGCTTTATTCGATTCATTAGTGTAAATAATGAAGCGAGTTCGGAGTTACTGGGCACTGAGCATGCTCGTTTCAAAACGTTCTTTGTATAAATCGATGCATTCGCACTCTAATACGCACAAGGTAAAGAAAAGTCAGTTGTTTTTCTCCGAAATCAAAGCTCATACTTGACTTAAGGTTAAATAAATAATACTAATCACTGGATCGAATTGACCGATGGTATCGGAAATCAATAGACTTATGTCACGAATGAGTATTTTGTCTTGAATAACCAGAGCAATGTTCAGTGCTTGCAAAGCAATTTCCGTTGATTGAGCAAGATACGATAAGGAATGGTTCAGATCCATCTAAAATAAAAAGGTTTGAATTGAAGAAAACTTGAAGTACACGATGGAATTCAGAAGACCTTATCTCGAGTAAATTCATTGAGTAATTCTTCCGGTATCCATTCATTCTCAACTAAATTGATTGATTGATTAATACTATTGCCAGCGCGTGATTCTGCATGTTTCGCTCCGCCTTTTGTTGATGCCAATTCGTGGAATTTGGCGAGTACGTCCTGTGTAGCAAAGAGAGAAGAGGATAAGATTCTGTCTGAAGGACAAACAAACTTTTATTCGACTATTCCATTCTAGTGGATAGTCCGTTCCAACATTTTGACCGAGAATTGAATAGATTTGAGCGAGATAAAAGAAAATCTACGCAAAAAAAAAGACACAGAAAAATATACAAAATAAACCACTCTTTTTCAGCAGACTGACCTTTGCTTTGGTCAGTTTATCATTCGAACCAATGATTTCCAAGACGGACATCAACCTTGCGATTAATTTTTCTGGTAAGATTCTAAGAAAGCAATAATTCATACAATAAACTAAATATTCTTCACAGAATACTTTGTTATCTCGTCCCATTTATTATCTTCCGGATCCTCGCTGTTTTTTTCTTCTGTGCCGACAAAATCTTGCACAGCCTAGATAAAATCAAAATCAAGCACCTTTCTTCCAGTTTATTTTCCTTACTAAATATGTTGCATGTGTTGTCTTTCGTCGTAGACGATCTTTGGCCATTTCCGTTGCATGAATTTTCAATAGATCAAGTAATATCGTGATTATTTCAAGTTGCACACGAACAAATTGTCGTTGTACAGGTAGTTGTATGGATGTTAACTGCAAATAGAATTCTGATCTCCGTTAAATCTTTTTCTCTCTATACGATTTCTTACATCGTTCTGCGACGTGATCTGTCGGATTAGTTGCCATCGTTCAGCGAGTATCTCTGTTAGATGGTCGAGAATAGAGAGTGCACGACCAAGATACTTTTTCTGTTCGTTTCCATCCGTCGAGTCTCGAGCGAAACGTTTCCAAATTGGTATGGATTTCGTCAGAATTATTTCACAGGCGTCATTGTATCGATCGAGGTTGAGCAGATTTGTGAACGACATATCATATTGTTGCAAGATATCGTACAGACGATAGAAGATCGATTTGTTTTCTATAGTGTTTACTGTAGTTTGTGAGAAAATTTCATTCATTTCAACATCAACTTGTCTAAAGAAAACAAATAGTGCTGAATCGTAGTTGGAATCGTCTTACTTTGCTTTGAGAAGTGAGGCTGTATAAGCGATCGAAATGATTTTATTGATATGCAACTGTACGATCGATTCCAATCGTTTAATTGATGTTTCAAGCAAAGATCGTACCTTGAAATAAAAGAAATCCTGTGCTTCTTTTCGAAAAATACCTACAAAGGAAATACTTTTTTCTGTTTGTACGCATCTTGATTATTATCCTGGCATAAAGCTTCGACAATTGTTACAACGGATCTATACCATTCGTATTCATCAATTGCAACTTGCTATAAGAAAATAAGCATGGAAGTTTTTCAGTCAAATTAACTATCCGTGATATTTACTTGTGCTTGTATGGCTAAATCAATGGCTTGATCAAAGCGATGTTCATGCAAGGCAATTTCAGACAAGAGAATGAAAGAACGTTTTTCACACACTTGATCGTCATAGATCTGAAAATATCAGAGATGAATATTATTCTAAGAGATCATCGAGGTGTATCAGTTTACTTTGGCTTGATTGAGAATTTCTTGTAACATTTCTTTCGCTTCTTGGATATAATTCAATTCAAATAAGAGATTAGCTGTTTGCAACCAAATATTTCTCGTTATAAGCTTATTAAATATTTGGCGATCACCCGGTAAGTCCGCCACGAGAGATTTTGCATCACTTGCCTATGAAACAATCGATTAGAAAACATTCACATTTGAGAACATATCGCACTTTATATCGAGATACAGAAGATGAGTACGCTGATGTTCCATACGACCGAGTTTCACTTTTAAATCCAGCACTACCCAAAGCCGATTTTAAGAGTGCTTCATCTTCGCGTTGCTGAACAAGTAGATTCGTATAAATGACCATTTCAGTGCGTGACAATGACAAATCGTCATCTCGGATAGTAAATGGACGTGCTAATTGACATATGGTTTGCATAGGCTCGAGAAGGTTGAGCTCTTGACAGACTTGTTGAATCCTGAATGAAAGGCCAAAATTATCTGACCGTCAATTTCAATGGTCATACCACTTACCGAAGTAAAACATATGTACGCATGGACGAGTTAGGTAGAACAACTTGGCTGATCAATCGCATAAAACTGAGTACAGGTAAACTCAAATGATTGTATCCATATTCACGTAAAAGACGAACGAATACGTCCAAATAATAGAAAGATAAAAGCTAAAATTAGAGAACGATTCGATAATCGTTGCCAATTAAATTGATGACAAACCGGTTTAGGGATCGTGCTCTTGTTAAAACCTCGCTGATTCGATTGTGATAATGTATACGTGTGTAAAATTTCATCGGAGGGTACAAACAATGCCCATTCAGACGGACTTCGAGTTGCTGGTATCTCTGGTAATGTGGTCTTGGCATTCTTTAAACAGAAAAGCAAACATAATCTATGAATAGGCGTCAATGAGCTAGTCTAGATACTCACAACTGCTGGTTTATCAGCACTTTTTCCAGGTGCTACGGGTGGTGGTTTCTTTTTCACTTCTGTGGCAGTCGGTGCTCCTTTTTGTTGCTTTTTGCCTGTGTCACCTGCAGCTGCTGCAGCTTCAGCAGCCGCTGCCGCTTCCATCTCTACATCTTTCGTAATGTCATTGCTATCTGACAAGCCACGCTAAAGATATAATCAAGATAAGCGATAGAGCTGTATGTTTTCCTTTCAATCTAGTTTCTCCTTTTACCTGCCAT
Organism: Adineta ricciae; assembly: GCA_905250025.1. Taxonomy (NCBI): domain Eukaryota; kingdom Metazoa; phylum Rotifera; class Eurotatoria; order Adinetida; family Adinetidae; genus Adineta; species Adineta ricciae. Next base: position 534,754 of record CAJNOJ010000033.1, read on the forward strand.
AATCGAGTGAGAAGCCAATAGGCTTGTTGTAGTAAGGTTTGGTGCTCCGGTTGATTTCTTCGAGTCATATAGGCAAGTAATATATGACATCGACAAAGGTATTCAAGACGGCGAACTTGAACAACGTCATTAATCGATAGATCAGGTTGGATACGATCTGGAGCTAAAAATCAAACACATTTCATTCATTTCTTTTTCCAAAGAATATTCAGTCTTTCGATTACGCGCAGGTTTAATTGAACCCATATGTGGATTTTCAAATTCATCGTCATCGTCTCTTTTCTGCGTTGTTTCATTTCCTACACTCGAAGAATTAACTAAACCTTAACATATAGACAATCATTGCAACTGTATGAACAAGACTAGCCAAATACTTACTATCCATATCTTGTCCATCGCTCGTACTTGCTTCGTCTTGTTTATATGCTTCCGGTGACGTTAATAACAAATCGATGACCCAATTGATCAGATCAATTACATTATCCATAAAATATTCATTACTGTACAACCAACTTGCTAATTCCAGTATGTAATCAATTTTCGTCCAGTAATTATCCAAACTCTACGTAAACAAATACATACGTATGGTTTCACAATCAAAGAAAACTTTGATTACTTGTAATGTCGAAATCGCTTGTTGATATGCGTTTATAACATGATCTCGTTTTCTCGCCATTAGTGCCACTTGCCGCCACATTTTGGCTAATGCTAATTCGCCTTGTTCACGGAATTTGATCATATCCGTACTAATGGATAATCCTAGTTTGGATTTAATCAATACTCGATATTTATACAGAAGCAATCGATGCTGTGTGCGCGGTAAGACTTGTAAAGCACTATCGATGGCGTCCAACGCTGAATGCCACGCATGTCTATCCATATAGATTTGAACGACAATACCATAGAGTGCTGAGCGAATTTGAGCTTCTTCTTGTGGAGCAAGCGATGCGTTTTGTAATGATGGGTCATCGTTTGAACTGGTCTTTTTACTTCGTTGGGTTAATGGTTGCTTTTTTGGACGAAATCGATGTGCTGGATTAGTAAATTCTTCTTTCTAAAACAATATCATAAGTTAATCATCATTCCTTGATTATTCCTACCGCTGCACGATCATTTTGCATTGATACAATTGATTTTGGTGCTACTGAATTGATATGATGGATCAGTTCATTGATTGGATCTAATAGAAGTGATCGTTCCAACTTTCGTTTAATCGAAAGACGACAATTGTTCCAAAAATGACGTGCTAAATGCATAGTTAAATCATATAAATCGGCTTTGGAGGAATAACTAAAAGACACATCTGTTGCTTGTTGAAATCATATTCCAAAGATTGAATTGTTTACCTTGCGGCTTCAACAAAAATAGCAAGTACTTCTTTTCGTTCTTGTTTCTGTCCAGTTTGTTGCCTAACTAAACATTCAGCATAAGCACCACATGCTCGACTGACGTATTCATTTGCTAATGATAATTGAAATCTTAACAATCAGACAGAACGTTTCGGACTTAATTTTTATCGATTAAACAATATTACTTCTCCACTTTTTGTGTTTGAAAAACTGTAATGATCTCCAGTGCTTTGTCTCGACAGAACAGTGCAATTTCAGAATCATTTGCTCGATTCGCGACTATACCAAGACGGCACCATAATTGCAATTCAATCAACGGATCACTCCATCCGCATTGATCAACAAATGTAACAGTCTAGATAAAGGTATAATTGTTTAATCTTTCTTATTCGAAATGCCATCATGGTTGATTTGTCTTATACATATGTCTGTCGCGAAATACACACCCTTTCTACTTGACTTTATCAGCATGATCTGTATGTGATCCACACAATTGGGTCGTATACAGGTAGCTCTAGTTATATAAATGCTCGGGGTACATTTCGATATGTGTGTTTGGATCAATAAAGCTAAGATCTAACAACTAGGTGTGTCTTTGCAGATGTCTAATCATATTTTCTTTTCAAATAGCGACTGTTTTATAATCAAAATGAACTTCATAGCTATGCCCATGTAAAAAAAATACCCCAAAACATCGGATGAAAATCGATTTTTTGAAAAAAATCCATAAAATCTGATTAAATTCCGCAATTCTGATTAAATACACGAGAAAAACAGATTACCACCGATTAATAATCTGACAATCCATTAAAATTGATTAAAGGCAACAAGAAAACTGATTTACACAGATTCCAATTATCCCAACTGATTTCCATCGACTTTTTAGCCGGTAAAAATCGATTGTAACCGATTTTTCCGACGATTGAGCGATGGGCATCTATGAGTGCAGTCAAACCTGATTTTCATCGATTTGTAGCCGGTAAAAATCGATTTTAACCGATTTTCCGATTGGTAATCAATTTTAATCAATTTACTAAATAAAGAAAATAATTTTCTTTGATTAAATTATGCAATAGTAGTTTTAATTGATTATTACCTAGAAAATCGATTGAAATCCTTTAAGTTATTTGAAATCATAAAAAATAATTATAGTCGCCAGAAATCGTAATCGATTTTAATCACAAAAAGAAAAAAACGCCTTTTTCTCGAATATTCAACTTTCAGAAAGTCTTCTAAACCTTTTTTTCGGAATCCTCGCATCGACAAATAGTGACTCAACAGTGGAGTAGCCGGTGATACCCTTGAGATAGTGACAGTCACGATATAGTTTGATACTCACTCATTTAGGAAAAAAAACGATTAAAATTGATTTTTTTATTACAAATTAATTGAAGTCATATAATGAAAAGCAGACCGGTTAAAAACGATTCTCTCAAAAATAACCGATTTTAACTGATTTTTTTTGGATTCAAAATCTGATGAAAATCAGATGAAAATCGTGTCATTTAAATCGATTTTTCATCATAAAAAAATCGATTAAAATCAGGTTTACTCGTGTATTTTTTTACATGGGTGGGAATCAGTAATATGATCAGCGTCAATTTAAGTACCAAGTTAGCTATGAAACACACTAGTCATTCAAATAATTAGTCCTTCTAATGAGCTCATAGATTCAATACTATTTCTCAAATCATTCTATTGTCTACTCTTGAACCTGTCTGGAATTTTTCTCTGTTTTTGTCGTCATATATACTGTAACTAGTAATCGATAGATTTGATATGAAATAATCAACGTGACCAAGACATATAATCACGAATCATTACCTGTTTTAGGTTCATTCCTTCACTAGTGCTATTATAACCACTTTCCAGACGTGAGAGTACATCGACAGCCAATACAGCGCGTGATAATGTATTTAGACTCGATTTGGTTTCCTTTTCAAACAAAAAATGAGTTGCTTTCAATAATTATTGAATATCTGACTAGCTTACATCTTCTTCGCCGAGAATCGTTGTTATAGCTGATCGAACTGACTGTTGAAGTAATTGCTTAACAGTGACCCAGAGTTGTAAAAGTGTTTGCCGATCTCGAATTGAAATTGAAAGAGGTTTAGCTACTTCTTCATTCGTTTGATTGATCGCATATTCGCATACCTTAAATAAAAATCAATTAATCAAATTGTTTGAACTGAAAAATGCGAAGCGACTTACATCAAGAGCTGCTCGATAATCTTCGTTTTTTATGACTGCTGGCGGTAGTGGAACAGCTCCAGCAATTGTTGTTGATGCTTGCTGATCAGTTTTGTTTTGTTTTTTCGTGCCTGGTGCAATTGGTTGGGGAATTATCGTAGTATCTGTATTTGCTGGCGGGCGAGTTTCTTGAGTTGACGATGGTAAAGGAGTAATATATGCATTAGCAAGCGATACACACAGATTGACCAGCAGAATGATTTCTCTACGATAGAAGTCAAATATGTACTACTGGCAAAAGTGAGATGTATTTTAATTAAACTAACCGCTCGAAGCCAACAGTTCGTAGTCCATTAATAATAGTTGTTAATGGTTCTAGAATAAAACGTAAGCGATTACTGTAGAACAAGTGCCGAGTATAATTCCATATATATTCGCCCGCTCGACAGATCACCCATGACTCATTCAGTAGTTGACCGAGACTAGCGCCTGCCGCAAAATGAGCACAAGCACGAATGGATAACTGCTGTAACCACAGACTAAAATGATGAACAGATATAAGATGCATACATCTATTTCGAACTGTATGAGATCGTAGGTCTCATTATCAACAAAGATAACAATTACCAATAATGCTTCCAATCATTATCTGATTCTTGTTGAGCTTGAACTCGTTGTGCAGCTGGTACTGTTGGCATCGGTGGTCGCACAGGCGTGTCGAATAATTCAATGCGGCGTTCTCGTATGAATTCAATCTCAGCCTATTTATTATAAGAAGTGAAAGATATTCGAAATACAAATTTTTAAGTCTTTATACTTCTCCGGCTATGAAATGAATCTCTGCTAGCAGACGAATAAGGTCGCGTTGGAAAACATTGGGTTTAGGCGAGTCGTCCGATACGTTCAGCAGTGATCGACGTTTTTCATTGTCATACAATAGACAAAATCGAGCTGCTGTTCGACATACATCCCAAATTTCTTGTCGACGAGCCATCATTGTCAAATCAGCCCATAGTTTCAATCTTTATGGATGCTTGTATGAAACTCAAAGATAGAGAAGTAGTCATACCTTTTATCCTGATCGGTTTCCGCCATGATACGTTCATAGTGAGTAATGTTTTGTATACATTTTTCATAATGATCAGCAAAGCCTTTCAACTGTGCTGTTGGGTTCGCACGCATTTTTCCAATCGCTGAAACAGAAACCGGTTTCTTTCAAAGTATAGTTTCTGCTTTTTCTACTATTTACCATTTGGATTTTCTGAATCAAGCACGACTTGAAATGCATCCTGTGCTAATAGTAAACATGCCTCAATAAGGAGAGCACGTTGTTTATTTTTATTTCCACTTGCGGTCTTGCCAGCTTGTTCAATAATCATACCGACTCGATCATCAACATTTTCAGGAATTTTGTATAATTCACCACGTAACTGCAGTCTTTCTAAGGCTAAATTAACACGAGCAGAATATACACCTGTATCATCTAGTTGTTTGGCCTATTGAGAGAGATTTAAACAGCGTTTCTTTTAAAGGTAAATATCGATTTGTGTTTATTACTTTGAGTAAATTAGTTCTTGCGGAATCCAGTTGTTCAATATCTTCTTCAATTTTGGCCAATTCAAAATGAGCTTGACTTCGTAGTAACCAGTTAAGACTAAATAAATATACAAACGGACTTTTCGAGAACAATACATTGTGACTATTCCCCAAACCTCTGTATACGTTCCATAGTATTAACAAGTGTTGTTAACGGCCTTCGAATTCTTCCACGAAGATTACTTTGTAATAATGGCAAACATGAATTCCAAAGAATAACACAACCAGTTTGAACTAAATCAAATTGGCCAGTGCGTATCAACGATTCGATTGTTTCTTCGGTTAAGTCGATAGCACGAATACGAATCTAAGAAAGCAAGTTTATATGCATAGATAACAATCTTGTCGAGAAAACTTCCTTACGTCAACGAGTCTTTTGCTGTACAGTTCTTCGCTTTCTCCTAAACTTTTCACCGTATATTCTGCTTCTAACAATCGTACTTCCAACAGATATTCTGCTTCCTTGAGAAAGAAAAACAGTGAAAAATATTCGAGTTTTGTTTGCTGTGCAATCAATTACTTTCAAACGAATATTAGCGAGTTCATCAAGAATAACTTTGGTCAGATCAGTATAACGAAGTAATAGCGAGATTCGACCTGCTTCGACCAACAACCGATGTCTAGAAAAGAAAAGAATCGGATTTGGGATGATTTGGACTGGACGAGTTACTTTTCATATGAAGTTAGGGATTTCTTTCCCAGTGCATTGTCGTTATCACGCGGAGTGGTAATTTTAGTTGGTTTACCAGTGGTTCGTATTTGGGATGCAATAATTTCATCGTAGATTTGTTTAAGGTTCGCGTTTGTTTCATTCGTAGCGTTGTTTTGTAAAATCTCTCTGCAAGACAATAATAGTAAGTTTGGTCAAAAGAGAAATCAGTGTTTACCGATGAAGTGATGCTAATTCAATCAGTAATCGTTTGAATAGCACTGATGAATCAGTATTCGATGCATAGGAGAGGAGATCTTCTTTATCGAGAACATCATGAACGGTCTAAAATAGGACAGATATTCATTTGAAATCATGTCGGACGAGGAGATCTTACAAGAAATTGAAGAACATTTGGAAGAAGTGTAAGTTGATAGTTTTGACATAATTGTACAAGTTCGTTACTGACATCTCGTGCATTGACCATGTCATTTGCGTCCATGTAACATCGAACGAGTTCACTTAAATGAATAACAAGGCTCTTTTCGATAGGGAAACGAGTCTTTCTTCAAACGTACAAGAGAAGTTGAGCTTGCCAAGCGAAATCCTGTTCATCTTCAAGATTTTTCAATGCATCGATGACTTGTTGAAAACTTTCACAGAGATATTTTCGATAGCCATCACGAAAGAACGGTCGAATGTAATTGAAATATATTACGGATGCATTATAGACTAAAAATTGATATCTAAACAATACACAACAGGTTTTGTTTTGATTTAGAATAAACATGCATACGTACCGAGGAGATGCCGAAGCAAAACTAAGGCATTTTTGCAAGAATGGAATAGCATTATTCAAAGATGCCTGAAAAGATTACATTAGATTCATTCCTGACAATCACTTTCGAAAGCATTTACATAGTCAAGTGCTGCTTTTGGCATGTATAATCGAAATTGGCACAGATAAGCGCGTCCAACAAATTGACTTTTGACTGGGCTTGTTGAAAAAAACATCTGAAGACATTCATCAGCGATGGAATTCGCATTTAACTAGAATACAACCAATCACTTCTGTTTCTCTAAAAAATCAGTCTAGATCTCACATCAAGTGCACTTTCTGCTAATAAAACGTAAATGTCTTGGCCAACTGTATCCTTGCCTTGAACGAGATTGATTTGAAAGTTTTGCTTAAGCTTCTGAAAAGCATCCGTTAGAATTTTGACGTCTAAAAATCGAGAATGGATCGATCAGAAAATAGACTGAATAATCAAATGTGACTACGGACCACTTTGTTCGGTACCAGACACAACGAGGCGACGAATTTGTGCATCCATGAATGAATCAATCAGATGAAGAAATTGAATTCTTTTTGTTTGCAAAATCAAACTTCATTGAACAATACTCGATTGGTCGTAACAATCGACATTTAACGAAACATCACTTTGGAGAGTCCTCTCAATCTCGGTACGAATTTATTGATCAGCGACATCTCTCAATAATCTTTCTTATAACATTATTTGATGGTCTTTCAGTAAAACGACATAGCCATAAATGATAAGTGTTTTATTATATGAAGTATGAATACATTCCGGTAGATACTTGTATTTGTCTTTTTTTCTCAGTACGAATTTATAGATACTTTACATTTATAATCGGCATTTTGTTTCAAAAACGAAATATCTTGTCATAGTTTCTCGTACATGAGTTACTCGTTTTCACCTGGACATATTGATCAGAAAACGACGCCGTGTCATATAATGCATAGAATCGATATTTCCAAGTAATTTATTTGGTATTTACAACATACATATATCACACAATTTCAGCTGATTCAAAGAGTACATAGTTTATATATTGATAGAAAATATGACCTGAGATTGTACTGCAATGTTTGATGAACTCAATGTTACATAGGCGATGTACTAACACTAAAGTTGTCAAAGTTTTATCTTCGCTTCTCTTATGTAGTACGATCCGTAAAAGCTAACAATTGTAAAGCTGTAAAAAATGACATATAATATCATATGCTTATCGATATTTTCTGTCATTGATTCATAGTGATGATAAAGGAAATCAGCAAACAAAGACATTCAACAAGTTGATGAATATCTATTAGAGTAATAAATCCAGTTAACTTTATAGAGGTACGAGTATCAATGACTCAGTAGGCATATTTATTTTTCAACTGGTATGCTATATTAAGTGATGTAAACTTTGAATGCAATGAAACTATTTCGGCTATTTATTATGCATGTGAAAAAGAAACTACTCAATATGACTTCTCATTTCTATTTCTTCATCTATTTAGATCACTATATCAATGGTTGAACTATTTGAGGATCCTCGTAAAAATCCGGTGGCAACTTTTCTTATGCAAGTGTTCATTACACTAGTTGTGTGCAAGATTCTTGCTAAACTACTTTCCTACATCCGGCAACCGCAAGTTATTGGACAAATTATCGCTGGTATCATCTTTGGTCCATCGATTCTTGGTAAGCAACAAGATATAAAACAAACGTCTAGTATCTTCCATTTGTTTGCCAGGTAATATTCCTGCCTGGACAAATGCAATGTGGCCAGAATCGAGTCTTGCCTCGTTCAAACTTATCGCTAGCTTGGGCTTGATCTTTTTCATGTTTTTTCTGGGAATTGAACTTGATCTCGATCAAATCAAACGAAGTTGGAAAGTTACAGTACCTGTCGCTGCTACTAGCATAATAATTCCAGGTAGGTCCTGTTTCTAGAGATAGCATTCATTGTCTACATTCAACTTTAGTGGGCATTGGCTGTGCCGTATCTATATGGTTGTATGAAGATAATGAAGGCTTGAGAACAAGCAAAGTAGCTTTTATTCTTTTTATTGGTAATGACACCTCAAACTCCTATCAATTCCAATAAAGCGCATCTACTCCTTCTTCTTCTTCTTCTTCTTCTTCTTCCTAGGCTCTGGATTCGGTTTCTCTGCCTTTCCTGTTCTCGCGACACTACTCAATGCCATGGACCTTCTCAACAAACCCATCGGCATTCAGACTATCTCACTCGCTGCCGTCGAAGATATTGTCGTCTGGGTTATTTTGGCGATTGCCAGTGCTTTCTCGTCAGGCGGTTCAGCACTGCAAGGTCTCTACACACTACTGTTGACACTCGCTTTTATCGCCATCATGATCTTGATCATTCGACCAGCACTCAAATGGATCCATGGGTATTACCTGAGAAGAGAAAACGATACGAATGTATATTTAGTTGTCGGCTGTTTCTTGTTGTTACTGGTCGCATCGTTCACGACAGAAGTGATGGGTAAGCTGTGAAGAAGTAGAACATATTGTGGTGTATGTTTATGTTTGTCGTTCAGGTATTCATGCATTCTTCGGTGCATTTGTGAGTGGATTGTGTATTCCACGCAAGGGTGAACTGTCTGATTTTCTAGCAATACGTATTGAGTTGATAGTTGTAGAGTTTTTTCTACCGTAAGTATTCAATCATGTCCTGATGGTGTACATACGTTGTGAGATATGTTATTTGTAGCCTGTATTTTGCCAATAGCGGCCTTCAAACTCAATTAAATCTGCTCAATACGGGGGACGTGTGGTGGGTACTTGCCGTGCTCATTTTGATGGCTTCGACAGCAAAGATCGTTCCCGTCACACTAATGTCGAAGCTCTGTTCGAAAAAGCCGTGGTTCTATTGTTTATCGATCGGAGTGCTGATGAATACTCGTGGTATCGTGCAGTTAGTTGTACTCAACATTGGTGTTGAACTTGGAGTAATATCTCCGAAGATCTTTGCCATCTTTGTACTCATGGCAACCATTTTAACACTTTTTACGTCACCGCTATTATCATTATTATATCGAAAGGATTATGATATCCGAAAGCTGTCCTTGCCGAATATCGCGACAGACTTACGAATTGTTCGCGAAGAAGAAAAAGATCTCAGCGAGTCAAATGAGGATTCTGATCGAACGGAAACAGTTTCAAGCATTGACATTGATGTCAGCTCAGTTAAACGTCCTCCGATAAGATTACTACGAAAATCCTCCATAGGTGCACACTCACACCCACACGTGCATTCGACAGTTGTGACGTTCGATGATCATGTCAACTACGCAGATGTCGATTTACACTGGAATGAACAGGATTCTAGCGGCGACCATACAACCGTGCATATAACAACAAGTACTCCTCGCCGATCGATTTGTATGACAAGATTCTGATTTTAATATACTGTATATTTTCTTCTTGATCTATCGAGATTCAAAATAAAAAATTATTGAAAATAATTGCTTTTGACATGTTGATCTAATGCACTAAACAGATAAGCGTTCACATGTGAAACATGTACAACTGCCGATTTGAAGTCGATTATAGTTCATGTTACCGAATTGAAGAATTCAATTCAACATTCAAGTGCATCATTACTAGTTGAAGTATGACCGAAGTACAGTCGAATTTGGTAGAGCAAAGCTCAGAGTGGAGTGAAGTGATGCTAGAGTATCAGTAAATCTTTGCTGGTGTTTTGCAGATGTAGTGCGGTAACACATACTTGGATTGTTATTATTTTCGCCTATCTCAACAAATATTCACTTTCATCTTGAGTGATAATAATTATCGTAAATTAATTTACTAGCGTCAAATTGATCTTGTGATGTAACAAAGTCTTTCTGACGTAAATCTGAAAATGACAAAACATTTCCCGATGGCGAATATTAGAAACAGATTCTCAAATATATGTTCGATTTTGAGGATTCTTTCTAATCGATGAATATTCGTTAGTCCACTAAAAGGAAATCTTGGATTATTCGATTTATCGAGGCAATTGTGACAGTTGGCGTTACGTTGAAAAACTCTAGTCCAACTACCTATTGACGACATATATGTACAACTTGAAACGTGAATTCAAGCTAAAAAAGCAGGGCATTGTATTGGTGTTCATTGGAGCATCAACTTCACTATATTCTTAAGCGAAAATTGCCAACAGCAATATTAGGTAAAAAGTATCTACTAAAATGTTCTCATCTGATTATGTTTGGTTTTCGATACTGAAAGAAAATTCATTTTAAGTAGATAGTTAATCATCGAATAATTTTGGTGTTTATGTTAAGAGTTGAGGGGAGCAGGCGAATCTCGCCATTATGAAACTATCAAGTTGAAATCAAACCTGCTTTGTTATGTTGCTGAATTGAAACTGATTGAAAAGAAACCGATGTGACGGAGTTTAACTACATTTTTTCATGAAATTCAATCTTTTTAAAAGAAAACAAATCAAAATTTGTTTGTTTATTCAATTGAATTTCACAATTGAGACTTTGACGGCATATCGTCACTCTAAAGATGGTTACTCAGGCATCCATGCACTCTTTGGTGCATTTGTCACTGGATTATGTGTTGCATCAACCACGCAAATGTCGATTTAGGCTCAATCGAGAGGGAATCTAGCGACGATTGTACAGCTATGTGTATAATAACAAGAGCTCCTTAGCGATCGATTTCCAGGACACAATTCTAATCCTGAAATGTTGTCTTTGACATTTTGAATCGATGTACTAATTAAGATCGGGTCATCATGCCAGACATGTACACGCTGAAGTCGAATGGGCAGAGAGAGAGAGAGAGAGCAAACAGAAGAAACATAACCGGAAGACTCGCACACATAACTATATAGTCAAAATCAATTTTGAAGTTTCACACTACGAAGTAAAAATCAAGTACTATACCAGTTTTATTGTCGCTAAAAACTATGCATTCTCATACTGCGCAATTATCGTTTGATTTAATGTTTATAATTAATATTATTTTCACACAGTTCTCGATAATATCTATACTTATACTACCTATAGCACCTTGGGTGTACGACCAGTCCTACTTTCTATCTACCCAGTATTGAGCGTTTCTCGTAGAAAACAGACATTGGCCTCCAAGTTATATTATGAAGAAACATCTTGTTAAATAGTCAATTGATTTTTTTAAAAATATTCGTAATATCTGTTGTGTAATAAATATAGCATACTTTTCCTCGCCCAGAAAATAATTCTAAGAACATAAAAGGTGTACTGTCAATTGGTTGTTTATATCGGTAATATGCATAATTACTTCTTCATGCTCGAAGGGAAAAATTCACCACTATTTAAGCGAGGGTGAAGGTGTCCGTAATTTTATTCTGAGTGCTGAATCATTTTTGACATGGTCGTCTTATTTGAAGATCCTCGGCATCTTCCATTTGCAACATTTCTTATGCAAGTGTTCATTACACTAGTTGTGTGCAAAGTTCTCGCTAAACTACTTTCCTATATTCGACAGCCGCAAGTTATTGGACAAATTATTGCTGGCATCATATTTGGTCCATCTGTTCTTGGTAAGGAGCAGGATGAAGTACAAAATTCTACCGTCATTTATCAATCTATCTAATAGGCAATATTCCTGCATGGACAAATACAGTGTGGCCGGAATCAAGTCTTAAGACATTTCAGCTTATTGCTAATTTGGGTCTGATCTTTTTCATGTTTTTTCTGGGCCTTGAACTTGACCTCGATCAAATCAAACGAAGTTGGAAAATTACGATACCCGTTGCAGCAGCTAGTGTCATCGTTCCAGGTAATTATTCCGATACAGAATGCCACTCATTTCTCCCATGTGTTCCTGACATATTTATGCATCCTGTTATGTTGTATGTGTGTCTTTAGTTGGACTTGGTTGCGCTGTATCTCTATGGTTATACGAAGACAATGAAGGCTTGAGAACAAGCAAAGTAGCTTTTATTCTTTTTATTGGTAATGACACCTCAATCTCCTATCGATTGCAATAAAGCACGTGTACTCCTTCTTCTTCCTAGGCTCTGGATTCGGTTTCTCTGCCTTTCCTGTTCTCGCGACACTACTCAATGCCATGGACCTTCTCAACAAACCCATCGGCATTCAGACTATCTCACTCGCTGCCGTCGAAGATATTGTCGTCTGGGTTATTTTGGCGATTGCCAGTGCTTTCTCGTCAGGCGGTTCAGCACTGCAAGGTCTCTACACACTACTGTTGACACTCGCTTTTATCGCCATCATGATCTTGATCATTCGACCAGCACTCAAATGGATCCATGGGTATTACCTGAGAAGAGAAAACGATACGAATGTATATTTAGTTGTCGGCTGTTTCTTGTTGTTACTGGTCGCATCGTTCACGACAGAAGTGATGGGTAAGCTGTGAAGAAGTAGAACCTAATATGGTGTATGTTTATGTTTATCGTTCAGGTATTCATGCATTCTTCGGTGCATTTGTGAGTGGATTGTGTATTCCACGCAAGGGTGAATTACCTGACTTCTTAGCTGTACGAATTCAATTAATAGTTGTAGAGTTTTTTCTTCCGTATGTGACTAATCCATTTAGTTATATGGTAATAGTATTTTGTTGTAGTCTTTACTTTGCCAACAGTGGTTTACACACACATTTGAACTTATTAAACACAGGCAAAGCGTGGTGGACACTTGTCGTGCTCATTTTGATGGCTTCGACAGCAAAGATCGTTCCCGTCACACTAATGTCGAAACTCTGCTCGAAAAAGCCGTGGTTCTATTGTCTATCGATCGGAGTGCTGATGAATACTCGTGGTATCGTGCAGTTAGTTGTACTCAACATTGGTGTTGAACTTGGAGTGATATCTGCGAGAATATTTGCCATCTTTGTACTCATGGCAACCATCTTAACATTTCTAACATCGCCCATACTGTCGTTGTTATATCGTAAGAAATTCGATGCCAAAGTATCGACTACACCCAGTGTCCCAGAAGAACTACGTAATATTCCGGTGATAGGAATACCGACAGGTACTCCGGCACTAAGTGTAAAAAGTAAGATGAGTGAAACCCACTCAAACGGCCGTATCAATTCTGGAATGTTGAGACAGAAGGCACTGGAATCGTGGCTGCCATTGCCAGATGATAACCTTTCAGTATCGCCAGCGGTAGTGTTCGACGATCACATCAACTACATAGAGATTGATCCAAATCGAAATGAGAATGCATCCGGTGAATTGGAAGATATACGTCGTCGTTCTGTAATCATGACATTGTTCTAAGTGTAACAAATGGTCTATATTAACAAATAACAATAAACATTCTGTTAATTTTCATTCATCAGTATTCTGTAATCGTGAATATTTTCGTTGTTGTAAAACTTTTCTTTTAACTATCATGCATGGTAAATATCAAAAGTTTATTAGAAATAGTCATAAAATAGTACAAGCTCGAGATCTAACGGTGGTCTTTTGTTCGCCAAGAACGATAGGTGTAGTAGACGTATCGACGACAGACTCATTCAGTGGTTTGATCATTCCCATCATTTGATATTTCAGAAAGAGTGCTCGTGCCGCATCTTGAAATCGAAAGTCGTCGTAGTTCTCATTTTGTTCACTGTTCGTTTGAATAATCCCATCACTCATTCATTCTACTTGCGAATTACTTTGTCTTGTACAGCATAACTATCGCATTCCACCATGATGAATCAGATTACCATGGTTTTCATAACAATTCCAACAAGCAAATTATATCTACGTATGCACGAGCGCCATCTTCTGGAAACGATAGTAAGTTCAGTTTTTTGAACCAATTGAAAATTTACTTTAGTCTTTGTATGCGTTTGTGCGTGCGTGTTTTTATCGGTCAGCTATTTCATTTACAGAAATCGTTCGTTTAGGTAATAAAAACTTTGATTGAAAGAAATACGAAAACAATGTCGACAACCGAAGCGAAATTAACTGGTGAAGTGAACAAGGTTGACCGATCTATTGATCGTCTAAAAACTTGCCCATTGTTATTACGGGTATTTTGCAATAAAAACCGTCATCATCTAGCTCGGTTAGTTGCCTCTTCCCACTGTATTTATTTTCTACTTGAATTCGATATTTATTTCATAGAGAATATGAAAAAGGACATACACCAGAAAATGAACTGCAAATTTATACTTGGATGGATGCAACATTAAGTGAACTAACCCAACTCATCAAAGATGTTAATCCCGACTCTCGTCATCGTGGTACACAATTTTCATTCTCGGTCGTTGCGCCGGATGAAACGCACGGCTACTATTACCTTAACGATATTGGTAAAACAGAAAATGGTCAACGTCGACCTGATGATCAAGTTCAATTAGCTAACAAACGTTTCCGTGTCGGTGATTATCTTGATGTTGCTATTATTCCTAAACGACAAGATGCGCCAGGATCGAATCCGCGACGTGACAGAGCTCCTCAGCAATCGTCTGATGATAATAATATCAAGCGACGTAGTGGTCCTTCAAATGAAAGAAACGGCGGTGGTCCGATGCGATCCGCTCCGCGAAACGACCGCCGTGATCGTCCATACTAGAATCATGTGAACATTATTCACTATTGTATCCGTTTGGATTGTTTTCCTGTATATGTGAATTGTGTGTTCGTACATTTTGTTTATTGTTTTCGTTGGAAATTCTGAAAAAAAGCAACTGAATTTATGGTTCTTTTCTACTTTGCGTTCCAAATACAGGTAGAAAAACATTGATTGCGTATCTATTCTAGAATATTTCGACAACTAAAGCTGCTACAATGCTCGATGATTACTGCGTAATATCTTTTGTTTAATACATTCACAGACGTATGTGGTCCGTGACTGTCGTTTATGAAAAATGGAAATAAGGGACGTAAGTATCGGCACTGGTAAATTTACAAAATGATACTTTCAGTGTAATATCTTTCCTATTCAAAAAAAATCAGACGAGGCGATATGCTTATCTTTTGACCTTCGCCCTCATCTTCGTTCTTCATTCTACACTACACCCGTCATTCAAAGATATTCAATTATAGATGGCAACTACTTATAATCACTCACGAATGATGTCATTTCGATCATTAGTTGTGATTGTCACAATTCTTTTATCTGTATTTATTGCTCGATATTACATTCCAGTGCGTTCACCTGGTCCTATGGGACATCCATGGAAATATCGAATTATATCTGGTACTTTTGCATTTATACTTGAATTTGTACGTTTAGTGTAAATACTTAAATGATTAGAATTTTTACATCTCTCATTGTAGACTCATTTCTTCGAACCTATCATCGGCATTCCATATTATACTCTATTGAATATAATTGTTGATTCGTTTGATCCTATTAAAATACGTCCATTCGATCATGGTGAAGTCTTAGTAAGTAAATTGCATCTTCGAGATGTTTTTCTATTTCATCGTTGTACAGTATCATGATCAGTACATTGCCAACGTTCTTGTGCGCATGTATACACCAACAAATCGTTCGAAAGAATCTTTATTACCAGTGATCATATTCTTTCATGGCGGTGGCTTTTTTTTCGGAAGCATTTGTAAATAATCAAATTTCGTTTTCTTCGGCTTTGCAACAAATTTGAATTTCTTTTACTAGATTCACACGATACGATGAACTATCATCTCTCTATGTATACAGGCGCTAAAGTCATCGCTGTCAAGTAAGTATTGAACAGATATGGAGAGGGCAATTCTTGAGCCAATTCCTATGTAGTTATCGTTTAACTCCCGGAGTTCATTATCCAACACCGATTGAAGAAGGTGTCCGAGTAGCAAAGTATGTAATGGATAATTATCAAGAGTTTTCGATTGATCCTACACATGTTTTTCTGTGTGGTGATTCGGCAGGTATATCAAACTTATTTTCACTTCAAAAATTGCCCATTTCGCTTCTAGGTGGAAATATGGCAGTTGTAGTAGAGAGACATCTTCGTCGTCAACGAAAACCAGTTGTACGTGGTGTTCTTCTACTTTACCCATTGTTACAACTTGTACACTATCGTCTCGCGTCATATCGAACTTATTTACCTTATCGTCTCCTGTCACTACTTCGTGAAGATATGCTTGTCCAAGTTGCGAACTTCTACGTGAATACATCATTTTCTCAAGACGAGCTTTTCCATAATCGACATTTATCGTTCAGCGATTACGAGAAATTCTATTCTAAACTCAATTTATCTAGTCTAGATAAAAACTATGATAATATTCGTAAACATAATTATTTATCTGAATCATCACATCCAGATACATGGAAATTATTTGACGAGAATATTTCACCTTTACTCGCTGATGATGAAATTCTACATGATAGTCCAGCAACATTTATTGTTGCGTGTACATACGATGTACTTCTTTCCGATGCTCAATTGTATTTTGAACGTTTACAACGACTGAATGTTAAAGATGTCATCTATCGAGAATACCGCATCTTTCATGGTGTAATGACATTTGTTGACTTTCCGGTTGCTTTTAATGAAGCTTTTGAGATTATTAGCGACAGTGCTCAATTTGTAATCAATCGAACTGCGCAATAGATGAGTAAGAAAAAACAATCGAATATAATTTTCTTGTTGTCAGATTGTTATTTTCTTTTATTTTGCTAATTAATGAGAACAAATAAATGTCGTTCGAAAAGGACTGACTCTGTTTCTTTTGGTGATACGCCCATTTTAAGATGTAGACACACGTTTCCTATGAGACGAGTTTCCAAAATGTTCTATACGAATGCGTTTACCTTTCGGTAGTGAAAAAACATGAATACTTCACTTTGCGCTCGTAATAAACTGAAATGACGGCCTTGTTTTATCATACTGGTTAACCTTGATTTGGCTGGAAGTAGAAATATTCAAGACACTGCACGATAGTGACAGATGAACAGGTTAAATACCTCTCTTCTCGTAAACTGTTTTTCTCAATATTTCTATATGTCCGAATGAGCGTACTTTACATACATGTTCGACCTTTATGCGTTAACGTTCTTTTACTTTCGACGCTACGAGAAATCGTCACTTTTACCATCCGAGCGAAACGAATGCGCGTCTGATGACGAGCAGTACAGTTGATATTCAAACATATCATATTCTAGATAGCGCATGGCGCGTACCGCTCAACGTTTGGCTATTATTGCCGCAATTACGGCAAGTATCATGGCGTACCTGTGGCGTGCACCGAACAGTGAAGGTATTGAACAACTCGATCGCATTCGAGCATTGACTGCATCAATGAAAGTCACTTATCTTATCGTATGTTCCAATGGTTGTGGCTAGTTTTTATTTCACTGTTCATTTGTGCTAGGGCAGGGCAGCGGAAATGCTTGGTATTTCAGATCGTATTTCAATTGTACGAAAAATAGGAGGAATTACGCGTCTATTGAAGGATGCACAGGATGATGCTGGTCTCGAAGTACGACATGTTCAATTCATTGTTCTTTCTCTATCCAATATAGTCTTTTCCTTCTCTTTAGATTCAAGACACTTTGATTGAAAATGTTCCGGTTCGAATTGCCCGTCCGAAAAATCAAAATGGCAACTTACCAGCCATTGTTTTTTACCATGGCGGTGCTTTTTATATGGGATCTGTAGGTAAGCTAAACTATTCATATGAACTAATAACAACTGTGGAATATAAATATTTATAAACATAATTAGACACACATAATTCACTCACAAGTGGTCTTGCAAGATTAGCTAACGTTGTCGTAGTTTCTGTTGAGTGAGTATTCTTCGATGATATAGATAAATACTCACAAAATTCAACTTAGTTATCGTCTTGCTCCTGAACATCCATTTCCAGCTGGTCTTGAAGACTGTTACACCGTTACCAAACATATTCTTGAAAATGGCAACTCGAACAAATTTCGAATAGATACGAACCGTGTCGCCGTTGCTGGCGATTCAGCCGGTAGGCTCACATTTTCTTGCTGAGTGATGGTTGAATTAAAACCATCCACTATTTTCTAATCTTTCAGGTGGAAATTTCGCAGCTGTGATTGCAATGCGGTTTGCTAGTCAAACTACCAGTGAACGTAAACCACGTCTTCAGATTCTTATTTATCCTGTTTTACAATTGTTCGACATCATGCTTCCGTCATATATGCATAGCCATTTTGAGTTCTTTCCATACACAGTTGATCATACACTATCAACTTATTTTGGCACGAAAGTCGACCAGTCAATCTATGCCAACAACCACTTGAGTGTAGCACAGAAGAAACAATATCGCAAGTATGTGGATTGGTCGTTGATACCAGAAAAATACCGAACAGTGTATCAGAAACCACTTACCGATAATCAAGAAGGCGACCCAACACTGATTGAAAATGCTAAATTAGCTCTGAATCCCGAAGTGTCTCCTTTACTTGTTGATGATGAAAGCTTAGCAAAATTACCATCTACTTATTTGTTGACTGTTGGTCATGATCGTTTACGTGACGAAACATTCATATACGAAGGTCGCCTGAAACGAAATGGTGTGCCAGTTGTTCACAATCATTACGAGCATATCTTCCATGGATCAGCCGGTTTTATAAATGGGCCATTTGCATTAGACATTGCTAAGAAAATGGTTGATGACATGGTGAAATATATTGGTGAAAATTTATAGAGAATACGATTCATTGTCGTACCTTGATTTTTTTGTCCTCTTTTTTCTACACAGAGCTTTTCCCTATATTTCGAACGCTACCTGAAGGTTTTTCAAAATTCATATACGCATTACGCTACCATTTGCTTTTGAGATAATATATTTCGTATTTGAGCAGTACACAGCTTCTACAAATGTCTGTATTGCAAAGACAAGTATTTTGCTCTTGCGAACGCGAGCTTGGTATGCACAGATAGACAAAATTACCAAGCGGCAAAGTTAAACTGACTTCTAGCGTTGATAGATGTCAGTTTTATCCAGTGTGCCGAAATGGCCGACTTTTCTTTTGCAGATTTATTTATTTCTTCATTTTTTTCTGTTAAAAAAATCACTTCTCAATGTTAGTATGTTATTTTTAGCGAATGAAGACTTGCGAGCCAATTAGAATGTCAATCAGTGCAATCGATGACACATCAGATTAGTACGCACTATTCGCACGCACGTACACACCAAGGAAACATAGCATGAATTACCATAGTGCAAAGTCTATTAGGTCTTTAAAGTCAGCAAAACAGAGTCTATTTCGAAGATATTCCTCGATATGTCCGATCAGAAAAATTCTATTATAGAAATGACTGAGCAATCAGATATCGTTGAATTACCAGCTATACCGGCAGATGCCCCTGAGTGGGTACGGGCTTTGCCTTCCAGCGGTCGTTTTGTCGATCGTACTAAACTCTACGACATAACCGGTCATATCCTGTTTGACTCATTGTTAAACTCAAACGGCATTCGACACTTCTTCTATTTTATGAATAATGAACAGAATGTACAACGCGCACAACGAGCGTTTAACGGCATTCTGACAACTCCACTTTCTCCTTCTCACGAGGATTCATTAGATAACGACGATTTAGAAGTTCGTGTTGCTTTTCACCTTGGAGAAGGTATTTGTGGACACAAAGGCATTGTGTAAGTTTTCACCATTGTTTACAAATATTACAACCCTATTCTCATGTAAATAGTCATGGCGGATTGACGGCCACCATGTTAGATGAAGTCAGTGGTGCTGCTGCGTAAGTTAAATAAGAGAAAAGAACGAATTGAGCTTTTGTAACTGCTCTCCACTTAGATTTTCCTGTGTTGGACCTTGTTTTACCGCTAATTTAACTATTGATTATCTTAGACCATTGATGACACCAGCATGGGTTCTCGTGCGTGCTCATGTAGGTCGACACGAAGGTCGAAAAGTGTACATACATGGTACAGTGGAAAATGGTGAAGGTGTTGTGTATGCTAAGTCTGTAGGTTTATTTATTAAACCAAAAGTACCGGTGAAGGAGCATGCTGAACAAAGTCAAACAAAAGCATAATATTTACTCTTTCCATTACTATATGATTTGTTTTTTTTTGAATGATGCGTTTATTTACTAAAATATGTATGCCATGGCGAATCTCTCCGTTTTTTTATCTATTCCATCGCCTGTTCTAGTTCCATATCAGAATGAAAAACGCGCAATAAACTAGAAAAATTTCTCATACATCTTATTTACTTCTTTATGTTCTATCTCTGCAGATAATAAAGACTAGACAACAAATTTTATGCATTAGAATTGTTTTCGTGTACGTTAATCCATAGTGATGCTCATAAATTTATTCTTTAACAATTAATGATATTTAATGAATCACCCTTATGAAGACAACTGATGCTTGTGGTTTTTATACAATGTTAAATTTTCTTATTAAAATTCTTTGTTTAACATTATTGGTATTTATTTATTGTGAATATCTAATTTATTATTGTGTTTTATTGGGTTGTTCATGGCCACAATTATCCAAGCTCGAACAAGATTTTACTGTTCAACCACCAAAAGACGCAAATAGAAAACCGTTACATGTTATGCTAGTTACAGATACACATTTATTTTGTTCTCGGAAAGGTCATTGGTTAAATCGTTTTCGTCGTGAATGGCAAATCTACCGTTCGTTTCAGTCGGCACAGTTTCTGTTTGAACCTCATTTAGTTTTCTTTCTTGGTGATATGTCTACAGATGGTGAATCATGTTCGGATCGTGAATGGAATGCAACAGTGGACAGATTTCAATCTTTATTTTCGTTAGCGGCTGATACGCGTCTGTATGTTCTTCCAGGCAATCATGACATTGGTTTTCATCACGAAGTTACCGATGGTCATTTGAAACGTTTTCAACAGTCTTTTCAAACGCCACATGTTCGTTTATTAACTATTAATGATGATCAAATACATTTTGTATTGATTAACTCGGTGGCATTCGAAGGCGATCAGTGTCGTTTATGCGAACGAGCAGATAACGAATTAAATGAAGTGGTCAATGAACTCAATCGAACGGGTGCATGGACTAAACCAGTACTTCTATCACATTTCCCTCTATATCGTAAATCCGCGATGAATTGTAGTCAACCACCGTTGAGATCGTTTAAGGTATGTTGAGATTTTCGTCTTTCGAAAAAGAATATTTATTTGTTCTTGTCTGCATAGAGTCTTTCAGAAGATCCGCCACTGCGAGAACGTCTGGATGTTCTTTCACAAGATGCAACTGAACATCTTCTACATGTCATTAAACCTCGCCTCGCTTTCTCCGGTCATACTCATACATATTGTTATACGGAACACCATACAACATCTGGTAAAGTCGTGCCAGAATGGACGATTCCTTCGTTTTCCTGGCAAAATCGAGACGATCCATCGTTCATGTTTTTATCAATTACAACCAATAATCAACGTGTCTCCCATTGCTATTTACCGCGTGAAACAACCATCTTTTGGTCATATGCTATTGGTGCTTTTCTGCTTATATTTTATACATTACTCGGAGGCCGGAGACCGTTTTGTTTGTTAACTTGTTGTTTTTTCAGAAAAAATTTTAAAATATAGGAGTAAAAACCTGACTCGATTCTATTGTATTACAGATGGCTGATAATTTAAACGAAATGATTATGTCCATGGCTAAAAAACGAGGCTTAGCGAAAACGTTTTGTCCATCTGAAATTGCCCGACAATTATCATCAAAGGAAGACGAATGGCGTACGTTGATGGATCCCGTTCGAACTGCAGCAGCTAAACTTATCGATCAAGGTCGGTTAGTCTGTAAACAACATGGAATAGTGGTTAACATACGAACTGTCAAAGGGCCTATTCGATTACAAGCGACTGAACATTAACGGTGTATCCATATTCGAATCATTTGTGTATATGTATCTATTTTTGTGAATAAATAAATGAGAAAAAGCAACGAGTGATGAAATATCCTTGATATTTATTCTTTATTTTGTTTTGTATTTTATGTCAAAAAGAACTTTTTTGTTTGATGCATCGGGTGAATGTTTTTAAAAAACGGGTGTTATCAACAATAACAATAATAACAACAAACGACAACAAGAGTAAAGAATAAGTAGAAAAAAAACCAAACGCACACTCATACACCCGCACACGATTGCCTACAGGGAGAAAAGTGAAAACTTTAGTTCATTCATTTGTTCATATGCGAGCATCATTCCTTGTTCGATTCGTCCGTTGGTTTATTTTCATCGTCATCTTTCTTCTTCTTGCCATCACCTTGTCCGGGTCCATCCGTTAATGTACTTGCTTTCTTGGTACCTGATACGATATCATCAATACGGAGTAATAAAATGGCAGTCTAAAAAAGAACGAAAGACATTTTCGAAATAACCAAACGGTAGAAGTGATCTTACCTCAATAGCTGTTTTGATCGTTTGCATTTTAACAGCAATTGGCTCCCAGATACCGAACTTGTGCATGTCGACCAATTGGCCAGTTTCGCCATCAATACCCCAGGTGAATTGATCGGCTTGTTGGCTATGTTTAGCACGAAGTGTGGTCAATTGTTTAATAACATTACCACCACAGTTTTGAATCAATGTACGAGGAATAATTTCTAATGCTCGACTGACAGCCTTGTACGGGTATTTTTCAACACCTTTGAAGAATTCATCGTTTGATGTCCCTTCACTGTTACTCATAGCATCAAGTGCTCTAGAATTACAGATGGCAGAGGAAGATCTTGAACGAAAGGCTCATGATTGAGAAACATACCTTGAAAGTGCCATTTCAACGGCGCCGCCACCTGGTGTTAAACGTGGTTCAAGCATAACGTTACGTGTAACATTCATAGCATCTTGAAAGTTGCGTTCGATTTCATTTAACACGTCCTTGTTAGCACCACGTAAAATGATGGTACATGCTTTAGGATTTTTGCATTGATCGAAGAATGTATAATATCTAGAAGAAGCAAAAGCTTAAGAATATTCTCGAGAAAGCTACCCGTTCGACTTACTCATCGCCAATTTTTCGTATTTCGAAAAGACCACAACCTGTACCGACGTCTTCTTCTTTCAGATCAGCTGTATCGTTAACAATCGATGCGCCTGTTGCTCGAGAAATTCGGTTGTTGTCGGATTTTTTTGTTCGGCGAACGGCTGATATACCAGCTGCAGCCAAATAATGAGCAGCAACATCTAAACAAACAATCGTGGACATGATCAAATAGTCAGGCTATTTTGCAACAGATCTTTGTTACCAGAAATGCCTTTTTCTGTAACAACTACGTCAGGTTTGACTGCGATAACATCTTGGCACATTGCCCGAATACTTTCTTCTTCCAATTGCAACATTCGTCTGAATGAACACAAATCAAGTTTATTAGGCCTTCGCATATTTGATATACACACGTGAAATCGGGTTCGCCACTAAATTCGAGAGATGTTTGACTTTCACCTTTTTTGTATTCGAGTGAACAATCGAGTAAAACGATACGAGGATTTTCAATGCGTCTAAATATACGAAGAATAAGTAGACATTCGCTGAATAAGGTGACTTTTTACCGTTTCATTTTCGGGTGAACAACATCTTTGTTTAACATACAGCCTTTAAGTAAATATGAATCTTCAATTGAACCACCCGGAATCTAAACAAGCCAATCGATATTGAGACTATTTTGTTTCTTCGAAAAATTTTTCAGAACAGACCTTTTCGAAACGAGCATAGCGTTTAATGTCGATTTCTCGTCGGCCATGTTCCTCGATCATGACTGTTTGTACTGCGTCGAGTGATATTTGGCAAGCTAAGTCACTCCTGAAAAAATCGAGTAAATAATTCCGGATGAATCATAAGTTCATCAAACTGACCATCGCGAAAGATATTTTGTTCCAATACAACTTTTAACAACACGTAACATTTCATCACGGTTTTTTATATCAATCGCGATGCTGGCCTTTGTCTTCATGATATCAATACAATCTTCGAGCGCTTTTCGGTACGCACGAATGACTACTGTAGCATGTAAACCTTGTTGAAGATATTGTTCAGTTTGGGCCAACAATTCCCCAGCTAAGACAAGTGAAAAGTTTCATCTACCAGAAGTTCGTTTTGGTATATTTACCCAAGATGATGACACTTGTTGTTCCGTCACCAACTTCTTCGTCTTGAGTTCGGCTGATTTCAATCATTGATTTACCAGCTGGATGTTGTACTTGGATCTGAAATGGAAATATAGTAGATGCGCAATTCCAAACTGAAATTACTGTCCCATACTTCACGTAAAATAGCATTGCCATCGTTGGTCAAAACAATCCCACCCATTGGATCGAGAACCATCTATTCGAGAAGGAAAATTCGTCATACAAAACAGGCTTCGAAGTCGGAAATGCATACTTTGAGCATAGCCCGGGGACCAAGACATGTACGAATGGTATCAGCGATGGTCTTCAAAACAAAAGCATCATAGTTTCCTATTAGAACGTTGCAAGAAAACGAAAAGCATACTTTAGCAGCAAATATATTGCTAAATTGAGCCTTTTTTCCTTGATCGCGTTTTGTATTTGCGTCTAGAAGGGAAAACAAAGATTGATTAGATTTTAATTAATCGGTCAGACAAAGGCAAATTTCGAAATTACTTAAAACCATTATTGGTTGAGAACTACCACCACCTCCGAGCATCATTTTGATTGTTTTGGTACTAAAATCTGTTCAATCGATCTGTAGAAGACAAAGAGAAGAATAGAAAGTGGAGTGTGTAGGCAATGAGTAAATGGTCGAAGAATCTTCTGTTTATTCCTCTATTTACCATTAAAGTCCACCGTTGTCAGGTTAACGACGGAGTGGTTGACTGTTAGTAACCTATTAAATACGTTCTCTCGTCAACTACTGCCATCTAGTGACTAAGTAACTTGTATAATTAAGTATTTCTGTGAAACTAAACGACTATGTAGTAAATTTGTTTGCACTTCGAGCTTTTCACGTATTTCGTTAAGAAAGTGTTATTAGTATAATCTATAATTTTCTTCATGAAAATTTCGCTTAACACCAAGATGATCTCATGAACAAGCACAAAGAATTCTGTGCGTGTATGTGTAGGCATATGTGAAGCACATATAAGTGCACTGTTTACTATTGACTGCACAATATGTTATTTTCATGTTCAGTTCAGTTGTCGAGTAGAAGTGTTTAGCGTCGTTAAAATTGAACGGATGCCTTTAACTTTTATGCATAACATTGTTATTCTTGTTCTTTTGCTTCTTTTCTTCTAACACAAGAGCGTTGTGTATGAAATAAACGAGACGAAAGAAAAAGTAACCAAGACAATCTTATTTTTTTCATTCTTTTCTCACTCTTCTTTCCTTCAGACATCAGCAACAGACAGAAGCAGTTAGAAACAGAATCGAATTGATTCCGGTAATAGTTACTGATTATTAGACAATGGTTGAGAATGAACCTTCGAAATCACCAGTGCCGAACCGTTCGACTTCTTTCGTTCGATTGACTTCATCGAAACAACGTTCAGATTCTTTCATATTTGCTAATGGTGATCAATACGACGGAGACTATATCATTGCCGATGAAGCTCATATTATGCGTCATGGTCATGGTAAACATACAAGTGCCGATCAACAACTTATATATGAAGGTACATGGAAGAATGATAAAATGCATGGAACCGGACGATTAACATATGGAGATGGAACATCTTATGACGGAGAATTCCAATCAAATTACTTCGAAGGTTTAGGAACATACACATGGCCTGATGGCGGTCAATATACAGGTTTATGGAAAAAGTCACGGCCGATAGGTAAAGCAGAATATATCGGACCAAAGTTAGGCGTACCATTTGTTGGTGTAGCCGATGGACAACAGGCACATATGCGATATAAAGTATCTTCTCTGTAGGAAAAAAACGTTCTTTCATTTGTCAACGAATATACAAACTCGGTGTAATAAAGATGTTATTCATTTTGTTTGACTTTTTTTTTGCTTGATAACGAATTTATTCGAAGCGTATTTATTTTCTATCGATGATAGATGAGTAAACATGTACATACGACACTCCTTGATATTGAATGAATATACTACTTAACATAATAAACCATTCTATTACACTGAAGACATTCATGGAATCATTACTGTGACTAATGAGACAACGGAACTCTAAGGTTTAAATGAGGAAACGCAAAATGCGAGTTCTACTTTGATGCTATCTAAAGACATTTTTTGTCATATGAGATTATAGAGAAAGTTGAATGAATGGATGCTTCCTATTCACTGAAAAAAGGATGAAAATGCAATGTTGTTATGGAAACTGACTAACTATGTAATCAGTTGAAAATCTCGTGAAGCCGTATGAAAACTTGCCGTTTAGTGACCTCTTCGTGAAAGAACACATTTTTAGAAGTTGCTCCTATGCAACACACCATATTGATGGTTGCATGTTGTAGACAAACATGAGGAAAAGAAAAAGAATCTCTCTCGAGTACTACAAGAATGAATAAGAGAACGGAGACATATAAGGTTATTTGCCTGCTCATCTTATTTTGCTTTCTCATAGATTTTTAATTTTTGTTCTCGTTTTTGTACTTTTTCAATTACATTAAATCAATATTGGTCATATTTGAAGATATTCAAGATGGGATCTGCTTCGTGTAAAAATTCTAAATCAGCAACACCAGCTGCAAAAAATGAAGAAGCGAAGTAAGTTGGTCAAGAGGTTTTGTTTTCGATTGCAAAGAGAAGTCAGTCATCGTACGAGTTCGGAAAAGAGTTCTGAGAAAAGATCAAACAAGAAGTGACAATCAGTGATCAACAAACATCGACTAGGTAACAAATACTCGCTGTGTGAAAGAACTTCACCTTATCTTGATCAGTTGCTAATATAATCTGATTGTAAAATGACTCTCATTTCGAACGTATTCAATTGTTCTGTTTAGAAAAATCACAATCGGTGTGTTTGGTCTAGATGATGCCGGTAATTTCATCCCACATTTTTAGTCAAAAATTCTATGTTGTACTTTGATAGGCAAGACAACGGCAGTTAAAGCAATCGAAGGAGGTACGTGTCTCGGACCTAGCAAAGGATTTTTTGTTAACTTTTTCCTGGAACATTTGAAGATCCAGTTAAAGAAGCGGAGCCCACCATAGGTACTGACAAGTTAATGGTACCGTATCCAGCTATCGGCAAAGGAAAAGGCAAATCTAAAGAACGTATTGAAATGATTGATGTCGGTGGCGGTAAAAGATTCCGTGATCGCACATGGGGAGAGTGTTACGATAAAGTTCATGGCTTTATCTTTGTCATTGACGCGAGTAATAAAAGTCGAATTGGAGAAAACAAAACGACATTAAACGATTTACTCGACAATAGCAAACTTCAAGATAAACCAGTACTTATGTAAGTCGGGTGATTTAAAGCCATATATATATAGTTTATTTTGCTTTGTAGTTTGGCCAATAAACAGGATAAAAAGAATGCGATTAAAGATGAAGATTATCTCAAAGATAAACTTGAGATCGAAGATTTGAAACATAAACATAGAATTGTAAAGAATTATTCAATGATAATAAAAGGCCGTTGTCGTTCACTTCTATTTGCTTGCTTTAGGAATTTTGCACAGCAATCGGAAAAGACAAGAGCAAAGCTGATGACGCCATTCGTCAAGGATTTTCATGGTTAATAGGAGAAATTGAAAGTGACTATCAAAAACTCAATGCTCGTGTGAACAAGACAAAGACTTCGACTGAATCGAAGTCCCCAGTATCAACAAAGAAGCCTCGAGGTCGACTGTAAGATAAATTCATAAAAAGCGATCTTTTGCCATTGCTACTTCTCTTATATAGACAATCAGAGCCATCCGACATGGATGATGATGGTATTGTCTATGGTAAAAGTCGACAGAAATCCTCGTCACCACCACCCCCCAGTTATCGAGGTCTCGATACACGTTCATCGCAGAATTTATCGACTAGATTACCTCAATTAGATATCAATAAATCAAAACGAAAGCCAACTGGTTATAACACATACAGTGACAATGATGATGAAAAAGATGGCACGAATCGTTCGTTTTCACGTCCAAATGTCAGCGTACCTATGTCTGATCGCACCAATCGCGCCGGTTCACCTCCTCTCTCATCCGCGGCAGCAGCAACGGCGGGCTTTAATAAAAAGAAAAAAGTAGTCGGTACTGGCACTGCTAGTAACTATGATCTTCCAACAAATAAATCGGCATCTAACGAACCGAAACCATTTCGTTCCCCCTATGAAACATTTCCAGATGAGATACCATGGACACCCTCATCAATACGATCCACAAAATTGGATAGCACTCTACCATCAAAAACATATATGAATCCACCAATGATCAGTGATCCATTAAAACGTAGTGTGAGCCCTCTTGTTCGTGATTCCAAGCCTATTACAAGTACTTTACCAAAATCTGGAAAAACGAATGACGATGATGAGTATGGTTATAAATATGGTTCACTATCGAATGATAAGAACAAAGTAGGAGACATTTGTTATCTATAGCAATTGGTTTTGTATACTGTATTCTAGCCATCCTATCCATCAATAAATCGAACGAAAGATGACGACAGTTTTAAATATCCATCACCTCCATCAACTACTAAGCCATTAACGATCTCGAGAAAGCCATTATCGAGTAATTATGATCTTGATGATGATGATTA
Source organism: Adineta ricciae (assembly GCA_905250025.1). NCBI lineage: Eukaryota > Metazoa > Rotifera > Eurotatoria > Adinetida > Adinetidae > Adineta > Adineta ricciae. Next base: position 563,939 of record CAJNOJ010000033.1, read on the forward strand.
TGGTCGAAAGTCACCCGCTACCGTTCGTCGTTCAAATCTACCTCCTCCAGTAGCAACAACACCGACCACCACGATGACCACAGTCAAGAAAACTAATAGATACGATGATAATAGCGATAATGACAATGATTATTACAAAAGATCAACTACGAACACAGCTAAACGCTTGGATTCGGACGATGATGACGACAGAAATAAAAGCAAATCTTACGATCGTTTATCTGATCGGTTTAAAACAAAAGATGATCCGTATGGAACAACATCAAAATCGTTTTCAACAAAGCCAAAATCTCGCTTTGCAGATGACGATGATGATGACAATGATAAATATAAACCAGCAATAAAGACTCGGCCAAAAATCTCGGACGACGATGACGATCTTCCGTCAACATCAAAGTATGATACTCGTCCAAAGTATGGTAATGACTATCCAACGTCGTCATTTTCAAAGCCCACATCGCGTTTCAAACAAGATGATAACGACCGACCATCTTCTCCATATCGATCGACGACATTACCGAAATATGGTGAAGACAATCGATCCACATCGCTTTCACGATTCAATAATAATGATAATAATCGCACTTCATCGACTACAAAACCATCAACTCATTCAAAGTTCAGCGACGACGACGACGATGATCGACCTTCATCCAAATGGAAACCATCAACCTATTCGAAATTCGATGACGACGGTAATGATGATCGTCGTCCTGCACCACTTTCAAAAATACCCTCTCGTTCAAAACTCAATGAAGAAAATGACGATGATAATCGATCATTTTCTTCCAAGAAGCCATCCAGTTCCAGATTCGACGATGACGATGATCGCCCTACAACATTGTCCAGAGCACCTTCTCGCTCAAGATTCGATGACGATGATGATCGTCGTCCTGGAACACTAACGAAGGTCCCGTCTCGATCAAAATTTGACGACGACGATGATGATGATCGTGCCATATCTTCCTCAAGACCATCAATGTCGAAACTCGGAACAAGTGGTGCTCGAAATGATTATACATCAGCGAATCGATCTCGTACCAATCCTTATCCAGACTATTGAAATTCTGCCTTGTTTTTCTCAATAATACAGTGATACATATTTTTATATAAAGTTTACCAAGGACTTTATATACGCTGATCTTTGAAGAAGATTCACAGGTTTCTTCAAGTTACTTCTGTATGACAATTTCTTCTTTGTTTTCAAATAAAAGAAACTCGATCAAGATTTATTAACATCTGCTTTCAACTCCAACCGATTCGATTTCATAACTTCGCTGTTAATTTATTAGTTTTTATTACACAATGCAACATGCGTGATATCTTTTTTATCCGATGAAACAGAATACGAAAAGTATTGATAAATAGAATCTAGTTTTATCCCAATCTTGCGTGATGTCCTGGACGTTTGTGATGAGCAAGTCGACGATGGTTCATCGGAAACTTTCCTGATCTGCGATAATGAGATCGGGCATCAACTATACCATTAAATAAGCCGACAACAAGAAAGACAACAAAGAGGAGACCGACGAGATGGTGTTGCATAATAATTAACGTATACAGAAGTAATCGTTCAGATAATTGAGAATAACTTAAGGAAAACAGAGATAGAAATGTAAACGCGCGGTTTTCTCTCTCGACCTTGACAATCGAAAACAAATCTCCGTAGCTACGATTAGTTTTCTTAGTGATCAAATCTGTTTAATCTATATTTGGATTTTTGTTTTTCTCGTATACTTTCTTTTAACATGCACATATCGCCTGATGCTGTCTCATTTAATAATAATTTATCTCAGTTCTATTCCGACCACATAACGCTGCTGTGCAACATCTCATCAAGTTCGAACACAACCAGCTCGATAAGAAAGATTGTTTGAAATGTACATATGTTGCATAACGAAAATACTCCATTTCAATCATGCAATCCGCTTGCATGACATTTCTTTCGTTTCTTTCTAGTATGCCATTCGGAAACAAAGAAAAAAAAACTAAAAGAAAAATACACAAATAATAAGCAAGACAGAAACCATGTACAACCATTTGTTATGTTTCGCCTACAAAAGGAAGCTTTTTTTGCATGTTCTCTATTCGTATATGAGATTCGTTCATTTTTAAGTAAAAGGCGATAATAATTGGCATAGTAGTTCATTTTTCGATAAAGCTCGTACGAAACTGTCTTTTGTAATCAGACCTTGTTCATTGCAATGGCAAGAACTGATGAAATGTTTGAGCAATTCTACCGATCCAAATTCATTTCCGTTGCCACCTAGCATTCGCATAACATACTAGCAAAAGAAATACATTTGGCTATTCATTCTAGACGATCAATGTAGATTTCTACCTTGGCCATAATGTCAATTTCCGATTGATCGATGAACCCGTCTTTGTCGATGTCTATACAAACATAGAATTTCATCAACAAAGGTTTCGACGAGTAAAGTTTTACCATAGAGTTGAAAGGTATAGTCGAGTTTCTCTTCGATTGACCCTTTTGTTGTCAATAAGAATCCAATGACAAATTCTTTGAAGTCTACGATGTGAATATTCGAAAGCAAGTAAGAAGGCCACGTCACCGTCAAGAATATTCTTACCAACTTTTCCATCATTATCAACATCGAATGCTTGGTATATCGCGTTGACAACATGCTCAACCTTATCAGCGTCACATGTGCTCAAATCTTTGTAACATTTGACCATATCTCTTTTCGACATTTTCCCATTCGAACACCGCGACTGAAATGAAAATTGCAGGTAATGGAACAGAACTCGCTTTTTATTAATTAGAATTTTCTGTTGACACTCATCCAATCGTTGATGTCGAGTTTTATCGCGAGTCAAGAAAGATTAAGAAAATATTCTCCGACGTGAACAATTTCATTCAAGAGAGATTTCCATTAATAAATTCATGTCTTTTTCCAATACAACTCAAAGCATAAAAAATTCTATTGAAATTAATCAGACAAGTAACACAATCTGCTCGAAGCTGGTTAATTGAATTTGTCGTCTGTTCTGTTTTTGTAAACATATAATAAAAAACCAATCTATACTGACACACGGTCTGATGTACTTTTTTTCCTCGAATTTTGATAAGCTAAAGACATCGTACTCGGAATACGATGTCATGATTCATTTAACTCGTTAGAAAAGCTATTCGTAAGTTTAATGGAAGTATTACAAGTTGTCTGACATAGAAAAGTTTTGAATAAATCTACATTCATGTTAGTTGTATGTCAACATGCATAATTATTGTCGTTTTTACCTTGAGCTCGTTATACCAATTGGTGATTTCAGAAGATTTCATCCGGGTTTTCCGTTTAATTAGTGCCAGGGTAGCGTCGTCCAGCGTCGCTGTACTAAATTGATTCCCCATGAATAGACCATTCACTGATGCCGATCAAAATAAAAAACAATCTTGAAATCAAAGTAAAAAGGAGAAGTCGATTGACACGTAAACAATCAAAACGCAGTCTATGCCTTCTGAAACAAAACTGAATTTAATTAGAAATGTGATTGAAATATTTCGCAGGTCGAACTACTTATTCTGCACGATCGGCTCTTTTCGTTCTCTTTTCTTCACCTCTGACGTCAATGGACAAACCGTATTTGATTAATAACCTGCTACGGTGCGAGTTGCGAAGAGAAAAGGTAAATACCAATGTATGCTTAGTTTGAATACAAGTGTCTATGCAGATGTATAAGTCTATAAAAGTTATTTACTACTCTCTTCGGACACCTACGGGGATGGAAAAGAACGTCCTTAGTTTCTGAGCACGATCATATGAAATCGGAAGATGTGGGCACGTTCTGACTTAAACTGTCGTATATTAGACTATTAATTTGATCCAAAACGAAAAACAATGTTCACATGACGCGTATTCGAGACGTGACGAGAGATAAAATCCACGGAAGTAAAACAGCAAAGAAATATGCCAGTACACCTACTGAGGTGTACCTTGACTAATCGAGTTGTGATATACATTTCATAGCATGGTAGCGAGGGCACCTGATTATTCGAAAAAAACACGTTTTCTGTCCTGTGCGTCATCGTCGAAAGCTAATGCAAGATCAAAAAAACACAGTAAAAAGCTGATTCTTATTGAGTGAATGATTGAATCGCGTAACCTATTGTTTCCGAATGAACGAACGGTGAGATAAGAATAGTAGAGAAAAGACTAGGGTTTCCTGGCTGTGAAAAAAAGAAAAATCATTCTATATTCTTGCACTTGTTTATGCTTGCGCGTAGAAATAGTAAAAAAACGCACGGAAAGAAAAAAAAATATCGATGATTTTCATACAAACTCGATACTCAATGGTAATCATTGTTATAATGTAAGAGTAAGTACGTTACAAGCTTAGAATTGAGCTAGGAACACATCTTTAAGCATAATAAAGAACAGCGGATTAGTGTCATAACAAGAGACCCCGAAAAACTAATTCAATATCGAGATGCGAACTGTGTAAGCGCGTTCATTAATAATTAGTTTTACTTTTCAATGATATTATCTTAACTATGTGTATGTGCATCACCGACTTTTCTCGAATGTGACATTTCTTTTTCCTTCTTCAACGGATAAAAGACAAAGCTTGAAAGGGAAAAAGAAGAAAAAAACGGAGAGAGAAAATATATTAGGAAAAGAGGAACTAGAAAGATATGATAAGCAGCAGTCATCATCAGGCAATAGTCTCATTTTTCTACTAAACGCCTCCATACTCACGGATGGAAAATGATGAACGTCAAAACACGAAGAAATATGATAAACAATTCTTCTATATCAGCAAATGAGTAATGTAGCAATCCTACTAAGCGCAACCAATCGTTCTTTATTTTTAAAATGATGAGTTTATCATCATGTTGCAAGGCTTTCACGCACGTGGAATCCTTTTTTTGCACTGTCAAGGAGAAAATTTTCTAATTTTCATTTGTTAACGTGTAAACAGAAGCGTTTCCGATTGAGATTAGAACAATATTTGTATTCAGGTTCTGTGTGACACATACCTTGACCTAAACTATATATTCACACTCCGAAAAGACGCGCAACGGCACTAATAAACTGATTAATTTTATGAGTAATCGTTCTTATCTTCATACCTGTCAATATTCTTCTCCGATGAGATATTTATTTGAATTGAAAGTCTTTCGGAGAGAAACATAATAAAATTTTTTTGTTTTATAAATGTTTTAGTCACACAGTATAGTTACATCTCTCCGTCAGTCGCTCTTTTATGTACTAATAATGTTTGCTGTCGATCATAAATACGAAGAGAAACCAACTTGTTTTATTTTCTCGTTTTTTTTTCTATTTTCAAATATAGTGTGTACTTACGTGATGTTTCTACTCGACGTCGCACACTTTCCCTTTATGCTTGTAGACGTCAATGAAGTTTTATATGTTGATACTCCTGTCGAGAACATGATTGAATCCAAATGCTTGTGTGAAAGATTGACATCTGCATTGGCAAGATCGATTTACTCATTGAAAGAAGACTTTATTTGAACTACAGATAACGTCATCATGCAATTTGATCGTCATGCTTATCCGATCATGACATCGAATCAGAAATGAGAAAAATTCACATGCGCAATTCTTTCTCGATTATTCTCTGTAATCAATATTGAAGTTAACTTTGCTATTGATCTTAGGTTGTGTATACATTCGACGAGTTTGGTCAATATGCATGACTTGGAAATATATAAATGTGTCAGTCATGATTTTAAGAAGAGAATGGATCCATTCGATGGAGAAGAAAGCTTTGAACTAGGGAAATAGAGGACACATTGTATGTGAAAAGCTTAATATGAAGTAAATGACAAATAAATAATAGAATTATTTCTGCGAAAAAATAGATTCGTTCTGAGAAGAAAGATGATCTAGACTGTCTCATTCATATTTATGAATGAAAGATGAGCATACAATAGTAGATGATTTGAGCATGCTTGAGATCAGTTTCTCTCGTATGATGTAGAAAAACAACATGGGCGGAAACACTAGTTTTCGATGTAGTGATGATCTTCTTATTGAAATAATGAACATTTTTCATGATGATTAATTACAGACAAAAGGTTTTGATTCATCATGCTATTTTCATTCGAACAAATTGCATATAATGAATGTATAGTTAGCAACAAAATAATGTACGAAAGACACGAAAATTACGATGATTTATCTCGTGCGAGAACTTGATCGGTCTTGAGATGTTTGCCTTTTTCTTCGTCTTTTTTCATTGGTATGAGACGTTCAACGATAGTTTTCTTCTGCTCATCATCATCGTCATCATCAAGATCAGCACGATCGGCATAATCAGCAAGTTCAGAATCTACTTCGGATTCCTCATCGGAACCTTTGCTTGCAATATCATCTTCGATTTCATTGCGAACATCTTTGGCAATCATATCACGAAATGTATAATCTTCCGACGTCCAAAAGCCCGTTTCATCACCGGTTGGTTTCTCGTAGAACTTCTTTGTTTCGTCATCAGGAATAAATCCGTTTGATTTCGACGACGACGATGATGATGATGGTTGAGAATGTCGGTGATGGTCTGAACGTTGCTTACGATTACTATTGTACGATTCACTGGTGATACCATACGACGAATGATGTGAGAGTGGAGAGCGCGACCGTGACCGACTTGATCGTTCAATCTTCGGCTAAATAGAAATCAATGATGAGCATTTCTTTCAACAGTGTTCTATTTTCTCTTAAGAACTAGAAAACCGTTGACTTTTCAATTGCGTATTCTTTCTACACCACTCGTCGCTTTACTCAGTAATTAAGATAATAAAACGCGCACCCCAGGCTATTTGTCGGAAATCATGTCGATATCTGCGTAGGAGAATGTTCTTCACATTGCACAAGGACGACTATTCATCTATTTACACTTTGCTTCAGAGCGCACAGTGAGATCATGAAGAATATTTTTGGAAGACAAGCTGATGAATACTGGGTTGCCCAGAACTCACTCGATTTTTATAATTATTGAATTTCTCCGGACGCGGATCGGATCGTCGACTCATATTTGTCAGAAAGCGAGAAATCTTTAAAAATAAACATAATGTTACAAAACAAGATGAGCCAATTGACATTTCAGATAGCATAGCTGAATATGACTCGCTTAATTAATTTATAAAAACAAACCAAATACAATCGATTAAAATTTGAAAAACAAAAATAAAACAAATTACAGCACTCTAAAGGAGAAGCCGAGGATCCTAGAAAATTTCCACACAAAATTTTCTCTTATCATTATGATTTCCATTTTTGCAAGACATTGTCATAAATATAATGGGGAGTTCCGTGAAATAAACAGGAATATATGACTAGTAAGCAGAGTATAGATGGAAATTGCACGATTAAACATTAGAATTTCTATGTTGATCTACCATAATGGTGCGAAATCAACACGAGCCCAATGTTCTTCACGCTTTTTCCAATAGGAATGTGAAGGATCTTCCTCACGAATAAGTTCGTACGAATCGCCATTTGCAGCAAACCATTTTGGACTAACGGCAGAACTGGAACGTGAACGTTGAGCTTCTTCTAGACGAGCTTTTTCTTTCTCAGCTAGTTCAACTTGTCCTAATTCAAGATAACTAAGTGAACACGTAGAACGATTAGACGTACAGAAATGACGAGTAGAAGGATACTTACCGTTGATCAGGTCGAAAACGTGTGTCCGTGGGTGGTAATTGTTGACGAAGATCATCATCAAGTTCATTCAGTTCAATAGCAAATCGAGTAAAACCGTAATATTGTTTGGAATTCTCTGGAACAGCGCCTATATGAAAATTCAATTAAAAATAATCATATTATCAAGCAATGACAAAGCTTTTAAGACACAAAAATAATTGCCGATTGAGTTCCGTACTTTGTCGCCAAATACATTTTGCTGTTTGATCATTTCCACAAAAGACTTCTTCGTGCCAATGGCCAAAGATTTTGTGTATTACATTACCATGAGCATCTTCAATATCACCGGCAACATTATTCAACCGTGTTCGATAATCACTCTAAATTTGTATACATTTATACAGATGACATTTGAACAGAATGTGTACGAACTTGAATGAAACTAATTCGAGCTTTTGTTCCTAAGGAACTCTCAACGAGAACATCACCGTAATGATCAATCCATCGTTCCGAGGAGAGAACACTATGTATGCACATTTTACATTTATTCCATGTGATTGTTTCATTGTATTTTGGAAAAAATAAGACATTTTGAGAGTCAGGAAAGATTTCTATTGAAGTAGAAGAATATCATGCAGATTAATTCCAATTCGTCTGAGAACATTACCCATAGATTTTCCCCAAAATTTGATTTTCACCTGTAATTCTAAATGCAAAAGAATACTCGATGTTTGCAAACTGCAATCCTTCCTCACATACTTTGCGAGTAAATAAAATTTGGTGAATCGCATGTACAAACACTAATTGGTGGATGATGGCTAACCTAAAATTTTCACGAATTCACTTTTTCATATTCCATCGTTAGTCTTTTACCTGTTCAGCGATGAATTTCCATCCTTTATCTTCCCGTATGCATTCATATGTTTCACCTAATAGTGGATTGAAGTTTTTTCTTCCCGTGCGGTAATAGTTAGCTGCATATGTCGAAACAATGAACGCAGCGACATAAACAAGACGTAAATGAACGTCGTCTGTTTGAGCGGCTCGATCAAGTAAATCCGAATATTCCATTTCCTCACATAACTTTTGCAAAACACCGAGTGGTTCATTCAAAATGACTGGCAATGCTATCCGAGACAAATCTTTGCCAATGGCTTTCCGCATTATATTCCATAGACCTACATTGGAAGTATCCGGTGCACATGCACTCAATGATGAACGACGCCATTTCATTTGAGGAGGTTCTGAAAAAAATGAATAAAACGGAAATGTGAAGAATAATGATTGAACTTACTTAGCTGCGGTGGAACAGATGATTGCCGGTCAATATTGTCAGGATGACTTTCATCATCACCATAGCTTGATGATTCAGAATCAGACTAAATACAAATGAATGTGAGAAACCGGCAAAGTGACTGTGTTCTCTGACTTGTAACTAGTTGTTTCTAAATGAGACCTTCTCAATACCTCAAGAGAGCAAAACATCATACCGATAATGAGAATAAACGGTACAGTCGAGAAAAGACGAAATTTTCTGCTGATATATTGATTCTTCTTAGCAAGCTAAATAAACTTTCTCCTCGGCTGGTACATTCCATTGCTGATGCTTTCGCTTTACACAATGCAAATGTGAATGTGTGACATCATTGTACTTTCTGAAAATTCTAATCCAAAGTATCTTGTATCTTAATGTCACACACGTCGTAGCTTCTAATTATCTCATTTGAGAATGTTTTCATGTTCTACATACTAATTTTCCTATTTCATCTTTGTTATCATTTAAGAATATTGCATTGAGAGCTTCGGGTGCGTCATAAAAAATTGATCCTTCTCTTGAGATAGTCGCACGAGATGAAATTGAATGATAACCATGTTCACCCTCCGAAGTCAAAGAATTATTCTAAGAGAAAGAAAAACACAACTTATTTTTGTATTTCAATAACAGCAAAGTATTGATCATTTACCAATGATTGTTGTTGTTGTTGTTGTTCCAAAGCAAATGCAGACAAACGTTTTTGCAAGTTATTCAAATTATCAAAAACTAGAATCGAATTGAATCTATGAATCGTATAAGTCATTAGATGTAACTCAAACCTTTTTTAGCTGTATTATAATAATCTTGTCGTTGAAGATCCAATACTGTACTTGAATTTATACTACTGATGCTAGCTGATGGAGTGTGACCACTCGATCTTGTTCCATCCTAAGTCAAATTAATCAAGACTACTGTCAACGAATCGTATCAGTATATTTACAGTTGATTTCGAAGACGAACTAGACACCGGGGTGTTATTAACATTGAGTTTGATATTTTCCAGAATGTCCGATAGGTTACTCAGTTGTATTTGAACATCAGAAAAATCTAGATGCACGAAATGAGAACATGAACAATATAAATCCATCTATTACCATTGTAAAAAAGTTGATCAGTCGACAAAGTACTAAAATAAATCTCTTAGGCTGCATTAATCTTGTTTAAAAACTAGATGTTACTTGTTAGCCGCTTGATTTTCATTCGAATGATTTGTATCATCCTTTGGTGTGGTAAAAGATCGCTGTTCGAGTATTCCTTGCCGATATTTTCTGTGTATGGCTATTTGATCTAACCATTGGTCGAACAATTTCTTCTCTTTGATCTTCAAATGATAAACACAGTTGGTTTCATCGATATTTATTCGTTGAGATTCCCGAATATACGTAACCATACATAACCCAATATCGCATTTACCATTTAGACGATCACGTTTTACCTTCAAATACAAAGAGAAGGTTTGTATTCATATGCAAGATGAACTATTTGCAACTTACACTCTGTTCGGATTTACCATAAATCATAATACCATTTTCTAACTTGAAGAAACGTTTATGCCAACCTTGATATGGCCATTTCCGTCGTTTCATCAAGTAGTTAGCTAGATTTATCATTGGTTTCGACTGATCTTCACTGAATATCATTGGTAAGATATGCGCATTGTATGCCTGAATTACATTATGAAAGTAGTAGCTCTAGTAAAACAACTTTACTCTCTAACTTTTCTTTGTTTTGGTTTCTTTTGACCAGCTGTTGTTTTTGACTTTTCATTCGCTACTCCCGACACTTCTTCGTCTGAATCATCACCATTATCCGAATCCGTAGGAACCTAGGTAATAAAAATCCATTTGAAATTGTTCTGATTTAATTTTAAAGAATGCATAGAAAGACGGAAAAGATCATTCGTCTCACTCTATCATCTGCATCGTGCTCGTCGTTTCCATTCGGGGTAACTGGTGCACTCGATTTATTTGCTGTTGTTTTGCGCTTTCGCGGAAGAAGATGGATCTCGTAGACAGGATCGTTTTGCAACTCCCCGAATGTTTTCAATCGCAACGGCTTTTTACTTTTTTCGTCACCCATCGTTAGGTCAAATCAGTTGTAAGAATAACCATCAAATGTTACTCTGTTGCTTTTGCTGATGACGAAGACAAATTCAGAACAAAAAATATGTTTTTCTTCTCTTTTTTCGCCCGGGTGTTTCGTCCTTTCAGGGGTATCCTTATTGAAAATAAACGAAGAAGAAAAAATAATGTATATATGTACATTTCTTTTGAAGGACACAGATGAATAGACGTGCTTCTATTTTCAATGAAAAGGAAAGCATGAAAAAAGAAACTTTTCGCGTTCTCAATTAGTCAATCACGACATTTGAACCCTATCGTCATGAATACCATTAGAACGAAACAATAAAAGAATTGCTTCGATACGAGTATAAGTCAGGCGAGATAGGAAACTATAAAACCGTTTCTGATTTATTATTGTCGAATTACTCACCTGCTCGTTATTGATTGACGGTCTCCGCAATCGTATTTGTGATTCATTAGCGTAGGGACGTACGAAAGAATCAAATATCGTTAACAATGGCGTATTGTTATCCATTAGTCTCAGACTATAGACTACCGATAATGACGGATCTGTGAGTAAATAGGCGTAGAAGATGAGCAGAGTGTGCAAAAAGAATGAAGAAGTAGAAAAAAGAAGAAAAAAAGAAATAAGTTCAACTTCTCTCTCAGTATTCGACCGGAAAACAAAGCATATACTTCATTAGATGGTGATGATGGAAAGAAGAGTGGCATTGCATGAAGATAAGCGAACGTCAATAGGGGGTCTTTCCTCGCGTTTATTTCAAAAATAATTGCACGTAATGAGAAACTTACGGAACGCGTCTTTTGAGTCTTATCGGTCGAACCAAGTGAAATCGATGTCATTGTCTTTTGCATATTGAGGGTGAGAATGTCGGAAAGTTACCGGGTTATTTAATCCGTTGGTACATCTAGGAGATTATCGAGAAAGAAACATGATGAGTAACATACAAAAAGATTAAGAATAAGAAAAGAAAAAAAAAGGAACGACCAATTTTCTAAACGAATTATTCGATGATTATTTCCGGAATAAAAATAGTTATTAGCGAATCATAGGAACTACTCCTTCTTGTTGTTGTCGACGACGACTCGCTTGTCAATGTATGGATATAAAATGGAACCAATCTAGAAGGATATACTTGAACAAGTGTAAATGTTGCTTTGCTTATCAAAGATGTCGCTTAGATGATAATCAAATAAGATTTTGTCATCAATGACATGTTGTTTTCTTCTATTGATTCTTGTTCTATTCTTCAGCATCTCTCAGACAGACAGACTTTTGTTAGTAGAGTAAACAAAAGAATTTTAACACGAACATTTCTTCAACCCTGTACAAAAACAAACGGTCTTTTTCGCTGATTTCCATAGAGAGCTTTTTTTCATGTCGACATTTTCTTTTCTTGTTGATTATTCTGTATTGGATCAAGATTAAAAAAATACTTGATATATTTGCCAATCATTCCTCGCCCTTATTTGATTAGCAATCCAGAAAGAACACGCGTATCCAACCGTATATTCTCGCCGTAAAAATCCAAAGAATAGTGCTTTTCATTCATGAACTATATCCGGCAAGATCATCTTTCGTTTTTTTATGAATAACTAGCAATATTAATCGTCTCTCATTTCAACCAACGAAAGTCTTTTCTGTAAAAGTTTGACATCGATTTTTCAAAATGTGTACTCATATGATAAAAGAATGTACAAATAAGAGAACGGTTATGAACTTTGTACAAAGAACCAAAAACGAATGTACAATCCACTGATATAGACAGAGAGAGAGAGAGTAAACGTCAAGAAGAGAAAAAAACAAAGAAACGTTATGTTTAGGAACAGAAAAGATTCACTATCTGACACACACGCACACGCATTGAAACATGGGAAAAGTGAACCTGAGAGAGGAAAAACAAAACGTTAAACTTAAAAGAAAAGAAAGTTTCATTATTAAGTGTAGCGATATTTTCGTATTGAATCTGTTGTTAAATCAACACAAAGCACGCATCCGTCACTTGTTGTTGCCAATGAACATGGACGTCGTAATCGATGAGAATGAGAATCAATAATACGTAATAAATGACCATGACTATCATAAATCTCAATACGAGCAGTACCATCTTTTTCGCATTTTCCAGCTAAAAGAAGGCCATTCTTATCCACGCATAATGCCGTATAAAAGCCTGAAAGATAAAGATTCGAATAAATTCCACAACAATATTCTATTTACCTCCTTTCGATGTCAACGCAGGCATAGGCTTCGAATGTACGGGAAGTGATACCGATGTTTGTAATTGTCTATGATGAGATGAAATTAAATCAGGCGGTTGATAGGCAATATGAACATCAACATCAACGATCTGTTGGGGGGTTAACGATGTTATTTGACGTAGATATTTGCCTTCGTAAGATAAAATATGTATGCGATGATCACCGACAATAATTTCATCTTGTAAGCCAATAGTAAAGCCTTTGACAGTTTTAATCCCATATGAACGTAAATCAATTTTATTAATTAGATCACCAGTACGATTGTCAACAATGAAGAATGTGTTATTGTCATAGATAAGTAAAGAATTTGGATGATGTTCGAATAGAGCAATTTGAACAGGTTCATCAAAAGATGAGCATGTGATTTGATTATGGATATTAATCTGACTATTCGGAATTGATGGCGATGATGATGATGATGGATCAGAGTTGACTATGGAAAATTCAGTTATCAATTTACTTTTCCAGTCTAGTAAGTAAAATATTGAGGTGGAAGAACGATAAGCAAGACCAGTGCTGGTCGTTTCTAGAAGTGTATCAGTTGCTAGAATAGAAAATGAGCAGTTCGAGGATATGGCCATGTGAAATCAATGGTAGTTTACCAAGATGATTGATAAATTTTCCTTCTGATGATAGACATTTTATTCGACTATTTCCTGGATCGAGTACGTATACTTGTTCTCGTTCAGTACTATCATCCACAATCACTTTCACCGGCATAGATAATTCATTTTCAGCACGACCACATTTACCTTGAATAATCAATGAGAAGCAAATCTCATTAAATGTTTATATCTCAAGGTTGCGAATCTTACCAAATGACCACAATGGATTATTGTGTTTCGTGACATCAACAATAAATGGCGAACCTGCTATCGGTCGATCAAATATTCTTATATCAATCTTATGATTTCCACTAATCAACGGTCGAAAAATAACCGTATAAATACCATTTTGTTTATCATGAAAATTATATTCACATAATTTACCATACGGATCCCAAACATTAACTGTCAATGGATCACCACCATCGATGCGTGCATTGCCATTATAATCAACTGTTTCAATGTGTATGGCACATTGAAGATTAGCTACTGCTGGCTCAATCTTTGCTCGGCATAGTGGTGGATATGTTGATGACACGCGTATACGACCAATACTATTCAATGAACGTGCCAGATCTTGTAAAGCTTGGTTATGTCGAAATTCGAATTTCATAAAAGAGTTTTCACGTGGTTCGCCCAAGAGAGACATTCGTTCGATTCGATCGTTCAGTTCTTGAATACGTTGGGTGAGAATATGAATATCGGATGCTTGTTGAAAAAGAGCACATTCTTGTTCGATTTTAGTTTTCTCGTCTAAAGTCAACTTATATGCAAAGATAAACTTCTTCCAAACAAATAATCTTACTTAAAATGACGTTTAACTGATCGTTGAGTACCTTTAATTTATAATCACGAGTCGTTTTCAATGATTGCAAGAGATTATTTTGACGATTATCGACATAACTTTTTATTTCCGTGAACGATCGATTGATCGCCTCGGCTAGAAAAGAAAACCTTTTTGCAACAACGGACTGGTACTTCCAAAGAGAAATATCTACCAGCTTTGTCCATACTACAATCAAGTCGTGTGATTTCATTGTTCACTGCTTCGAGTGCGTTATCCAAACAGCTAAGAGCTATAAATAGAAAAGATGGAGAAATTTTCAATTCTATCAAATGGAAATCTACGTTAATCATTCCGACATATGCAATAACTGTTGTCAAGTCAAAGTTAATATCTGTCAGTCAAGTGTCAAAACAAAAATCCGTCATTTGCATATTGAAAACTTGAAGATATTTTCTCGCTTACTTTTAGATGCTTTGAAAAACAAGATTTCATTCATGCGTTTGATTGCCAAGGAAAATGGCACGACTGTATGTTCAGCTGAGATCTGATGTTGATCACATAATTGACAGAAAATTTTATCGCATGTTTCGCAGAACAGTAATTCTTCATTGGTATGATAACTGCACTTTGGAATGACATCACGTCGTAAGCGGACTAACAGATCGAGCAACTGATTGACAATGAATGATGGCGGAAAAGATGTGACGCCACCTCGAAAAAAAGTTCAATACTGTCTTTAGCTTATTTATTCAAGAAAATTACCTCTAGGTAGGAGAATATGTTCGCGACAAATGGGACCTAAAACGACAACGAGTTGAAGCGAACGATGTTATTGAGTTACTTGTACATACATTTGATTGCATCGGATCTTGGTTGAGAATTGACAATTCGTTCTAAACATTGTCGACAGACAGTGTGTGAACACGGTAATAATTTCGGTTGATGTTCGTTCGAATTCGACGAGAATTGATTAATACAAGTTGAACATGTTAAAAAATGCTCGGTGAAATCTTTGGCATTGATATTAATTGTTTCAACTAATGTCGAACCCATTTGTTTTTTATCAGTCGAGTTATAGTTTATTATTCTTAGAAAGATTTCCTTGTCACATTACATCTGAAATTTAGACATATGTATGTATATCTATACGATCAACATAAACTGACATTGATGCATGATCCGGGAAGAAAAAAGAGAAAGACAAAATAAACTGACTGCAAGGACACATCTAACCTTGTCTTTAGCTCGTCAATAGTGTTCTACCACAATAGTCGATTCAAGTCGTTAACGGAGTCCAATTAGATATAGAGAAATTGAAGATAAGATCAAACAACTAACGATCTGATAAGACGAAAAGAACGAAGTATTCAATGGAAAACTCGACGAGAATCAAAGAAGACATGTTTATTCTCTATCTGTGCGGGGATTTGATTCATTCAAGGACTTGATTAAGATAAGGACTGTGATGAAGATCGTGCAATCGATGTTTATCGAACGCTTCACTCTTGTCTATCTGTGCATGAGATTAAAAACGAAAATTCTCTCGTCACTTCGATGTCTCTGAAGAATTGTCGAATAGATCCAGACAGAAACGAACAGATTTTCCTGTTGATATATTGATTCTTAGATTTCGATCTTAGTGTTTGAAAAGTGTATCAATTGTTGCGCTAAATTGAATTCTCTCAAACGAAATGTAATTATCGACTTACTGTTGTTCTTGTGAAAATGGCGTGAGCAGTGCATTTCTATTACTCATATGCCGAAACGACATGATTTCGTCGTTCGATATATATTTTGAAGTGAAAGAAAGAAAAATATTTTCGTTTCGAGCAGGTCAAATGAAGAAAATAACTGACATCCGAGTTGTTCATTCTAAAATATCTTTTCGCGCACGTCACGGCCTACTTTGATTTGATACTGAACACGAATTGTCGACTTGTTTGTCACTTGATTCATTCAGTCATTCACAATACGAATGAATGACGTTTATATTACTGATAATGATGCTTACTTACTTATTTCGGGATGGCGCGTGTGAGAAGAAACGAAGAGAAACATTGGAAAAAAGGGAGAGAGAGAAGGGGAGAAGAGGAAAGACGAAGATGACGACAGGCGTCGATAACTTTTCTTTTTTTTTCCTCTTTTTCTTTCGTTTCGTTTATTCGACGTAAATTACTTGCAGATGAGACGATCATCTGCTTGCTCTCGTGCGCAGTTACTTTAGATCTGCTGATCAGCGACAAAGGAAAAAAAAATTAAATGTAACGCCCGAGCAGGGGCTCGAACCCTGGACATTGTGGTTAAAAGCCACACGCTCTACCGACTGAGCTACCCGGGCTACGATATACAAACGATCGGATTATCAGATCTTGTTGCAAGAACCGAGTAATGACGCCTAGAAAGAATTCTGTTTTTCAATTTCGTCATTGAAGAATTTTTATGAGTTATGTTCGGTATGATTTGAAAGGTTGGAATTTTGTTGAAAACAATTTCTCATTACGACATTTAATCGCGTGTGCATGCCAGGGTCATCATACACGGTATAAGCAAAATCTCGACCTTGCGTCATGTCATACATTTCGTTACTCGAACATTTATCTCATCTTGAGACAGTCTCCTAAAGACTGATCAAGACGAATCATCGTCATTTCTCAAGGTTTGATTAGACAGATCAGCAAAGAGCAAATAAATGAAAGATTTATTTAATATCATCTAATAACAATATGACATAAGCTCGAGATGTTATTCATCATATCAGACAACATGTACATCGATAACATAAATTCATTTGATCGATCACTTATGTCTTTGGATTAAACAAAGAATATATATATCTATGATATCCATTCTGTTACAGAAGAAAATTCATCGATATCTCCTATTACGATTGATATTCTTTTTCTCCTTCTCTGTTTTTCTAACCTTTCTCTTGTTAGAAAGAGTAAAATAAGATTCAGAGAGATTATTTCTTGAAATTTCTAATAACTTACCTAGTGTTTTCAACTTATAGCCATGTTTACCATCGCGTAGACTGTTCAATGACACAATCGTTTTTCAATCTCCCTTCCCTCCTATTTGGTTGCTTTGCATTTATGTACGACATAATCTTCATTTTTACCTTCGTCTCGTTTGCATTTTCAATTGTGTTTTGTCGTCGCTGTCGATCACGCTTTTGAACAACAATATATTCAAATGAGACTCACCTCCCCTTTTCTTTTTGTCTGTCTGTCTTCCTTTCTACCGTTACTAAACAATAATCATATCAATAAAAGAACATACATGCGAAGAAATGAATAGGGTAAACATTCTCTCATCATTGCTGATTGTACAAATGACAGACAGAATACGATTAGCCTTCATTATGCTACAGTACATGTCTCTTGCTCGTACGCACTACTAATCTTGTGGTGACAACAATGAACAAGTGAAAACCTTCACTGATCTATGTGATGAATACGCGTATTAACTTTTTGTTCTTTATGCCTTGGATAAACTGATTGGTTCTCGACTTCTGAGACGAATATCCTCGATTTAGAGTTGCGAGGATTCTTCTGAAATCTGTGATTGTTGTATGGGAAAATCGTAAAAGAAGGATGTTTGATAGTAAATTTTATCTATTTTATTCAATGAGTTGGGAAAGCATTAGCAAAAAATCCATGTTTCTAGAAGATAAATGGGTATCGATGATTTCATGGATACAAAGGAACAAAGGCAATGTATTGTTGTTCAATTATATCCAGTTTAAAGATCATTAATTGTTGGATGGTTTCTACAAAAAATACTAGGAAGTATAATTAACTAATAACAAGTTCGGCTTACAGGTGATAGGTGTCCACGAAGTGTCGCTAATTTCGATACTTGTCCAGGAACATAAGGTGAACGGAATTCGTTTTGACAGTTTCCATATCCCATTCCGAGGCCAATACCAGTACCCAAGAAAACAGGCCATGGACGACCTAAGTTTTAGAGAACGAAAACGTAAGATATTTAAAGTACTAAAATGAGTACGAACGTCGGAAGAGAACTGCAGAAAAGACGATACCCAAAGCAAGACCGGATGCTAGAATTAGATGAATAAATGAATGATTTGGTTTATGCATATTTTCTTACCTGTTTTAACGATTGTGTCTGAGACGCATCGATTCCATTTCTCACCATAAATTTCTTCAGACGCTAACGGACGCGTTGGTGTCGTCATCTAGAAATGTTCAATACAACAGTTTTCATTCAAATATTCGAGATAGAAACAATATTATTGCATTGAATTGCTTACTTACTTACATTTAGTATGACGAACGATTGGTTTCAAACATTAACCAATCGAAGAAGGACGTTGAGACATTTAACTAACAGGTTTATCCTGTTGTCCAATCAATTGTCGCTGGAGATTTCAACAACGTTTTTCTTTTGTAATTCCATTGATTAAGTTTTGTTCAAAGAAGAAAGCAAATTATCATGAACGTTGATGAACTTTTAAATTACCAGGTATGATTTATCGTCTTTTATCATCTCACACATCATATTCTAATCTTTTTTAGCCAGAAAAACCAGCAGTTGCTGCTGCTAATGTGTTAGGAAGCAAACGAACAACCGATTCGACTACACCTTTGGCTGCAGGTTATCCTAAACGAGCAAAACGTCCAATCTTAGACGATGTACCTACACCATCTAACGCTTCATTGATAAATAACACAAATTTTGCTTCACTAAGTCATAATGAACGTGATAAGCTTTTACAAATGCTCGAACAAGAGTCATCAGTAAGACGATTACGAAAACTGAACTTCAATGACTATTCAATGATCTTCTTTCCTAGGCGGAAGCACTTGATGAGACATCTTTGAAGCGAATGCTTTCACAGCTCGAAAAACGTATTTCGAAAAATCAAGAAATGCGCATTAAGTATCCTGATAATCCAGAAAAGTAAATTCATCAATAGTAAATCGTTCTAAACCCGAAAAATTCTTTGTTTCGTTAGATTCATGGAGTCAGAGATTGAATTGAACGACGCAGTTCAAGAATTACATGTAATTGCAACACAATCGGAACTCTATCATGTTCTTGTCAATATAAACGGCATATCCTTATTGATGAGCTTATTAACGCATGAAAATACAGATATAAGTATCGCAGTTATTAGTCTTGTACAAGAATTGACAGATGTCGATACATTAACTGAAAGTGAACAAGAAGCAGCACTTCTGATTGATGCCTTGGTTAGTAGTTTCAAAAGGAATATGAAGATAGTTTCGTTTTTTAATTTATTTTAGGCTGAACAACAAATCGTGTCATTACTTGTTCAAAATATGGATAGATTAGATGAGAATGTGAAAGAGGAAGCCGATGGTATTCATAATTCCTTAGGTAAGAAGAAAGATCGAGAAGCTTGTTATATTTGTTTTACTTATAGCAATCGTGGAAAATATGACCGAATTTCGTCCTTCGTTGTGTGTTGATGCATGTAAACAAGGTTTATTAACATGTCTGCTAAAACGTTTAAAGGTAAAAGAGAGAATGATTCCAATCTATTAGCAGACTTTAGATGGGCATTTAGACCAAATCTGGATTCAATTCAATTTGTTTGTACTGCTCTGAATTAATGTCAATTTTATTACAAAATCACGATGAAAATAGACAAATGCTTGGTGAACTCGACGGTATCGATATACTCTTACAACTACTTGCGGTAAATTACAATAGTTTGTAAGGAGATCATATGTTTCGACTAATTCTCTTTTAGTTCTACAAAAAACATGATCCACAAACCAGTGAAGAATTTGAATATATGGAAAATCTATTCAGTTGCTTATGTTCGTCGTTAATGTTTCCTGCTAATCGACAACGGTTTCTCAAAGGTGAAGGTCCACATCTGATGAATTTGATGCTCAAGTGAGATCTCGTTTCGCAAATATTTAATCGGTTGATTTTCTGTTTACTAGAGAGCGAAAGGCATCGCGAAATGGTGCATTGAGAACTCTCGATTTTGCGATGACAGGTGATGAAGGAAAAGAGAATTGTCAAAAGATGGTTGATATCCTTGGTCTACGCACAATCTTTCCATTATTTATCAAACCACCGAAAGGAAGCAAACGATCTGGTGAAACACGAGCAGAAAATGAAGGTAAGAATCTTGATCGATCATTCCTGATTTCATTTCGTTTCTTTGTGCATCAGAGCATGTCATTTCCTGCGTGGCTTCATTAGTACGAAATTGTACCGGTGATAATCGACAACGTGTATTCAATAAATTCACCGAAAGCGATCACGAAAAGGTAGAAGACAAGCTATTTATCATTTTTCTCCAGTAATCAATTGTATGACAATTCATATTGTAGGTTGATCGAATAATGGAGCTGCATTTTCAGTACTACGACCGTGTAAAAGCAGCGAGCAACAATATCGAGCAGGAGGATGATGAGGAAGATGAAGATGAAGCTTATCTTCGTCGACTAGACGCTGGATTATTCACTTTACAATTGATCGATTATATTATTATTGAAATTGCTTCAGCAACATCGAACATTCCTTCAATACGGCAGCGTGTTTTACAAATTCTGAATATGAGAAATAGTTCAATTGACTCCATCAAAGATATCGTACGCGGTAAGTGATATCTGAAAGCATGTACATCGGAGCTGGGTATTATTTTGTCTTCTTTAGAATATGCTAATAATTTGGGTAATACAAAGAAAAGTAATGGCGTCGATCATACAACAACCGATGGAGCAAGCAATGGACATAGTGAAGATTCACATAAACAATATTTGTTGGATTTAGTTGATAAATTCTAAAATGATCTCTGTTGTTGTTGTTCTTCTTCTTTTTTTTCTATTCTTCTCTGTATGGTAAATATATGTATGTGATGGACGGTGACGTCACACGATTCTTCTATTAAATCTAAACATCGATATATGTTATTAAAAAGACTGGCCGGCTGCTCTGCTTCTGAAAGACAAAGAATTCAACTTAGTTACTGTTTTGTATTTGTCTTTCTATGATGCGAAGTGTCATGCTATCCATATGATTTCTTTCGATTCTTCTATTTCACTTACAATACAAAACAACGAATATCAATGTCACAACGAATCCTGTCGTCGAACAACGTTCAACATGCTGATAATGATAAGATCAACTGCTATGATTACATCATTGATCAATGCAGTATATATACTGAACGTATTGGAATAGTGGTGAAAAAAATTCTATGCAAATCATGGCCACTTCTATCAAAACAATCGACTCAAAAGAGAAACAAAGAAGTAAATATAGATTTTGTGACTTCGAAAACAAATGACGCATTAACATATGCTGATTTCCTTACTCCACCTTATTTACTATTCTAATTCCATTCTACACATGTGCCTGTAGTGAATTGAGAGAGAGAGTAGTCATTGAGTGAGCACAAACAGTGTTTATGCATATTAATTATCGAATAGTGACATGTACGACTATTCTTATCAGCAAATCGGCAGAAGAGTTCTCAGGAGTATTACACCGAGCTTTGTTTTGACAGAATGTATATTTCCGAAGTTTGAGAAACTGATTTGACGAGAAACGTTGTTTTCTTTTCCTTCATAGAAGAGAGAACGCGTCTAGTCGGGAAATCTTCTTGTAAACATGTACTAAATCTTTATCATTGATGTCGACATACAGACAACTTATGCTAATTTATTGAAGATTGTCTGCTGTCATCGAACGTTTTATTATTCTTGTAAGTGTTCTCGCAAAGCCTTGTATTTATCGCATATTGTTTTGAATCAAACGAAGAATGAATGATCGTATTTGAAGAAAAAAAAAGGAATATGAGATACAAAGGCAGCTGAAGTTTTCCGTTCTTACGCATTCAATTGTCAATCAATTTCTATCAAGCCCAAAATTGTTGACATTGCGTGGGTTGATGCATATTCATCTGCACCGCAATTTATCTTTTTCATTCGCCTATTTATACCATTGATCGATCACATTCGTACTTTATTCGAAGGCGTATTCACTAAACAAAACCATGCTGTTTCTCCCTCTCCTTTTTTTTATCAATGAACACGGAAATTGTAGAATAATTTGCGGTGGAAATAAGTACTAGTCCTCATTGGTAACATCTGCGTGTCTTTTCCTGTCTGGACGTACTGACAATGTAGGAAAAGTGAGGTGTTTTCTGCTTGATTGCTCATTAATTGTTCTGCAAAATAAGTTTACACATTTTTTTGTCAAACTTCGGTATTTATAATCACCAATTTCTTGTCACTTCTTTTTCTCTCTTATTCTTCGCTTGCCTTACTTGTATTTCCATATGCTACACGCGCACATAACGCCTACTCAGCAACGATCAGTCGTCGATAGTAATTACGGATTTTTTCTTGCTTTCTTTTAGACGTGTTTTTCTTCTTTCCTTTTTTTTACCCCGAAAAAAAATGTCACTCAGCATTCTGGTTTTTTTCTAGTTCTTCTTCTCATCCTTGTGCGCTTTTAATAGGGTGACGCAGCTAAACTAGATACCAGCGAGTAATAGCTACAGAGCACATTCTTTTTTCCATTTGCTTGTTCTTAATATCAAGATTTTTTTGTTTATGGGCTTCTTATATTGTATATTATGTCTACAAAAACCTTCGGATATTACTCTCGTATTTTCATGTAGTTGTAGATACTCAGAGATAATTGATTATCGCCGATCGTATTCATGCTATTTGGTTTCTTGTTTTCTTTAGAAATCGTCAAATCCTCGTGGTTGTGAAACGTTATCTACGATCGATGTAATATCGCTTTTTCAGTCGAATACACTCTGTCAACAATCGTTTACTGTATCGTCAACACTTGTTACTCCATTATCCATATCATCAAAACCACAAGCTTCGAGACAATTATTGAAAAGTTTGATACCTACGATCGATAACAACATGCCTTTAGCACAAAATTACAAAGATGATGTGTCTCTTTTGGAATCCGAAGCAGCATTCACAAACGTAACAATGGGACATGCTAATGTCGGCCTCGGTACACGTCAAGGAACTAATTCAAAGCCTAATGTAAGTGAATATTCATTCAGATAGATGAACAATAGAGCTATTCTCTGTAGTCTTCTTTGTGCAGACAACAAAACAATTTCATTTCACTAATTGAAAGATGTCTTAAATGTTCATCAGACGATTTGTAATTAGTTTTTTACCTAATTCAGAGCAGACGTATACTCATTTCAACTTACAATGCGAAAGAAATCCGCATGAATGAAAGATTCTTTGAGATATTAGTATCAGGTGCACCATAGGAATCTTAAATAGGCGACAGACGTAATCATTGCTAGCAGCAATGTATGTATCGAAATGTCAAATGTTTTTAGATAATATTTCTTATCAAGATCGTTATCATAATTGCGAGAGAGAAATATTCGTGTTGAATATATTAAATAGAAAAATATGCGATTTAATTATTATTTACCAGTCATATTCTCGCGAGAATCTGTGCGATCGATGAGAGTAGATCATAAGGAAGCTCAGTCCAAGCAGAACTTCATGTCAGCACTTTGCAATATTATATATAAATAGAGAACATTGTATTAATTATAAGTCAGTAGGAATAATTACATTTATTACAGTTCTTTGTTTATATGAAAGAAAGCTTTCTTTTAGAATCAAACTTTTACATTTTTAAACACGGTTCCTTTATCGTCATAATAGACTATGAAATATTTTTGTCTTCTACCATTGTCTGTCAAAGATTTTGGCGTCAAAAAAGCATTGACATTGTAATCTGATTATTATGTATAGTGAGTTGACAGTTATTGCAGTACCTTCGGAAGTAGTTTCTTACAGTCCGGATGCATTGGTGTCTATTATCTTGACATGCACTGACGTTCTTGAACAATTTAAGCATCTTTTGAATCACTTATCTCACAAGTGTTATGTTCTTTCGAACGAACTAGTGTTGACATAGATAGAAAACGCGTATTTTTTCTTCAAATACTCGACGCGAAATCAAGTTTAGTTTTGAACGAGGATGAATTACTGTTAAACCTTGATGAAAAATATGTTTTGGATTCCCATCAAATAATATTTATGTTTACGGAACATGATCAAATAATATTCGTAAATATAACAAGAAAATCGTGACAATCACAACGCTCTCTCTAATGATTGATCGACAAATACATCGTTGTTTTAGAACATATTTGGGATATTAATATACATATGTTTAGTAATATTCCTGATTAGACAACTTCTACACCAGCATCAGTTTTTCCGTAAAACAAAGTAATCTGACGTGCGAAAAGGTGCATCTCATTATCTGTAGAATGTATCGCAAAAACAGATCTGGATATTATCCTGAGTTCATGTCGGGAGTCTAAACAGATCTACTCTGACGTTTTGTTTTCCTTTTTCTCCTCTTCGAGCACCAACACAAAACCAAGAGAATCTATCTCGCTGCGAAATGCTTTCCGGAAAGTTTAAAATAGTTGTGAAGTACGAGCGCGGCATTCTAAACATCATCGCCGATTTCCTTATTATTAATCTATGACATACAGCTGACATAATTTTCCTCTCGAATCATTCATGTATGTCAATGTAACCTTTATAATAATGTATGTAAATAAGAAAAATTAATAATAAAAAATCGTAGGCCTAATATCGGAAATAATCGTTTCCTTTCTTGTTTTTTTAACTGTTCATTGACATCAATAATAGGAATTAATTTAGTTGTGCAAATCGCTCGTGAAAAGCAAATTTGCCGAATTGTGTCGTGTTTCTCTGTTCAGACTCGACACTAACGAAACGATCGATTGTGTTAGTAACCATAAGTGATTATTCATCTAGTTGCTTCCAATGTTATTTCACAAGATAATGACTCATGTTCGAAACTTAGTAATCATTAGTTGTTTATGATCTATTTTGTTTCATTCTAGCAGGCCAATGATCGTTCATCCACTGTGTCCATGGCAACAACGGTTAGTTCAAATGACAATCTGCTAGCAGACGATGATCTGCCCGAAATTGTACCCACGGTAAGGCAAAGGATTGCTTTTGTTTGTTTTGCTCTATCTACTTATGCATGGAATCGTATATGATTGTAGAAATCTACGTTCACTACCGGTTCTGAAATGGTAATTAGAATGAGAAATCACTGATTTCCTTTTTTTGCGCAACTAACTAACATTGCTATGAATGCTGCTTCTTCTCTCTTCTTGTCTTCCGTTTGATTTATCATGTGAATTAAACTTAATTGCGAGCGAGAAACAAAAGTCTCTAGAAAGTTCTCGCATAGTGTACTGATGATTCATCGATAAGTTTGTAACGATGGAGAAATTAGTCATAAGATGTAATGAAATTCTATCCATTCATTTATCTTGACGATGAATGAAGTTTCCAGTAAAGTATAACGTCGTCGTGCTTATTAAGGGAAACATGACGTCATCCTACGAATGTTGAATAAGTCTTAACAAATGTTCTCTCATCAGATGACGAAGTTACTGTAGACATACTCAACAACGCCCTGCGTCACTATTGCAGAACAGCAGAAATCTATTCTTTTGCTTTTTCATCGTATAGCTGAAGAGAAAAAAGTTTGCGTCTCCCACTCACCCTTTTCGTCTATAGTTTCTCTTCTCCATATATTTGTCTCTTTTTTTCTTTTCTTTTTCCCATATTTTTGTGCTGTGGGTCTCCCCCTTTTTTTTTCCTTTCTTATATATCTTATGTCATAAGTACGCGATGACCACAGTTAAAGGTTATAGTATGATTTGCTTTCATTTACTAAGCAGACGTAACTTAGTCGATTTGCTAATTTATGAAAGATATTTCCCTACACGGTGACGCACGAATGGAGTATCTCGGAGTTCCGCAGGAAGCCGATCATCATACGTTTTATCTGAGTTCATGTGAATCTACCGCTGGTATCGATGCACATGATTCAAATATTTCCTCGAGATGTTCGTCGCTATCATCATCATCGTCATTGAATGTTGCCCTGCCGACCGCTCGATCGCCAGTACACACGAACGTCTTTCTGAATGTTCTCAAACGCCTACACTGTATAACACTTCGTGGTAAAAAACACCGCCGATACCGATCGTTGTCAACGTCGTTACATCTCTTCTTCAAGAAACATCACAAACCGTCGATTGATTTCCATCAATCAACCATCGAACTTTGTAAATCACCCTCTAGTCCACAATTTCCAACAATCAATGTAGATAATGAAAATGAACTCATACGATCAAAGACGCGCTTTCATAGCTGTCAACGAATCTATCATACCGGTGCAAATAAAGATATACATTTCAATAGTAAAACCCAGAATCTCCGCCCACGAAGATCATTCTTACAACGACTGAGACATTCGGATAAGACAGTCAGCGAAGATAATAACACCAATACGTTAAGTTCAGTCGATTTAGCGCTTACGCCACAAATTCTTCCTACTCTGTTAATCACAGAATCAACTTCATCGGTAACGCCAGTTCAACAACTAACATCTTTTGATTACACCCGTGTAAGTCATCATTATTTTTTCTTGTTTTATTCGATCGGACCTACTTTGATTCAACTCAGGAAGAACCATATCTTTTGTCTAGACATTCATGACATAGCCTGACTGTTATTATTTATCTCCCAATGATTTCTCGATTGAAATAATTTCATTCCGTCACATCAATGATGATTTTTATTTCCTTCTTCCGCCATAGGTTCTTCGACTATCGTTATTTATCTAGACATTTCTGCTATTAATCTTCTATACGATGAAATATGCTATTGTTGATGTCGAAAAATAGAATAGAATTTATTTTCTCTTATTTTGATTGTAACTCCGAGACAGAAAGATCAACATGTGACGTGAGTATTTGACGCAATTGCAAGTCGATGTTCTCTTTTTTTTCTTCTTCTTTATCAATTCAATGATAACGAAACAGATTTATTTACAACTTTTTACTTCCAACCTTGCGCACATGATTGTTCGGGTTCTTCAAATTACTTATATTTACATCTGCTGTTACTGATTAATATGACAGGTATTGTCATGTCCTCTATGGATGATTAATAAAAAAGAAAAGCCGTAAATACGTATGCGTAGGATGACATATTAGATCAGCAGTGTTTCTTCCGTGAAAATGATTTCTTCGTGGACAAAAACATGGTTGTGCACTTTGAAGCCAAAGAAAATAAATGCACTTCTTCAACATACTAGAACTAATTATGAATATTTGAGCGGCAAATGTTAATAGTTTGCTGCTTCCTGTGTTGCCCATCTCTTTCTTTCTTTCCTTCATTTCTTTTCTTCTTCGTCTTCTTCTTTTTCTGTTTCTGTTGTTTCTACTTATATTCGATGGCAACCACTGTCGACCTTGCGTTACTCGTAGTGTTGTTGTGATGTTATGCTGTTATTTCACCTTGGAAATGTGCACCAATGTACACATATACATAGTGAAAAGAAAACATCGAAATACATAATAACAAAATATGCCATATGTTATTCGAAAATAAAGGGAAATATTCTCTTCAGATATTTNTCTTCTTTTTCTGTTTCTGTTGTTTCTACTTATATTCGATGGCAACCACTGTCGACCTTGCGTTACTCGTAGTGTTGTTGTGATGTTATGCTGTTATTTCACCTTGGAAATGTGCACCAATGTACACATATACATAGTGAAAAGAAAACATCGAAATACATAATAACAAAATATGCCATATGTTATTCGAAAATAAAGGGAAATATTCTCTTCAGATATTTCTCTGCACAATATCAGCTGCTCTTGTTAGAATCCGGCCTAATACTAATAGCCTTGCCATCCGACAAACTCGATCTAGTCAAGAATTGAACAGATTATCGAGAGAAAGAATCTTGCTACTGATATTTAAGTTTAGGTCATAACATATCATATTGTTGACATGAAAATTAACCTTGTCATGTGGTAGTCAGTTTTATAAACGTCATTGCTATGATCGAAAAAATCCTTTCGTGATATTGATTCGAGATTAGACAGATAGAGACGATAGATTTATAATAGTAGAGAGAAGAGAGAGAGAGAGAGAGAGGGAAAATGAAGATTCAATGTTCTTTTTTTTTCGTTCTCTCAGTGTAGGTAGACGATAAACGACACCGTTTTCGTTGTTTTACTCGTGCTGGAAGATGATTTGATAGTTAGCAGATGCGTATGCTAAACCGAATGCATCTCAAAAATCAGGTATGCATCGCCTGTTTCCTCTCATTTATTCAACCGGCTGATTCGATAATGCATATCAGAGGAGAAGTTCGCGTTTTTTCCTCCAATTATCTCATTAACATATCTTTTTTAATGTTAGCCCACTTATTTCCTATTGTGTATTCCATTGCAACCAACTGATTTCTTTTCTTAGACACTAGATTACATAAACGAATTCCTATGATAAAAATATTTGCTTCCTTTGCGCCGAGTACATTATATGGAAATAAGAATGATAAACAAACATCGAATTTGAATGTATGCTTAACATAAACTTCGCCATGATTGACATAATAATAACAAATGATGCATCAGTTTTCCATTGACATTTCATATGAGAAATTACATTTGCTTTTTTGTTTTTGTTTNTTCTTAGACACTAGATTACATAAACGAATTCCTATGATAAAAATATTTGCTTCCTTTGCGCCGAGTACATTATATGGAAATAAGAATGATAAACAAACATCGAATTTGAATGTATGCTTAATATAAACTTCGCCATGATTGACATAATAATAACAAATGATGCATCAGTTTTTCCATTGACATTTCATATGAAAAATTACATTTGCTTTTTTTGTTTTTTGTTTAGGATGAACATAATAGTAATGAACATGAGATTGAAATTACTAATATCACAAAAGAAGGATGTGAACGCGCAGATTCATCACATTTTGAATTGTTACAAACATTGGGCGCCGGTTCGTTTGGAAAAGTAAGAATCACTTTTATAGTGATACTCAGAATACAAGAACTAAATTATTTTTTGCGTTCATAGGTTTTCCTCGTACGAAAAATTATCGGCCCTGATTCAGGCTCTCTCTATGCGATGAAAGTACTGACCAAAGCGAGCCTTAA
Source organism: Adineta ricciae (assembly GCA_905250025.1). Taxonomy (NCBI): domain Eukaryota; kingdom Metazoa; phylum Rotifera; class Eurotatoria; order Adinetida; family Adinetidae; genus Adineta; species Adineta ricciae. The sequence goes on from CAJNOJ010000033.1 coordinate 593,663, forward strand.
AGGTGAGTATTTGACCACAGGGATTTACCGTCTGTTAATAAGATGAATTCTAGTTCGAGATCGTCAACGAACGAAAATGGAACGCGATATTCTTGCCCAAATCTCTCATCCATTCATCGTTAAACTTCATTACGCTTTTCAAACAGAAGGCAAAGTTTATTTGGTGCTTGATTTCTTACGCGGCGGAGATCTATTTACACGTCTATCTAAAGAAGGTACAACATCGATGATTTTCTTCTCTATGTAAAAATCAATTTTCGTTTTAGTCATGTTTACGGAATGTGACGTTCAGTTTTATTTGGCCGAACTGGCTTTAGCACTCGATCATCTACATTCACTCGGCATTGTTTATCGCGATTTGAAGCCTGAAAATATTCTTCTGGATACCGATGGTCATATTGCATTGACTGATTTTGGTCTGTCTAAAGAATCAATTCCCACACAAGATTCAAAAACCTTCTCATTTTGTGGCACGGTTGAATATATGTCACCAGAAGTCGTTTCACGCAAAGGACATTCACATGTTGCTGACTGGTGGTCATTTGGTGTCTTAGCATTTGAAATGATCACTGGCCATTTACCATTTCACGGAACGAATCGCAAAGAGACGATGAATATGATTTTAAAAGCTAAATTAGCAATGCCAACATATCCATCATTAGAAGCACAAAGTCTATTACGTATGTTATTCAAACGTAATCCAGCGAACCGATTAGGTGCTGGACCAGATGGATTTCGCAATATTCAAAGTCATCCATTCTTTGCTACTATCAATTGGGATAAATTATACAAGAAACAAGTCGAACCACCATTTATACCTCCTATTCATTCCGATTTTGCACATTATTTTGATAAAGAGTTTACTTGTAAAACACCAACAGGTACGATCAGAGAGTAGTGATTGATGTTTAAATTCGTTTTTGTGCCATTTTTTGTTTCAGATTCACCGGGTATTCCACCGAGTGCTGACGCTCACGACTCATTCCACGGCTTCAGTTATATCGCGCCCGAATTGATTACTGCGCGACAAAATGATCCCACGTATTCAAATGACGTCGAAAGACGTTTACGATCAATTGTTGGAGTTAAATTAACACCATTTCAAGATGAATACGACGTGAAAGAACCGCTAGGACGGGGTAAAACATCTACATGTTATCGTTGCATTCATCGACAAACTCGACAAGAATACGCCGTTAAAATTATCAAAGATGCTAGTATAAATGATCCATCGGATGAAATCGAATTGCTGTTTCGTTACAATCAATTGACACATATTATTCGAGTACGTCAAAGAAGACAACTTCTATTCGTTTTGCATTGGACTCTTTCAGATGCGTGATGCGTTTTTCAATGCACCCAAAGTGTACATCGTGACTGAATTGATGCGTGGCGGGGAATTATTCGATAAAATTCGTCAAGAGAAATCGTTATCCGAGCGCGAGAGTGCAAAAATCATGAATGTAATTATAAAAACTATCGAACAATTACATCGAAATTCAATTGGTAATGAACAAGACTAATTGATTTTTGTTGTTTCAACTAACAAAAACATATTTTCATCCTAGTGCATCGTGATCTTCAACCTCGTAACATAATGTATGTCAATGAGAGCCGTCAACCATCATCACTACGTATTGTTGATTTGGGCTTTGCTAAACAACAACGTGCTGAGAATGGCCTGTTGATGACACCTTGTTTTACCAAAGAATACGCTGCACCAGAAGTTTTATCAAGGAAAAAATATGATGAATCCTGTGATATTTGTATGTCTTGATTGATGATCGATGATTCAATTGAAGCTGATCTGTTTAGGGAGTCTTGGAATTCTTCTATATACCCTGCTGGCTGGAAATACACCATTTGCACTTGATCGAAATGATTCACATGATCTGATACTTGCACGAACAGCGGTCAAATTACAATTTACTGGACCAACTTGGGATCGGATAACAGATAATGCAAAAGTAATGTGAATCGAAACAAGTTTTCGTGTTGAAATCAATTGTCTATGTCGATTTCTAGGCTCTTGTCAGTGCAATGTTGGATGTTGATCCGAAGAAGAGACCAACAGCTTTGGAGCTTTGTAAGCATCCATGGTTTGCAGATATGGACAGTCTTCCGAATACGAAATTAAGTAATATTCAGGATCATAATCTTGTTCGAGTATGTTCATTGATAAATGAGAGGACAAATATAATTTTGATTTGTCTTCCGTTAGCATAATCTCGACGCAACATTTCATGCGATCAATGCTAATCCCAGTAAAAGTTTAACCCTCGGTCCCATTGGTGATTCCAATCTATTCAAACGACGTAATGAGCGAACTAACCATCAGCAGCAAACAGGAAAAGTGAAATAAAGAAATTTTTACGTACTATTTTGTTTATTTATTTCTTCTCAAACAACTGATATGTTTGTGTCTGTTTTTTTTTTATCCGTTTTGTTTTTTTCTCTCTCATTGTTTTTCTGTCTCGGTGGTGTGTATAACTTTCTGTCATGTTTTGTTTATTTCCTTCTCTTCAGGCTATGTATAACCTGAACAGTATCTATATATTTTGTTCTCTTTCTCTCTCATTCTCGTTGTTGTTACTTCTATGATTATCATTGTTGCTGTTGTTCGTTTTGTTCAAAAGTTTTTCACATGTTAGTACGATGCAAATGTACAAGGGGGAAAACGTATACATACAGACAATACGACTGGTTCCACATTTGGGCTTCTGTTTTCCGTACATGAGCTATTGATGATGAGCGGTCGCAAGAAAGAAGACAACGAAGGGGAAAACTTTGCACAAGAATGCTTCATTCCAAACGAGTTTTTTTCTTCTCAAGTGAACAGTTCTTTGTTTTGGTTATGTTCTTCGTTCTGTTTTTGTTTATTGTTTGCCTTTGAGACAAGACTTGTATGACACACTGACTGTTCAACAAAACTGAAACAACAGTGAGAAATAAAAGGAAAAAATCTATATGTTTCAATTGATAGAAATCTTTCAAATCTAACTTAGATAGAACGACGATTACCTTTGGATTTCAACGGGGGGGTTTTGTCTATAAAAGTAAACTCTTTAGATATTATCTTATTCTTATCTCATATCTTGTGATGTGATATAAATATTACCATAGGTGGTTGCATTATTAGTTGGGATTTCTTTTTTATTATATAGATATTCTGTAATTATTTGTTGGGATACGATGAGAATACTGAGTGTACCGATAATTGTGTCGGTTTTATTGGCAAGTATTCTTTCGAACGTGAATGCTTACAAATCCTATTCGAAACATGAATTATGGCGTGTGTATGTTCGAAATAATGAACAAGTTGCTCGAATGTTAGAATTTAGTCGGATTGCACATCTCCATGGAATTAACTTTTGGTCCGAAGAATTTCGTATGAACATTCCAGTAAGTGATTAGCTTTGTTTCCTGTCCACTATTCTGATTTATCTGATTAGATCATTGTTAGTGTTCCACCTGAATCCGTTGAAGACTTTGCCGAATATCTATTATCATCTGATAGTAAGATCGAATATGATATCATGATGAATGACATCGGCGCAGTTATCGAACAACAAAAATTGACACATAAGATACGACCATCGGCAATGACTGCTGATGATTTTGCTTATGATAAATATCACACAATTGATGAAATTCATGCATGGATTGATAAAATGGTTCAAACATATCCAACATTAGCATCGACATTCACCGTTGGTCAATCATATGAAAAACGAGATATGAAAGGTTTGAAAATTTCATCAAGCAAACTCGCCAGAAAACGTGACGGAACACCAGTCAACCAGAAAAAAGCCGTATGGTGGGACGGAGGTACATTTAGGAACTTCGATGAGATAAGATATATATCGTCTTTATTTCAAGGTATTCATGCTCGAGAATGGATTAGTCCAGCGACAAACATCTTCATTGCTCATGCACTTCTATCGAATTATAGCAAAGATCCGAATATCACACATTTGGTTGATCAATTTGATTATTATATTTTACCGGTGTTCAATGTTGATGGTTATGCTTATACATGGACAAAAGGTAGAAAAGAATCGTCTTGAATGAACGCATTTTAGTTTTGTTTAACCAGATCGTTTATGGCGTAAGACTCGTAGCAAAACAAGCATTCCACTTTGTTACGGTGCTGATCCGAATCGTAATTGGGATTATAAATGGTGTGAAGGTAAGAATCTGAATAATACATAAATAGAAAACAAAAAGCTCTACATTCATTTCAGGTGGTGCTTCACGTGATCCATGTTCAGATACATATTGCGGTCATAAAGCATTTTCCGAAGTTGAAACTACACAAGTTTCTCAATTTATCGGTGCTCATAATGATACAATTGTACATTACATTAACTTTCATTCGTTTTCACAATTATGGATGACGCCATGGGGTAGGAATTTAATGAATTTGACTGTTTAACAGTCCTATGTTTTTTGTCTATAGGCTACACGACTAAAAAACCAGATCAATTCAAATTACAAGATGATGGTTCAGCAGCAGCAGTAGATGCTCTCACTGCTGTTTATGGTTCGTTGAAAAGGTCAACTATTTTTCATAGTTTATCTTCGATTTTCTAGGTACCAAATATGTGCATGGCAATATCGGTGCCACTATCTATATTGCATCAGGCAATACAGTCGATTGGACATCTGGCACAGCTAATGTAACATTCAGTTATGCTGTTGAACTTCGTGATACTGGTAAAGAAACTCGTCATTTCGAATAGAATTACAGAGCATTTTATTTTTCTAGGTGAATATGGATTTCTCTTACCAGAAGATCAAATTATTCCAACTGGCCAAGAGACATTAGCTGGTGAAATGGCTCTGTTGAAGTATATTGAAGGACATGTTTATGGATAAGAGCGCACGTTGGTTCCATAAACATGAAATCAAAATTGAACTCACATTCCTATTCCGTCTTTTCCATGTAGTATTTTAGAATACTAAACGATGATTTCTTTTTTTTTTCTTTGCATACAATTTTCCAAACTTAATTATTTTCATGTTTATTCATGTAGTTGTTTCTCAAATCTTGACAGAAAATATTTACTCAACTGAATCGTGAGCATTGACACTTCGAAAAGCTAATATTTCTTCTATAAATAAGCGAGAAGTCTGAGAAGTGAACGCGCAATACATTCCAAATACGTCATGTGCAGTTGTAATCAGTATCCGATGATGTCGTACAAAAGTCAATAGAAATCTGCGATCGATCGTGTTTACTTCTTATCGTTCAAGAAGAAAAATATAATTCGGCGTCATAATAAACAAGCCGAACGTAACCTGCTAGCTTCTAGTCACTCTTCCCTTTCAAGTCTTCTTTCATTTAAATCAAATTTATCATGGGCGTTTACAAGCAACATTGTTACATCTAGACAACTTTCTTCTCGTATTGTAGCAGACTGAAATCAAACGAAAACATCTGCTTTCAGTACATCTTCAAATCGGAGAGATGGTTGCTATACAGAATCAAACGATTTTCAAACCATGGTAAGTCGTATAATTGTTACTTATCAATATCAATACAATTCCTTACAGTATATGACGTTCTTGAATAAATAGTTACATATATAAAGTTGGAGAACTTCTTTTTTTCTTCACGACGTTCTTATCATTGAAATATGTGTCCTTGTGATGAAAGATTTTCTTTTATTGTTTGACTGTATACGTGTTTCTTATCATCATCATCATCATCGATATGGTATTTGTCTTTTCTCGTTGCTAGGATGACGTCTAACGAAACAGCAGTTATCAAGCCACTTGTTCTTGATGAACATCTATCGCGTTTGAAACCTATCGATGAACAGCATGGACTTGCAGATAAACAAATTCTTCAAGTACAACCTAAACTTCGTAGTTCATCTTTATTTCCACCAATTGCACGTGCTGCACCACCGAAATCAATGGTAACGAGTCGTCATATGGAATCTCCGGCGTCTTCGATTGTCGCTGGCTTGATAGGTCGTGAAGGATTTCTACGTTCGATTTCACGCAATAATATGTCATCAATCACATCGGGCTCGCCACGATTACAAACCGGAATAAATACGCGTCCAAAACGAACATCATTATATGATCATGTTGGACCGAAAATTAATACAGGTTTAGCCGTACGTACAGAGAGTTTAACTCGAGTCGAGAATGATAGTCATCGACTGGGACCTATTCGTCCGATCAATTGGCGTCTATTGAAACAAGAACTAGAACGCGATCTGGAAATACGCGCACAGACAAAACGATTACAGTTCAATTCTGGTATAATCTATGCTCAACAACTAGCAACATTAGGAGATCTTGTTCGAACAAGGGTTAAATCTCATGTCGCAGCAACAATGAATTACATTGAAGAACGCTATAAAATTGTCGTGCATCTTACGGTTTTCCAAACAAGTACTGCTGCATTACATGTCGCGTCGAGATGCCTATGGAATTCGTATACAGACAACTCAATAACAATTAAAATGCATGGCATAGATTGTGATATACTTATCGTTGTATTCCTATGCTATACAGAATTGGGAAGTGTATAAAAGTATATTTGTGAAGTTGATGTTTCAGCATTTGAAAATGCTTCGAATAAATATGAATGCTTCAATACTTACTTGTGCTTTTACATAGATAATAGACTAACGACACAGTAGGCATACTAGAAAAGGTTAATCCAAACCGGTCCGTCTAGTTCGGAGAAATATGCATAATGATATATCACTGCTAATCGTTCTATCAGTTCTCTAATCGATTCCCATATCTCAATACGTTATAAATTAGCAAATATATCCCAGTGTCGAACGTGCGGTTGTCCGTTGACTTACATTACATCAAAACAAGTACCAATTGACACTTATTGGGTCAAACACAACATAAAGAATCTATTGCATCCAATGCAATCGAGATTAGATCATTTTCGGATGAGAAAATTGAATGACAACGTGTCGATGAAAATATTTTTATTTATATATCGAGTTGGCTCATCAGCTGATCACAGTGATTCGTTTCAAAATGGAATTGACCATTGCATGTACATTGAGTTGGCTTCGTCTGACGGTCGAATTTGATTGAAAACTGACAATGGACATCTTCCGAGAAAAAAGACGACTAATATTCAACCAAGAAGATAAGAAATCGTTTATTCGGCTTTACCTGATTTGCAGGAAGATTTGAGGTGAACAGATTGTTTAATTAATAATCCATTTGCATATGTCGATGAAGTATTGATGACTGGTTCCTGTAAAAAAATGAGGATATGATATTCGATCAGAGACTCTTGTACAAGAAAACGAATACTTTGTAGCACGAACATTGACGATTGAATATTATCGAAGAAAACCGTGGTGTAACAAGAAGAAAATCTCTTCCATTATCAACATAATCTTTCGATGACGACATAATCGTTGAGAATTGATTATTTCCATGATCAAGACCAAATAGATGTCCGAGTTCATGTAAATAAGCCCCAATAGAATAAATGAAAGCATCTACTCTAAGAAGAAAACATCAGTGAGTCGATTAAATCACTCCTGTTTACTTGTCAGTCATAACATTTCCATAAAACTCATCGAATGAGCCAGGCAAATGAAGAAAATATTCAGGCAAATTCAAAACAATCACATTCTTAAACGCTATAATCATTCAACAAGCGAAATAATTTCAAATTTCGAAGAAATCATGAACTAACTCGAAGCAAATGTCAACGATGGTGAAATCGATGAATTGACAACCAATTTAATAGTTGCATCTTGAGCAATATCCATGGTATATATCCGCCGATAAATTTCTCTGAATACATCTTTATCTGTAGTTTTCTCTTGGAAATCTTCTCTTGACATTGATACATGATGAATTTGATTTTCGACTTGAAATAATAACGAACGTTTACAAGCTGTTTGTTTATGCAAAATTTCATCGAATGTACATCGAACAAGTTTAGTTAAGAATAGATACTGCTTGCATGCTCGTTCGATATTACTAGTAATATCATCTGGATAAGTGACATAGATTAATCGAAGAATAACATTTTCATTTGATTTTAGAGGATCGTAGAATAATGTCAATGATAGGTCAGACATTTTTGTTGACAAATGAATTTGATTTTCACCAGGAATGAGTTCAACATAGATCTACGACGATTTTGAGTCACTAATAAATAAAACTTTCGACTTTACTTTGAAAAGTCCTTCGATTATTGGCCATTGATATTTTCCATTGACCAAAACAGATTCTTGATAGATACTATCATATCCGAATAGTTGAACAATCGGTTGATGGACAGTTTGTCCTGCTTGATAATTGATAATCCAAAGGCACATTATAAATCTGAAGTGAATTGTTACAGAATATTTGTACCCTCCAATAGTCACACAGTTGAATACTTCTTTTCTAAACACTTCCAGATTTCCTTTGAGTAGAAAGCGACATACACACGAGCACAACAGGCGTATATGTAAATATTTCGAGTTGAATAAACAAAAATAAAAATAATCAGCATCCATCCATTGAAGTTCGACATTTTCACCTTTTGACATAAAAATAACACCAACTTGTCTGACATATTTATTCTAATTGAAACCATTCCTTCAAAACATCTTTCTTTCGCACTCCTACGTAGTTCTCTATCGATCAATTATCTCCTACACACAATTGCGAAGCCTATTGATCAACTGCTGAAGAACACCAAATGACTCGAGATCTTGCAACAGATGTCAAACAAATTGATGGTCGTTAATGTTCTACTTAACTTTCTCAGTTAAATCTTTTCACGAATCTATATAATAGATAATGATATTTGCTTTTTATCTATTTCAATATCATTGATGAGATCGAACAAGAATAGAACTTGCCGTATTCGATAAGCAACAACCCGTACAGTGCAAAGCAAATGAGATCACAACAACAGCAATGATAACTATCAACACAACAACAAGAAACAATCAACAACTATCATAAAAAAAAAGGAAAGTAGTCGGTAAGTTGTTATACAGGCGAAAGTATGGAATGATAGTGCCAGATGAGAAAAATGTCATCTATCATGTCAATCAGCCGATCCCGAGTGGAAATTGAGATGGGCAGAGAAAGGGAGAGAGAAGGAAAAAGGAAAGGAGAGACCTTCCTAGACGATGCAAGATATACCTCTAATGTTCTCTCGTTATTCTATTCGACAAGAGAAAGACAATTTCCGTAATCATCTTCATAATATCATCGTTGTCGTTCGTCGTCGCTTTTTCTTTTATTTCTTGTTTGTCCGCTATCACCGCAGTTGCACTCGTCGCATTTGATCAAATAATCTTTCGTGTAGATTCCTATCAATGGCATCAGCAGGTACAACAACTGATGTCACATCTACTAGCGGTCGAATCGATGTTGTTTCATTGATTGTTCTCGTCTCCTATCCGAAACATTATCGAATATTCGCCGAAAAAGAACTCGTTCATGAAATCCTCCCCAATGCAGCTGAGTCCGCCTTCGTCTGGTTTGGAAACTATTCAGCTGAGAAAGACGAACATCCACTTGTTTATATGGACGTGCTCAGCAAAATGATTCGTTTAGGTTATCAAATATCAGCATCGACCGGTGGCGGTGGCAATCCAGCCATTGGTGATAATATGTCAACTCATACATCACACTATATTTTAGTGCGAAAACGAGACTGATCAACAACATGAATGACCAATTATTGATCAAAAAGCAAATAACACGGTGTTTGACTTAGTAGAAGCATTTCTTTTCCTAGAATGTATTTTCTTTTTCAATATTTTTTCTTTTAAGTAAAATTCTTTCTTTCTAATATATCCGTCATATCTTCGCAATATCAACTAATTTCTTTCACACTCAGCTAGTTTTGTTTATAATGTGAAGAGAATAGAAGAACAAGACCAGATGATACTCATCAAACTATTCAAGCAACATGTGTGTGATATATAGATAGTGCAATGATATAGAGAACTTACACAACAGGAATACAATAATAGACAACCTTGGATAATTGGCATGAGTGCGATCACCAAATCAAATCTATAATGAGGAATTTGAAAGTAAGAAAATCAATCGAGGGTTTTGATTTCAAATGGTATACAACTGTACTTGTTGTCATGCAATGTAGATCGAGAGATAAGAATCAACACAGATCTCATTTTCAACTAATTAATAAAATGTCGATCTCGATGGACTCGTTTCTTCTCACATTTTCAGGAAAAGAAGATTTCTTTCTCGCAAACATGTCTGATCTGAATCTATCCATCGTCTTCTTTTATCCAGATATGTGCGAGAAATCTGAGAGCTTAATGAATGCACATACTGTGCTATCGTTTAAGAAATGTCTTGGATTGATTATTCGATTCTGTTATTTAATACAATTACGACAACTCGAAGATATGCACTTTGAACTATGTGATTAAGATATATGCGCTAGGAACCTTCAGCCATACAGTATACCTCGACCTTCGTAGATATTCATGTCCAAGAATATTTTCTTGTTTTCTTTCTAATCGATGGTGGCTGTTCTTCGATTTGATTTGTGAACTTTGTTTTCTAATCGATAATGTTAGATGACAGTAGTTATCAGGATGAAACATTGATGTCTCGACAAGACAAACATGTTAATTGATATTTACTAGAAAATATCACAGTAGAACGATAGTATTAAGTTTGAAATGTTTCACTGAATAACAATGATTTTTGTCGCATGTGATTATTCATCGGAAGGAAACGCTTTGTTCTATAATTCTACATTCAAAGGTAAGTAAACAGAAGAATGTACCTAGATGGAAGAACACCTATTTCCCATTCGATGAATAAGAACTGTAGTGCGAAATTGACAACAAAACGAATGCAATAGAAAACTGTCAAAGGTCATTCGCGTTTCGAGAATGTATACCAATACATATTTCAAGTCATTTGATCTAATTTTGATACGAAATGATTGAATTATCCTCTGCACACGAGCGTAGGAGAGAAAAAAAACTACAATGTGACGGCATTGATCTCGACCCGTGAATATTTATTTCGTTGTTATACTTAGACTTAGCGCAGGCAAATATGCCGATTGACATCGAACACAGATTTGCGAGTGAAACGAATGTTCACCCACATCGTCGATATGTAATCTTCGAACAGAACCTCGATGCTGTGAAAACTAATAATCATCATTCATCATAGCAAACTCAGACATCTAATTGATATTTGTTCGAATATGCACATCCTGATTTGTTTTGGAAAGATCATGGAATGCGTTGGCGTCAGTTGAGGAAACGTGAGATGCACAAGTCAGTTCGAATCGAAAGCGCGATGTAGACATGACTCTTTTTGTTTCGAAAACAACGGATTGTGAACTGATTACTCTACAAATCTCCTTTTTTTTTCTGAGTCCATGTAGATTAAATAATCAAATATTAATAATTTTGTAAGTTTGAATATAAATCGTACTACTTCCGATTTTTATTAGAGAAAATATTATCAAATATTCATTAATATACATAATAGAATTTCGTCTTCTTTCTCTTCCATTCATAATCGAATTCCTTCTTCTTCTTCTTCTTCTTGTTCTTCTTCTGTTAATCATTATTTAGGTTAAATTCCAATGATTGAAAAATGAGAAATGACTTTTTTTTCTAGCCTACTCATCGTGTGTAATTACACGCTGGGGTCATTAGAGCAATTAGACTTGATAACTCTTTTCGAAAGAGACAAACTCACCGGATTCTGCCTGATTAATCATCATAAAAAAAGATAACTATTGAGAGCCAAGTTAAATCTCTTGGATGAGTGTAGGTACCCATGAAATACAAGTCATATGATAGTATTTACGAGAGATGGTCAACCTATGAGAACAGATCATTGATTTACTAAATTGCATGTAATAGGAGAAAGTGCAAAATATTTACTGATTATAACTTGATGAAACTTGTGACTAAAGTTCCTCTGTACAAGAGTGAGAAACAACGCGTTTTTCTTTATACTGAGATTATTAATTGATTGCTGCAGGGCAACAAAATGAGTATATTCTATGTTATAAAGATGACTAGCTTTAGATTGACGTAGAATTCAATCTTACTGAATAGATTTGTAATTATATCATTGCGAGATGAGCTGTCACACAATGATTGTTAGCATACACACGACATAGTGACACGAACAGTTTGTTCCATCAGTGAGTTACAGAAAGGCTTCTACTAGATTTGCTCATATAAGTTCGACATATGAACATTAACTTTCTAAGTGCGTACTTCTTCATATTTGAATATCATTAATTATTCCCGATGAGATGACCTTTCGTCTATGTTATTTTCCGAAACTTTATTTGATTAGATGTGTAGATGATGTTTACACATATCGAGCAACGAGATTTTGTTTTCTTTTTTTTTGCATCCGATATTTTTTTGCAAAGGAAAGAATGACGATGATAAATGTATATGATTATATTTCCTGCTTTTGTCATTATCGTATGAAGAGAGAAATCAGTGATCAAAATAAACAAAAGAAAACGACGCAGTTTGGAGAATTTCGATTGCCCACTTCGTAAATATCTGCTATTCAAGTCAGAGAAAAATTCTTTCGATAGTTCTTCTCTATATCGCGAAAGACATCTCGTTCATTTCTGCACGCAATTACATGAAAAACTCAATTGTGTTTGTCTGTGATGTTCTAATGTAAGGAAAAAATGAGAGAGAGAGAGAAGATGAGACAATGACATTCAGCTTCGTTGAAAATCACGATGAAAGAAAAGGGAAGACGAGAGAGGCACAGACGAGTAGAGACAGCAATTCTAACAAAATTAGTATATATACTTATGAAGTAGTAAAGGATAGAAATCGAAGAAAACGAGAGAAAGCATACAAGATATAAGAGGAAAAACAAAGTGTTTCCGAGTTGCGTGTCTTGAATCGTTCATTTAAATCAAACAAAAATATATTTCGAATAACTGAAATCATTTTATAAAGACTTCAGTTCATATTTTCTATTCGATCATATATGAACGTAAGTTTGTTTTCTTCTCTCTCTCCCTCATTCTTGCATATCTAAGTTTATTAATTCATTCATTCAAACGATTGCGCTCTCTCTCTCTATAGATATATATATATATAAAGATCGATCTTCTAATTAGTTTTATTTTATGAAAAAACTACCGGCAGAATGTATTTTTAGATTTTATAAAATTTTATTTGCCCTACTCTTCATTTCCGTATTTCTCCAGCATAAAGACATGAAACCGGTGCTGTCGGTCTTACTTATCTTTGTACTTGTTGTTGGTAAGTATTATCAGTTAATGACATCGTTGGATTAACTAGAACATTCGATCGTTCTACATGATTAAATTTCTTCTTGTCTTCCTCAGTTTTGGCGCATCATGCCGAAGCAATGAACAAACGTTACTATGATTCATGGAACTCGAATAATGATCTAAGCAACGATGGAGACAATGACGATTTATCAAGAATCTTTCCATTTCGTCAAAAAAGTTCGAAAAAAGAAGATCCATGTGCCAATAAACCGTTGTGGTATTT